>CM052129.1:5638945-6020605 GCA_028454255.1 Halictus ligatus
TGGCCGGATCTGGCCGGACGGTGGCCGGATCTGACCGGACGGTCGCCGGATCTGGCCGGATCTGGCCGGACGGTCGCCGGATCTAGCCGGATTTGGCCGGATCTGACCGGACGGTCGCCGGATCTGGCCGGATCTGACCGGATTTGGCCGGACGGTCGCCGGATCTGGCCGGATCTGACCGGATCTGACCGGACGGTGGACACAAGCTGGATCAAGGATCCAACCGTCAAAGATGATGAAAATCGCAGGTTCGCGAATCTGCGGCGGAATTTGTTGCTTGGAAATCGCGAATTTTCTTCGAATTTTTACAGAAGAGGAGGGTCGATGATAATTTATAAATTATTTTGCGATCACTCGAGGTCTACTTCATAGAGGATGACGTTCTATGTTATCAGGTAAAACTTCGAGTAAAAATATTCATCCGTACGAGAGTAGCGATGCACACCGTCCGTAAAAGCGTGGTTTCAAGATAAACAGCTTTAAAGTTTCTAACTGTCATTCGGCTACGTTCGCACCCATAACTTCCGTAATTATGCGGAATATTTACACGAACTTTTTCGAAAGTGTTCACACAGAGCGGGGCTTTCAAGACTGGCAATAAAAAAAGTGTTTTTAAGTTGAAATATTGCTGCACCCCCTTGAAAAAGCACAGTATCCAACGCGGTTCATGCTTCCTTCGAAAATGGTACAAAATGAAAGTTTTCTAAAACCGTGTAAACAAATTTTTTGGAGAAAAAAGCTAGGAACGACCCTTCAAGGGAGTACAATATTTTTGGGATACCCTGAATAGAAAAATGTGTGCTATTTTCTGTTTAGTTGAATAGTCGTCACAATGAAGTCAACGAGGAAGTTTTTCGGTCCCCGAAAGCCGGAAGCCAGGTCACATCCGACTTTCCGTTGGCAAGCGACAGTGATACTCGTGATGCTCGTTAATACCTGACCCATCCACCCCCGCCCTATAGTATAGGGTGGTTCCGCAGACTGATCTCGCGGGGCTGCGTTGCTCGTGCCGCTTTTGATGTCGCGCGACCCTGATGATAAACATAAAGGGGGACGGATGTGCACGTGCACCGAGCCCCGGTGCATTTCGCGTGCATTTGGGTCGAGGCGCCCGGAGCGACAGCCTACTACCCACGGGGGGAGGGGGAAGACGCGTTCCTTACCCTCCTCGTTAGCGGCGGCGCGTTATTAAAGATTCATTATTCCGCGAGCCACCGTTGACCCCCCACGGAATCGCTACGAACGAGCATAGTTATTTACTGTGACCCTTGCGATCGGATTTTTCGGCCGAAATGCACCCAACTCTCCACATTCATAATTTTAATGTTTTAAGTAACCTGGAAAGCTTATGACTAAGCTACGGTTTTTCATGCATTTACGACAATGTATTTACAACAAAAATTGGATTGATCTTGGAAGCTCCACAAAATTGTATTCTTCTTTTCCGTGTATTTATTGACTCTTTTAAAAATCTTGTCTCTCGAAAATTGTTTTTAAAGTAATCTTACATTTCTTGTTTCATTTTATGCGTTTGTCTGAGGGATATACGAAAAACAAGACAATAGTGTCAGTTAGACTCTTTGGAGTAGTGACTAAGGAGCTTGACTGCTACTAGAAACGACACGACCATGGTTCGAATCCTGGAGGATCCAGAAATATTTTCCCAGCTTTTCTTGAGTCTAAAAGTATTCAAAGCACAGTTTGGATCATTCAAATTTGATTGAGAATATATAAACAAAGTTTTATAAAGGAAAGGAGAAGAAAAGCTCCCAAAAAATTGACTTGGACATGGTATTCAGAAAAAAAAGAAAGTATACACTTCAAAAAGGAAAATC
Organism: Halictus ligatus; assembly: GCA_028454255.1. Lineage (NCBI taxonomy): Eukaryota > Metazoa > Arthropoda > Insecta > Hymenoptera > Halictidae > Halictus > Halictus ligatus. The sequence goes on from CM052129.1 coordinate 5,640,781, forward strand.
GAACTCGCCAAATCAATGTCAGCGGTCTTTCTGGACGCTTAGCCCGAGTGGTAGATTTCGTTCCGAGGAAAATTAGTAAAAATCCCCGAAGGAGTCCCCTAAACCATTTCTCTGAAACCAGAGACACGTCGGTTGTCAGATAGCTTTCAGAAAGTTGCCCCGTTATACAAATGTCCTCTATTCAAACCCCCGACGCACCAGTCAAGAGCCAAGTGTAGACACGCCGGACGTACTCTAAATCCGGCTGTTTCGCAACTGTTCGAGGGTAACACGACGCATTCCGCAGTCTGCAAACTTCAGCGGGCAAACAGGCCGCAAGAAATCCCGCGGTGCTGGGCGGGATTCGAGCCTTTTGGACCGTGAGGCTTTTCAAAAGGTACGGTGCGACAGGGCAACGCTGATCCTGTTATTGCGCACGCGTGAGGACGAAACTAATGTCTTTTCTGTTTATCTACTAGGCCAGACTGGTTGCCCTAGTTTTCTACCGCCCTTTGACACTTGGCGACCACCTGCGCTGTCGCCCTTTTTGTTTCTTTCATTTTGCTGGTTTGTGTATTCACTGTTTAGAAGCCTTGTTCTTTATTTAGTTTAAAAGGATGCAGAGGAACTTGTTTTATCTTTGCAATTTCTAGCAGTGCCATTCGTTAACGTTGATTCCAAAGAAACACAATTTTTTTATTGCAGCATTGAAGTTTAGAAATCTGAGAATAACTTACCAGGACAACAAGTGTATACAATATTTTATTAATATAAAATTCTTACATCCATCAATTTATGTATTCGAGGAAAAGAATCAGTGCATAATTTCATAACGAAACGGAAATTAGAAATAATATTTTGATTCGTTTACAAGAGAAAATCGTAATAATCTTAACTGTATGATTAAATAGGGTATTCAGGAAGTGTTTGGAGTTTGCGAATCTTATATCTCCAGAGAAAAATTCATACGGCAGGGGATAAAAAGAAAATGCTGCAGTATCCCTGGCTTCTGGAGCCAGTCTCGAACCGAGCTTTAAAATTTATGAACGTTGCAATGTACTTCAAAGGACGAGCTGGCTTCGAAATAAAGTAAGAATTTCATAAAGCCTCGTCAAACATTCTAATGCATCGTACTCCACTTATTGATATTTTCTATAAATGTCTTGAAAAGAGCACAATAGCTAAAGAACCCAAGATATACTTATACTGACTAACTTTTATTTCCTGTCAAGGTGGCAATCTAGTGCAAACGATTCGATATAAATTCTTACTGGTGATCTGTCATTGAGAATGATCATTTCTACTTAAACCTTCAGTCCTGCAATAAATCCATAAAATACGCTAAACCGAATATGGTATATTCTTGTATATTATGGTATATTCTGGTATGTTCCAGTGTATACAGGTATATTAAGCTATATTCGAGTATATACTGGTATATTATGACATATTCTGGTATATTATGGTATATCCTGGTATATTATGGTATATTCTGGTATATTCAAGTATATTCTTGGATATTATGGTATATTCTGGTGTATTCATAAAATACACTAAAAATAGTTGCCCTATTGTTTTGATTTGCTTTCCAAAGAAGAATACTTTTTTTTCTTTTGGAGGACCAGTAAGGTAAACGAATCAGAAAAATCGTAAGACGAGGAGGAATGATGGATGGTCGTTGGATGGCGAGGTGGAACGTGGCGTGTAACCATTGTCGAGAATATGGTGTCAGGTCTCGAACAGTGGGTCCATTCGTACGGGTGCCGCTTTGGTTCGAAAATAAAGCGCCGCTTCCTCCATCGGCGGCTATCTCCCTTCCGTCTGGCGACCTTTATGGTAAACCACGAATAGCCCGTAAGTTCCCTGAAGCCCACTCCTCTATGAATATCTTCTCGCGCGCGCGCGCTCGCGGGCAGGCGGGCGCTCTCTCCGAGACAACACGTTGCTGCGCGTAGAGTGCACCCGTCCCTGTCGCAGACTCGATGACAAGCCCGAGGGCACTGCACTCCACCGTCTTTCAACCAATATTGTGACACGCTCCGGCTTTTCCGTGGCCCCTCATTTCACGGAATCCCTTGTCCCACGGCTGTTTTCTTCCCTCCGACCACGAATCGCTCGATTTCATTATAAATAACGGCGAGAATTCACCCAAGGCGCGTTCGCTCGATCCAATATACGGTCCCGATCGAAAATACGAGGGAAGATCTTCTATTCGCAGGAGCTACGAGCCACTTCAACCTTCGGAGACTAATTCTCAACCCTCCATTATGGATCGTTTAGGCGAAAATTTCCTTATTTAATCTCTTCCCTGGAATTCTTACTTTCATCGTAAAAATTGATTAAATTTTTCATTTAACCACCTCTTAAACATTAAGTTGGAGACTTCACTAAGTGTCTAAGAATTTTTTCAGATTTATTTACAGCTTGAGATAAATGAAAAAAAAATCAATGATTTTCAACTTTCTCGTTTCTCATGAGAAGAGCTCTGTTTAGAATAGTGATCTTTGCGATTTATTTTTTTAAAGAATTATGAAGCAGTCCTTTTCTAAATTTCCAGCATAATTTGTTTAATGTTCAAGGAATGCGTGCTAATTTTTTCGTCGATTTATCATATTTGTTTCACTGTATAATGTATTAAAATCAACAAAATGCGTGATTATCGAGTCCAGAGCGCAGCGACGCGCGCAACGAATTTTTCCCGACGAAAATTCCGCCATCGATAAATTATTCATTAACACAGTAATCCCTTCGCCCGTGACATCAAAGCAAGATTCCATGAACTTGACGCCGAGAAAGTTTATTGAATGGCTGATTAATCAGCGGTTAATTACTTCGAACGTGGGCCGGTCGGTGCCTCGATATTCCTTTCAGAAAACTTTTCACGGGGAGAACAAGCCGGAAGTTTCGACGGCCGGATCTACATACAAGGGAGAGTATCTTGTCTGTCTGCGGGTCTGATGCTCGGCAAAACCCCCGAAAGCAATTAAATTTTGCGGGGCCGTGCTCGATAACAATTCCGGACCACGTAATTACTCGAAGAATTTCGGAACTTTTTCCTTTTTCCTTTCCCTGTTCCCCTCGCTTGAAACGCTTAACTTTAGCGGATAGTTTCGGGTGGGATGCACGGCCTAACATCGTTCCAGCTAATTATAGGTACTATAATCTAACGACGAGTGAAATTTCCCCAAACGAAAACACGGTTATCCGCCATCGAACTTTGTCATTTTCCATGGAAACATTGACGACAATGCCTACGCCATTCTGTAAATTTCACATTTTCACAATTACCAGAATTTTCTCTTTCAAAATTCTCGAAGGGAATACTGACAACACCGGCTGGACAATTTTCTAATTTTCTTCTCCACCTTTAAAGTTCTTTAACACTCTCGAAGGAAATATTGACCAACACCGTCCAGATAATTTTCCGATTTTCTTCTCCACCTTCACATTTCTACAATCTTCAGAATTCCCGCGAACATCTCCGAGAAAAATATATTGACACCGCCGAGGTAACTTTCCAATTTTCCTTTCCATCGCATTTCCACAATTTCCAGGACTTTTTCTTCGGTTGTCCCGGAGAAATGTCAAAGCGAAAAGGGGAGCGCGTCCACTCGCGGAAATTTTCAAAGAAGTCCCTCTAATTTCCCATGATGACAGAAACGGCGGTTCTCATCAAAACCTGCTTAACCCGGTCTACGTTCCGCAGCGGTTAAATCAGCGAGGGAAACGCAAATCGTCGGATGGAACGGTTGATAAGACGACGGCCGAACGTCGTCTGTAGGCAGCGGCGTGTACACGCGACGCGACCGGGCCAACGTTTTAATTCCGTGGAAACGAAGAAGTGACGTCGGGTAGGGGCGATGGCGGATTTGAGTCACGTATATCCCTTTATCGGGCGGCTCGGTGGCCGCCTCGCAGCGAAACGACGGCTAATCGTGAGCGGGTATTTCATTAACTCGATTGGTTAATTGACTTTATCGGCGCACGCCGGGGCGTCGCTAATTGCGAGAGGAATTCCCGCTCGCTTTGCCCGGTTGTCGGCGACCCGACGACTTCTCGCGAGAGCAAGAAGTTTGGCTCGGCCAGCACCGAGCCTTCCTTCGCTTTCCTCTTTCCACGGTTTTTGCGGAGGCCAACTGCTCCACGGACAGTGACGTGTTTCGGGATGTGTGGTGACCGGTAATTTGCTTCGACCTAGTTTAACATGTTAAAAGAATATCTAATTGCGCGAAGTGTGAGAGACAAGAAATTACTGCAGATGGTATTTGGTTCTATATGGGAAAATTAACGAAAAATTTTTATTCGTAGACAATTCTCATTGTCAAAATCATTTACTAGTAACCAAAAATGAAGTCCGCCATCGATAACAGATATCATTATGAACAGGAAAACTTTCTTCCCGTGAAACCATTTTTCATCGATTTATGTCGGTAACTCGGTTACTTTACCTTATCGACGGAGACTTGCCCCTTAAAGATGATAACTTGTTTGTCCTTGCAATTATGATATAGAGTGTGACAGGCGGTATTAACACAGGACGAATTTCGGAGAGCACGAACTGTATCATTTACATTCACATTAATCACCATAATTTTTTGATGGAATGGAAAGTCTAAAAATCCAACAAGCATTATTTTTGTTTTCTATGTACAGAAACCATGGAGACGTCTCTGGGAAGGATTTATGTATGAATTTATTCGCGTGTGCATACATACAATAGTAACGAAATGTGTAACGATGTACGAAACCCCACTGAACCCCTCACCCCCATATCATTTCAGGCATCGACTCAACTAGCTGCCGGAAAAATTGCCAATTCCGTGATCACGGGCCGCCAATTCGCGAGGAGAGGGGGGAGGGCAGCGGAAAATGACCAATTTGGCGAAATGACGAATGCGGAAACGAGAAATTTACAAAGTTAATCGGCACCCCCGCTGTCGACGCCCTTCAGCGAACCGTTCTGAGCATCTAAACAAGTTCCTTAAGCCAGCGACGCTGATTCGGTTTGTCGGATAGATTACCGAAATTGATTCGAACAGGAAGTGGCAGCCCCCATGACTGGGAATCTACGAGACGGGGAGCAAATTGAGGATTCGTGGTAGTCATCGGAGGATAAGAACTTGATGAGTTGTTGCCCCCGGGCGGAGGAAACCTTTCCCCAAAGGGCCGAAGAAATTTAGTCTGGCTTACGCGGGTGGCCCTTTGCCCCTTAAACGAAATTCCAGATTGCTCCGAGAAAAAGCAGTCACGTTCTTTAGAGAAGTTTTTTCTGGAGAACAGTCTGTCGTTACGGGGGAGTCTGGAGTTCGGCTACGTCATCATAACCGGTTCTCCCGGATCGTCGAAGAGCTAAGACAGGAAAGTTCAAATAGCCGAAAACAATGAGCACGACTGAGGCCACTTTCATAATCCCCGGCGCGATTCATCTCTTGTTTCATCCGGGACAGCAGCTCCCGTCGAAAGTGCCCATTCAATGGGAACAGAAGTTTCAGCTTGAACGACCAAGACTTTCGAGAATATTCGTGCCGTTCGAGACTTTTGAATCATTCAGGACCGTCAGGCTTATTTTAATCCCGGGTCACTACCGAAGTGTCCCACGACTCCATATTCGCAGACTTTTCCCGGGCATTATTTGACCGGAATATTGAGAATCTCGCCGTTGCCAGCGAGAAACACAGAAGTATAAACCGTTCACGGAACCGGAAGGAAGATGTTCATCGAAATATCTTTCATAAGCTGCTTCATTGTTCGGAACGGCTACTGTGCAGATTCGTCGAGTGCAGTCGGCTGCGCTGGATTTCTGTTTTAAACATGCGTTGCGGTAAAGCGCTCGACGTCTGCGCCATTATAATAGACTGTGAATCATGTACATTCCACCAGATTATAAACACTGAACCTGCGAGTTTCAAACAATTTTCTAATGTCAAGCCTGAAGCTTCGAACGACAAACTTTAAACTGTAAGTTTGTGGTTAATGGTGCGATGTTTAAGGTGCAAGGTTGAACGTCGAAGATTCGAGATTTAAAGCGAATTGCTTGAAGTTTCAAGGTCAGAATTTAGCATCGACAATTTGAAACTTCAGGCGAACGGTTTAGAATTTAAAGTTCAAAATTTAGCGTCGACAATTTGAAACTTAAGGCGAACGGTTTAAAGTTCGAAGTTCAAAATTTAATGTCGAAGATTTGAAATTTAAGACCAATGGTTCCAAGTTTGAGTTAGAAAATTTAAAGTCAAAGATTCGAAGTTTCATGTTAACGGTTTGAAGTTTCAAGTATAGGGCTATTTCAGGTTGAAGACTTAATACCGGATCAACCTCACGATGAGTCTTCGCGAATCTTAATAACAAACAAGAAGAAAACGAAGTTCCATCCGAAGTGAACGGGCGACTAAATAAGCTCCATTTTCGCGGAACATCCGGGCAACGTGATAAACCGCGGAATATACAGCGTGTCTTGTAAAATAAGCGCGGCAATTTCCCGGGAATATTTAATGCCGGGGGCTCAGACAATTTCCGGGGACAAATAGAAATCTCGGAAGCGGTCTTTCGCGGCAGATTCGAAACCGGGAGAGGTCTCGTGAGCCGGTCTTTTAAGTGTTAAGGGATTAGACACGGATTATACCGGCGAGACAGACGGCGCTGCGCCGTGAGTCAACATCGAGGGATCGAACGTCGCTAAATGTCGAATCCGTCCTCTTCCGCGGAATCAATTTCCGTCGGAGACCCATTAACGATCAGCTCTCTGGGCTCAACGATGGGATACTACCCCTCGTCCCCCGTTCCCCCTCGAGGTCCCCGGCGACCCTTGCGAATTTATTCGCACGAACGGCCGAGGAATTCCATTAATCGACGTTGCGGCAGCCACTTCGAGGCGACGAAGCCGCCGACGTCGCTTTATAAGCGTGCGGTTATAGTAAATCCGCCTCCCTTCTCCATTCAGTGTGAAAACGATTATTTTACAGTACTTTACACAAATACCAGTGTTCGACCAGACTTGTAACGATTTTTGTCGTAATTTATGTTGGGCACAAAGTCTCTGGATTTTTCTTTTGTTCAATAAATATTAAAATAAAATGAAGGCATTGCAAGAGGGCAGAACAATTTTTAATAGAATACACAGCACCTATATTTTATTAATATAAATCTAAAAAACTTACCTGTAAACATTAGAAAGTACAAAAAGACTTTCGAGCCAGCCTAATGATTCATAAAAATCTAACGAAATTAAATAAATGGGGACATCGATTGGTTTGATTTTTTTTTTTGTGCATATTAAGCTAGACATAAGCCACTACAGTGAAAAGAAATTTCAAAAATGCGATTTAACAGATTTTATTTTTTAAAAAACACGATTTTCTTCCCTGTGATGTAATGCAAAAATTATTTAACCGATTGACTTGATTTTTCGCTCACGTTAAGAATAGAATGGGCGTCGGATATGAATGGATGTAGGTCTAGTAATGTTGTTGTAGCAAAATTCGTTTCAGCCCGAATTTATCGATCCCAGTAGCGAAAACTTGTTGCACCGAGGCCGGATCGATACGCGTGCAATATTTAATCGCACTCGACGAGTGCCGGACCGGCTGTAATTGCCTCGTTACGGGCGACGAGCTCTAAAACGATCGAACCACGACCGTGCGCAGACACGACGATGATCGAGATCGAGGCTGAAGTCTCGCCCGAACCAGGACAGATTAACTTCCACGCGGATTTTTCGTTGTAATCCCTCCCACGATGGGATCGAGCCGCTTCCATGAGATCCAGGCGCTCTCGGCTGCTGGAGATCCCATTTAGAGGCGCGTGTAGTCGTCGGAAAGAGTGGGTAGTTGATAATCTCATTTCATGTATACATTTACATACCGTACTATGTTATCCAATTTATCATATTCTTCTCTGTTATTTACGGCCAAATGCGTTTCACGGTTTAAAACAACGCGTCTTTTCAGCACGCCCAAAGATCGCATAAAACGTCGAAAAAAAAAATGAAAGAGCACCAGAAAACTTTATCGCTAAAACTACCGAGCCAAAATGGCGAATTTCAGATATTTCCTGCAATTCCTAACGTTATCGAAATATTTTCTTCAGAAATTATAAATTCAATATCAATTCAATTTTTATGAATGCGGTCCTGTTATTATTATTATTGTAAGGTATAGCGGTGCTAGAAGTCAGTCGCTGTTAATACGGAAACGGAACCGCAGGATTCCCCAGGCCGTTCTAGCATAAAGGACCGCGTGCTATAGTCAGTGCTCGGGATTAATGTTCTGTAGAATTTTTCGCGACTGAGTGTCTGGCGCACAATGCGACTGGTCCGATCGGATCGTCGTCTACGTTGTCATAATACGCGCGCCATTTGTCGCATCTTATTTCCGCTTTAATGCGCCGTAACAGAGGACGTTGGGGAGGGGTAGAGGCTAAGGGGGGATCGAGTACAGAGGAATAAAGTTCGGAACAATCTCCACGCGTCGGAATATCGATACTTAACTCTTTAGCCGGGGGTATTCCGAACGGTCATCCCGGCGCCTCGGTTTCGAAGAGGATCATCGTCTGCATAATTCGATGCGAGGCTACCGCCGCGAACTTTTCTAATAAAAGTTACCGTGACGGATTCGATCCGCCTCCGCCACGGCTCCTTTCCGTTTCCCGTCATCGTTCAATTATCGGGAGCACGGCCAACTTCCGGCCGACATTTTAATGAAAAAAGCCGGCTAATCAATTCGACTTGTATCAGCCCCGGAAGAATAATGGAACGGAGCGGAGGCTCCCAGTTTCGAGGAGCCTCGATGCAGTTCTGAACTTGTCGGCGACCTGAAAACGGCTGGCGTGCTTGCGCGGTCCGCTGTTTAATCATGGCTGACTACTATAATTCAGTACTCGGCCAAGCCTATGTCACCACCGTACCCGCGTAACTCACCCACGACACAATGCCGCGACCGCAAATGAACTGCAAGGTGAACCTAACATCTTCTGAGCGTTGTGCCCCGGATAGTGATCTTGAAATCTGCTCTAATCGCCGGTGGTATTCGAAAGTAGTTCCTGAAGAGATTTTTCAATTCTTCGTACCCGAACAATTGAAGCGGAGATCGTCTTTTGGACAAATTTTTTGAGGTTGTTCACCCTTCGAACGGTTCACACGTAAGAGCAATCCATACATTTTTTCATACATAAGATTATGCTTTTTTAAAAAACGAATACATACATATCATTGAATGATGTTTGAGTAACACTTCCTGAAAATTTGAGCTAAACAGCTGAAACCGCAAGCACATGGCAGCCACTTTCTCAGAGCCATTTCTGTGACTGATCGAGTTTCTAAATGAATTGTAAAGGTGCGTGTCCACTTGAGAGTAGAACTGTCGCGAGTTACTCTCGAGAGTCAGATTCGTCAGTGTTTTATCTTGCACGAAAGGTATACCACTCTCGAACGCAAAATAAAACACTGACTGAATTTCAGAGTTTTACTCTCAAGTGGACACGCACCCTAACATTAAAATTGTCTGTAACTTCATGGTTCCTGCGAATTCGACCGGGAAATTTCGAGAGCATGTTCCTTAATTATCGCACGTTTGATTAGCGCAAAATGAAAAACAAAGAACCAGTTGTACGAGGACCCGTCCGATCGACCACGGGACAAAGGGCAGTTCCGATACACCCCCGAACGAGGGAGACGGGTCGAAATGAAAACTCTCGGGACAACACACAAAAGGTAATTCCCCGTTCATAATCTTGAAACATCCTGCCCCTGGGGGCTTCGGGGAGACATCTGCGGAGCCGAGGGTAGCTCGGTGGCAGTAATTTCTCGGGCGAAGTCGAAACAGAGGTTCTCGCGTTCGAGAGAGCACCCCGTCGTTATTATCCGGGTCCGCTGTAACGCGGCGCTCTGCGCGGAGAAGGAGAGATACGTCATAATAGACGATGTTAGTTTTTAATTACACATTAAACATTTGCACAACCGTGGGGATTCGTGTTCATTCCCACGGACTCACCCCCCCCCCATAAACTTGCTCTCGAAAAGCCGCCCCTTGTCCGCGACCGTCCTTTCTCGATTCTTCGCAATTTTCTCCCCTGTTTACACTCTCCAGACTTTTATGGCGCTCCTCGGAATTTCGTTCCTGTCTCCTCTTTCTCTCTCTCTCTCTCTCTCTCTCTCTCTCTCACTCTCTCACTCTCTCTTGGTCGTCGTGTCTCCCCTTTTTCAACAAGCCGCTTTTTGTAGCCTCTTCTACATGCGTACTCGATATTTGCTTTCACGTTGCGCTCGTTACACACGCGATCTCTGAAAGCGGGGCGGGAGATGATACCGTTGGGATTCTTTGGACTCTCCGTGATGCTGCTCGCGCGATATAGGTCGGATGAGGCTGGAGCTGACATTGTTGAACCCGCGTTAGTGAGTGTGCAGCCCCATTTTTTCCGCGAACCGAGCATTGTCGTGTCGATTTTCTCTGTACATTTACAGTGATTTCTCTATATATGTCGCCAAGGTCTGGATGATAAACGTCGTGGAATTATCCCCACATAGCACGGCTCGGGGTATGTCTCCTGGACGATATATGTCGCTGGCAAGACCCGTGTTGTTGACATATATCGAGAATTCAGTGTATCACCGTATGAAATGTCTGAATTCAGGATGTGGATGTTATGAAGCGTTTTAATTTACAAAAAAAAATACTATTACAATCCACAGAGGTTCATTGTGCAACCATTTGAAGTTTCGCGCGCAATTATTTCCACAAACTATAGCTCTTTGTGGGAAATATCTCAAGTGAAATTTGCTCCGAGAGGATGTTACAAGACAAAGGGTTAGTACCGGTAGCAAAAGAAATGAAATAATGAACGACAGGAAGTACGAAGTCCCAAATTCTGTTCTCGATGGTCTGATACAGTCAACGCAGAAACCTATTCCAGTCACGGCGACGCAGTACGTTCCCAGCGCTCGTTTCGCCAGGCGAAGACAAAGGCAAAATAGGATATGGGACGCAATGAGCCGCGTCGAAGTCTAGCCGCTCCTAGGCGCTCCTTCATCCAGGTACAGCCGGCGTCGTAATGAACATGCTCGCGAGTAATTACCATGATTGCCCCGCCTGCCTCACCCCGCTCTTGCTCGCTCTTCGCGCAGCTCGTCGTCGATTCCCTTCCCGCAATCCGTCCTTCTTTCTCTCTCCTTTCGCCGCGAAGCAATTACTGCTCTAATTGCGACGTTTTGTCTGCCGCCGCTACTTTTGGCGGCCGACGACAGTTAACCGAAATTTCGTTGCCGTCATCGGCGAGCCCACCTATCCTCGTCGCGTTACGCGCCAAATTGCTCGCGTGATCGCATGCATGTATCACGGGTTACGCATTTCCATCGAAATTTGCTGCCAGGGCGTCGTGAAGGGCCAATTACCCATCAAAAATTTCGTCACGTTCGAAAACGGTGCAAGAAACTGAATATATTCAAAACCAAACTGTTCCTAACGGTTAGTTGCGTTGTCATTTTGTTACGTCGTGTCTTTTTTCGTACATTTATACGAAGCGGTTGCCCCTGACTGCTTATAAAATGTTAAAACCCCCTTAAGTAAGCTGCACGCCACACAAGATCACGTTGTTATTAGGTAGTTCGCGCAGATTCTCAATAGATGGCAGCACTGTGCGCAGACCTCCAACATGTCCGCTAGGAACAGACCCCAGAATCGTTCCACCTCGAAAATGATTCTTCGCATATCTGCATCATCCGCGAAGCTATCGAGTCAATTTCCATCACAATCGAACAGGCATAATGGCACGAATTGTTTTAATACGCTGCCCGGGCGCGGACTTAAAAACTCGTCGTGTATTCATTAAAACTCTTTTGTTCGTGCTCGGCTGTATCGGTTTCATTCATCGCCGGGAGGACAGATTGTTGACATTTCTCCTGATTATCGCACGAAAAACCTGTACGTCCCCGTGAAATTCCCTGGCAAGTGGTAATGTCAGTCGCAGCGGATGCCCTTTAAATCGGATTAAATTGAAATTCCAGGCGATTCTCGCGTCCCCATCCGCAATCTGGTCACTCCTCTATCGAAACGCACTCGAATAATTTATTGTGAAACGGGCGCAGGCGTCATTTATCATCGGCTTATTGAGTGTTCTCTCCCTCTTACCTCTCTCCCTCTCTCTCTCTCTCTCTCTCTCTCTCTCTCTCTCTCTCTCTCGCGTGCGCGCGCGAGCTGGGTGAAATAATGCGATAGGAAGATCTACATCCCAGAAGAAGCTACGAAAAATATGGAGAGCATGTCCGACCACCCCCCTCCCAGTATCTATTAAAATATGAGCATCGTTTAATCAAGCCTCGCTTGTAAGCTTTTAATAGAACCCGTATAGCGAGAAGAACCCGTTCCGGGAAGTTTCCAGCCGTGCGATGCTAAATGGAAACCCGGAACTTCCGGGGCTAGTATCTGTCGCTAATTTAGAGCGGCCGAAGTGGCGAGAAATACGTAGTGCTCCTAACTTTGCACGCGGTCACCGGTGCAGCTGAATTAGCCCCTCAGCCGGTGAACTTTCGAAACCGGAACCACCAAGGAGCCTGTGCGAAATTTCGCCGGAGATAATTCGCGGATTTTCCCTGCCCGGAAAAAGATGAGCCGAGATTCCCCATTAAAAAGCCTCGGGGCAATTTTTCATAGAACCAACGACTCCTTTTACATCTCTTTTATAGGAATCATTACACATGCTGATGCATCCAACAATTAATCATACACAGATTTAAGATTAATCCAAAGGGAAAAAATTGTCAGACTATTAAAACAATAGACACGTTCAGATTTCAAAAAATTCAGAGTGGGGTGGGCTGTTAGGTAAAATATTCATGAATTTTTTCGTAATTTTTTTTTAAAGCAGAACAGCAGAAATGAAGCACAATTCGTTAAACCGTGTCCACCCTATACGATTACCTTTGTGATGGGGCTGCTGACGTGATACTTGCCACAGGGGGTTGCTTTTGGGAGGCCTATTGAGGGAAAATTTGAAACCCTTATGCAACTATGCCCTTTCGATTGAAATACTCACACAGCACGACAAGTTATGAAGAATTCTGTAGATATGGGTTCAGATACGTTCAGTCCTGTCGCTTTGTCAATTATTGCAATGTTTTGGTGATTTCGGTCGGAATATTTGCAGAGAACGGCACGCACAAAATCGACGATCAAAAATCGATTTTCTGAAGTTCCAATGGCCGCGCAGCCCGCTAATTGGATCGAGGGGGCGGTTCTCGTTAGAGTTTCAACTTGGACGACCTGTTCGAACGTTTCGGAGCCTGTGTCAAAGCGAACGTTTACGGTTACGTGGGCGAAGAAAGTGAGAATCTCGAGGCGGCCGGCGCGGCGCGGCGTTTATTTCGCCGAAGCCGGTGAAAATTCCGGATAGTTCGGCGTCAGAAGTGCACTTAGGCGATGCTGTGCGACGGACGCGGAGTAAGTTTCGCAGGGAAACGGGTCTCCCGAGGGGGCAAGAATCCATCTCCTCGGACCAGCCGAGGTCAGCCAAAGCTTACGGACTCGGTGGAAACTGTTGGCAGCGTTCCAAGGCTTCTTCGGCCAATCGAGCTGCCCGATAGACTGCAAAACACACGGCGTGCTCGCGATATCTGCATCAACACGAGCACACACCCATAGAGTGAGGGGGGTGGAAAGCGTGTAGCTCGTGAAAATTTAAACTCTGAACGATTTAATCGAGCATACACGGAGCTAGAAGAGGACACACATGATGACCGACAAGCTCGATTCTCCTCTTACCCGTGTCGCGTTCTTTCCCTGGGATTTATAAAAGCTCCCGGCCAATTTAAATGCATGAATGTAGCGGGTGAAAAATGCTCACGGCCGTGAAAAAAAAGACCGGCAAGGAACATGTTAAGTCGGCGAACGGCCCCGGAGATGCGCCCCGGTGATAAAGTTCGCCGCATTTTTTGGCGCTTTGAGACCCGGCCCCGCAGCAAGAACACTGTCACCGGTGAAAAGGAGCCTAATCCCGCGTGATTCAACCCACCAACGCGGCCTCCCGCTGTACTAAAACCGTCGATCAGAACGGTCCAGTCTTTGCGAATTCATTTTCTGAGAAACATTGAATTGACTCGTAAACCCACTCTTCTTCAGCAGCTACATTTCTTCTCTAAAATAAATTGCAGGATGCTTCAGAAACAGCCGACACAAAACGTACATTTGTAATTCCAGACATTTTCATTTCACACATCAATTTCACCAATCGTGGTTTCATCCGGAACAAATACGATCGATTGCGGATTTTTCAGTAAAATTGTCACCATCAATTGCACGATACACGTAGGGATTTGTTTCATTTAATAATTTTAATATGTTGGAAATATTAGCGGGACCCATAAATAATCAATTATTTTGAAATCGAAAACAAACTTGGTAGTAGATTTAAGTTTTTATTTCTTAACTCTTTTCTTTTTCAATAGTTCTGAATACAGCCGCTGTAATTGCTGACAATAGAACTCAGCAATAACTGTTTCTCCAGGTTTCAACAATTCAAAGTGAATTATGCCACTTCAGCCCCACCAAATGTGATAAGCTAGGTTTAGGAGTTGATATTGCGGTTTGATTTGTAGAAAGCCATTGCTTCGAATGCTTTATGTTGTCATAAAGAATCCATTTTTCATCCCCGGTAACGATTGTGCGAAGAGATGGATCTCTACGAAATCTGAATAGCAATGATGTGCAAATTGATCGACGAATATTCTTGTTGGTCTTAGATAATTGATGCGGTACCCATATCCCTTGCCTATATGCCTTTCCCATTTCGTGTAAGTGCCTTTGCATAGTTGACCATGTGGACCCAAGGCTTCTCGATAATTCTTGTATACTTAATTTTGGATTAGCTTCCACTAGAGATTTTAGGGTGTCATTATCAAATTCGACTGGTCGTCCACTTCGAGGCCTGTCAGAGAGACCATAATCACCAGCACCGAACCTTCTGAACCAACGTTGACACTTGTTGACCTTCGATACAACTCCATAAATATCGCAAATTATCTTTGTTGTTACCGTTGCATGAAATCCCGCATGAAAATGAAAAAGTATGCAATGACGAATATGATCCTCGGAAGGTACGAACGCCACCATTTTATTACAGGGTTGTAGAAAAATTATACTTTTTAGAATATTTTGTACACCGAAACTGGCTTTACCGAAAACTGTAAAAGAATACGCGTTTCTTCTTTGACGATCGGTACAGAACAACTAAAGGCAAAACAAATTGTCTATGTCCTTCCATCGTCGGCGCAGTTTTATGTTTGACCCACTCATTTTTGCCAGGAGTGCGTAAAATCGGCTGACTAATTACGAGGAGAATTATTTGCGAGAGGAACGAGGACGGTGAACTGTGACGTTCGGGATCCGCGTATCATCCAGGGAACTTGAGTATCCGAGATTTCGCGTCGGCGCGCGTTTTAAAGAGCGCCCTTGGGCGTCGTCCGCGGAACTTCGCGCAGCCGTTCAACGGAAAGTAAGAACGGCAAGAAAGCCACCGGATAAGAGAGCACGTCGCGGGCACGAAACTTGGCCAAACTTTCCGTGAGTCACATCCCCGGCCTATTAATGCGAAAGAAGCTGGCTCGGTGACGCCGCCACTTTGTCCCCGTCGTGCAACCAGTCCGGGGACATTGTTACACGGCCTAACTTCGCCAACTATGGGAAGCCGCTGATCATAATTCAAAGTCTGACCCGATCCGCCGCGATAGAGGCGACGCGCTAAACAATCCGACCCTCGGGAAACTCCATTTTTATGACCAGTCTGTTACAGGGGCGCCGAAGTGATAACTCTGCAAAATAGAAAGCAACTTTTTCTCTGCATTGATTTTTCGCAGATCTTCCTGCTAGTGTTATTCACGCAAAAGCTCCGTAATAAAATTATCGAAATACTTTCCCATGCTTTTGTCAAATTTTCGTGGATTCCGTATTTTATGATTTACAAGTAAAAATGAAACAAAGAGATTTTAACGTACACCTAGTATTTGTGACACACATCTATTGAAGATTAATCCGCGACGACTGTGTCGAAAATTTTTCACCGACGAGCATTTCCGTCTCTGTTGTTTAATCGTACAATTTTCGTGCAACAGAATGCAGGATATTTCTTAAGAGCATTCGCGAGTTTCGTGCAACGACATTGCCAACGATGTATCCCGCTATCTGGCACGGAAGAGAGTACGAGATGCCCGCGATTATTAATTATTTCGTTACAGTGTCGAACGCAAAATATAACCGGGTCGACCCGTAATTCGTCCGTGTAACGGAACGCTTCATTATTCGTTGCCCGTGCCGAGAGGATTAATTTGGACATAACATGCTCCTCATTGAATGCATATCCAAACAATGCCCTTTTTCAACGAGAATTTTCGTGCACGCGCTGCATGCTACTGCAAACGGGAAAGGGAGTGAGTGAGAGAGGCCGCGGCCCCGAACATGCGCCCTGTTTTATTGAAACAGAAGCTTTTTCGCTGAAACATGAAAGCTTCATTTAGCGTTTTTAAACTCCCCTTAAATTTTCATATTTTGCACTGTGCGCCAGATACTACGGGGTCGAAGTACAAAGGCAACGCCGAAAAATTCGTTCCCGTGGCACAATGGGACTGGACGATCTCGCTGAAACCTAAAATTGTTGATGTTCGTAACACCGTAGATTGCACAAAAAAATTAGTTTTGTCCGAGTGAGAATTAATATGCTGTGTTTCACAATAGGCGCTCTCGTTTTCCTGTAACATCACCATTGTCTCGGAGTTTTTATTCGCGGTTCTGAGAAGTCTTGCTTTTTGGAAACGGTACTTTAAAGTAATTAGGGACTAGAAAAATTAGATTAGAAAAATTGTCTGCAACAATTACGTGAGATGGAAGCCGGATATACGTTTAACTCTTGAATATTTCTAACACGTTGCAAACGGCACATTTTTATTCTTCAGTTATGTTTGTTTTTCTCATGTTTCGATTTGCACCAATCCACTTTTATTATAAATGCATAACACTTCATATAGCTAAGGATCTGTATGTAAAATATTTTTACATAGACTGTGAGAAACGTGAGTTAAATAAAAAAGGACTTCCAATTTTGATATGTCCTAACTGGGTTTCAAAATTATCTGGAGTGATAAACGAAATCCTTGGTGCTCCACTGAACAATTGAACATCAGAGCCCAATTATTGATCTATATCTTAAATCTGCATGTTAATATACATAGTAACATGTGTCATTTAATCCGTTTAAGATTTGAATGAATGTCGCAGATTTAATAAATCGCACAGAAGCAGAGACAGCAAACTCTGCAAAAGAAATTAGATTTAAATCCTATTTGAAGTCAGTATAGTACTGTGATTTACCTAAGACATGACTAGCTGTTATTGCATCTAACAGGGTCTTTAAGTGTCGGTATCGTCGGGAGCTGTGACAGCGAACGTGTTAAGCAAGTTACGCGAACGAAGTGGTCCTGAAATATTCGCATGTTTTCATCTTCCCGCGCACTAAACTTCGACTTCAGCAGGCCAAATGGAAAACAACGATGGAGTTAGTACGCACGAAGAACGTCCGTCCGATAGCTTATTGCCCATGAGAATCGCAGTCCCGGTCGCAGTTCAAAAACACCGTTTAAACGAACGTTGAACGAATAGAACCGCCATGATCCCACGCGCGAATCTCGACCCAAAAGAAAGAGAGAGAGAGAGAAAGAGAGAAAGAGAGAGACGGAGACAATCTTTCATTTTACTGTCGCGAGCGCGGTTCCACGGCTCGACCTCGCCATAAATAACAATTTTAGAGTCGGTGGCGCGCTCTAAAGGAGGTTTTACTGCAAAAATAAACGATAAAGGCGAGCGGTACCGCGATGTTTCGGCGGCTAGAAGCTCGCCGGTTCTCGAAAACACGATTTTACGAGTACATCGCTCTTCTTTCGGTGCTTCCTTCGCATGAAAAACAACGGCGAATGAGGAAGAAGGTGGAGAAGGATGGGAGGGACGAGGAAGAGAATGAGAATGAGAAGAGTCTGCGCGGAATTGTTCTGACCGCGAAGGAACACCAGCAGCAAGCCGGTCTCCGGGGCGCGATAATTTATTTCCTTTACAATTCCGTCAGTACAATGCGCGAGTTAAAATATTACCGGACCTTTATAACAGACCATACCACACTCCCCTCCTCCTCCTCCTCCTCCCACGGGCCGCTTCTTTCTGTCTCCGAAACGAGATAGCAGCGCGTACAAGACCGTCGCTCGACCGTTTGAGCGTACGTGAAGGAGATACAGCGGCCTCGTAAATTCAGTGAAGCCCTGAGAAGGGTGAAGGTAAGTGGACAGACCGGGCGAAGAAAAAACAATGAACGAAAGGCGATGGCTGCCGGAACCACGGCTGAGCATCAAAAACCACCAAATGGCCGTACACGAAAAGTCGTCTGACAAGTCGCATCGATCGTTCGACCTGAATTACTTATTCGACCTGAATTACCGTATCAAAAAGTGGCACCATGTATCTTCAATTTGTAACCTTCGATGTTTAGAAATTTTTGGTCAACTTCGCAGTATCATTCTTTCCAAATTGTTTCTTAAATTTGACTTTGCTCAACAAAATTTTGCTAACGTCTGAATGTAACACTAATTGAAAAGTGTTTTGGACGCACGGAAGAGTGTTCGGGAATTTTTTAAAATCCAACGAAAAATCCCGTGGAAGTGCATAGAGGAAGCAGTACGTAGACGACGTTCATATAAATGAGGTTGCGGGCGGAGGGCGAAGAAACTGGTTGCAATGTTTGCTTGATTAAAAATATTTTTAAAGCGACCTACATTAGGTGCCGCTGAAATTAGGTTCGTTTGATATCGTAGGTTAAAGTTTGTGGGCGATTTATGTTCAGTAAATATATGTCTTGCGAGCATTTCGATCATTTAATAGGGGATCCTTGTGCAGTCTAACGCTAGGTTTACGGGACCGAAATGACGGGTTCTGATATTTTCAATTTAAAATTATTAAGATTCTAAGAATGCGTACATGAGAAATTACTTAGCAAATTTATTTCTTTGGGTATATGTTATTTTAAAAATGCGAAACAGTCACTTTTAGTGCTCCGTGAACCTAGGCGTTAAAGGACATGGATAATTTTACGTATTTATGAAAAACCGTATGGAACTTGAAGAATTCCTTCCCAAATGAAGAGGCAGCATTGGGGAACCGTGCGAGGTGTTCCGGATCGGAAAAATTGTCGCGGACACGCGAAAAGAGAGCCCCGGGGGTCTCTGGTATTTATCGAATTTCGGGGCGGCACAGGTGGCGCGGCTTAGCACGCTGGCACGCAAATGTGACGAACGCGTCATACGGTTAGGGCGCTCGAATTAATCCTCTTCCGGCACGGCGCTATCACCGGATATCTCAAAAAAATGCCGTGTCCGCCCGGTAATCTGGGATAATACGCGGGGAATTGGAAATTCTGGCGGCCGGTGTCCGCGCTGGCAGTTTCCCCGCTATCCCGAAAACCCGGCGGCTCTCGTATCAGCACCCGCTGCCATGCCAGCACGGCGGAAAGACAATAAAACCCCGTGAATGCCAGCGAGCCCGATGGATCCCGGAAAAATTGCCCCCGAAAATGGAGTGGCTGCGATAGCTGGCAGCTGATGATGATTTGTGATGCTTTCTCGCCCCGTTCCGTCCCGTTCCGTTCACGCCACGTGACAGACCCGTCCCGCAGATGGCTGGCAGCGTTCGCTCATGCGACCAACCCTGCGATCGACCACCTCTGATCTTTGCCCTAGAAACATGAACATTTTATAGATTCGCAAAAGATGCACGGATTCGTGTACGAGACTCGTTCGAGACGATGTTAGCTCGTGTTCCCGTAGGAATTTTTAAACGTTTGACGGCTTGAATGAAGTGTGGATGATGCCACTTAATTACAAGATCACGCAGGTTTAATGAGAAAAACGGATTCGCGGGGAAAAATTGATGAAGCTCGACCACTCTGACCAAATAGACTCAATTGTGAAATAGAGATTCTTCGAGACAATTTTAGAATCTGTTCCCGCAGGAATTTTTAATCTCTCGAGAACTCAAATTAAAGTTGAAAGATGTTATTTAATGCTAAGATCGCTCAGGTTCGCAACGATTCACGAAATCATGTCGAAAAAATGAAATCCGACCATCAGCTCGAAGAGCAGTACAATCTGATTGATATCTATATCAATCTATTTATATAGCTCAATAAAACGGTGAAAAAAATCGTAAATCAAGTTTTTAGGAGTCGCTACAGAGGAGAAGCTTCAATCTTCGAATCTGTAGCCGATTTGGTCCTGAATAAAATTTTCCAATAATTTTAGAGATGTTCCACTTTGCACCATTTCCGAAGAATAGCGAATGCTCAATTTCCCACCCTCCATGACACAGAAATATTTTCAGATGAAAAATGGACACTAAAAGTCGAAACTTCAAGCTTTATAACAGCTTATCAATTCATCGAAGATCAAAATTTTGGTGTTTGAATATCTTTTCGAATCACCCTGTCGCACATCGAATCGTCACCTCCATATTCGCGTCCAGATTTTAGGATCGGCATCTCCGGCAGTTACGCCACTGCGGTCTCATCAGTTTTTCCTTTCCTCCACTTTTATTGTGGAAGATTACAACGTCTCTTCCGGCCGGCACTCATCCCTTCAGAGATTCGCGCAAGCACCGCTCGTGAATCCGAACGAATAATAATTTATGTTACGCGGATCAGACGACTGGGATGCTCGCGAAACTCCGCGCCGTAAAACCGCGGCCATTTCTCCGCGGGTTTTACGAGGCCACGCGTTCTGAAGCGCGAAGTTGAAGCGCGGAAAGTAAAACTAGTTATGGAGGCCG
The DNA here is from genome assembly GCA_028454255.1 of Halictus ligatus. Classification (NCBI taxonomy): domain Eukaryota; kingdom Metazoa; phylum Arthropoda; class Insecta; order Hymenoptera; family Halictidae; genus Halictus; species Halictus ligatus. The sequence continues at coordinate 5,661,594 of CM052129.1, forward strand.
GCCTCTTACCACGTCGAGAGTGCGCCCGCCACGCCGTTGTTCAACCCCCGGCCATGTAAAGCCCGGGACAAACTCCGGAATTTCCAAATTTATGGACGAGGCTCGTGGACGCGTTACTCCCAGCCAGTTTCTCGATCTCTTAATTATCTTCGTTGCGGACTTGAACGAGCTTTCGAGATACCGCGTAACGCGGTCACTGATTGCATTTAATTGGAATCGCGTGAAAACGTTTCATTTCTCTACGCGCAACATTGTTTTTAAATAAAAATTGAAACCTGATAACTCTCCATCGAAATTGGGTCAGCATCCCGCAGCGACTGTTTTTCGAAAGTCCTTTTTAACTTTTTTCAGCTTTTATGTTAAGGTCGTTTAAAGGTCATGTCACAGTACAGATTTCAATGCATTGTTCCATGAGCTACGCGATGCAACACGAAAATATGCCTAGTTATTTAAACAAAAGAACATCGATCACCTCAAAAACTATGAGAAAAAATAACCTCTGCGGGATACCGACCAATTGACACCATTCGAATTACACGTCACAATTTCTTACTTTGTTAAAGTCAAAGAACACATTCTGAAGGGCGCAGTTACGTGAAACATCATGTATATGGAAAATAATGTGAAAAAATATTTTCGGCGACGAAATAGCAATTTTTAGTAGGACCTCGATTTTTATTTTACAAAAAGATTCGCAGTCGAGCGATTAAGTACATCGGCGATCGCGTGTATGTTCCAATTTGTCGCTCGTTAAGGTCAAGTTTTGATTTAACATTGAGGCTGTTGTTGTACCGGGTAAATCTACAGTACGAATTGTCTTTGACCTGACACATGGCCCGATACTTTCGGCCTGGAGTGTACCCAGCAGCCTGCTCGTTGAATTCGCTATAGTGATTCATCCGGTGTTTGCTACCAGAGAACTGGTCAGCCGATCGTGCGAAAATGGGCCGGCGTGGTTGCAAACAACCAATGGAACAGCATTTCGCCGAGAGAGCGTTAACGACAGTCTCGGGGCAGTGACTTTTCGTTTAGCTTCCCTTGGCTGGAGACCAGGCGAAGCACAGCGGTCCCAGATCAAGATTCTGCAGCTCTGAATCAGTATAAGTAACATTCTCCGAAGCTCGAAGGAAGAACTATGGCCCGTGGCCTGGTAAACTGGAACTGAACTGTTCAGGCTTGGAAACAAACGGAGGAATCCTTGCCTCGCGAATTGATCAGTTGTAATATTATAGCTGTAATAACAGCATAACGAGCTAGTTCTTAGCTGAAAAGTAGCGTCTGTAAAATTGTTTATCTTCGATCGTTTGTTGTAATCGGAATTTTTATGGAATTTTATTGTTTCCATCGTTCTGCAATGTGACGGACGCGTAGAAAGAAATACGCAGCATATTGAATCGTCTGTCATGGGGATTCTCGTACGCGAATAGATATTTCGAAGGCAGCTCTGAGAAGGCTCGACTAACTTATCGCCCCGAGAAAGCGCACACCGTGAGACGTCGCGCGATCCGCTCGACAGGGGCACGCTTCAAAAATCCACCGTAAATGCGCCCGACAAACGTTTCTCTTGCTAGCACAAGGAGCCTTTGCCGCCCAGACGTGCGAGCGGAATTCTTCGCGGAAACGCCGTTGAAACGCACTGTGAAAACCCACTCCCAATAATACGTCGATTCTGCAACGAAAATTCTGCAACAAATTCGCAGTACATTTGATTATTTTGCAAAGAGTTATTTCGCTAATCCTCGTCCATTTCAATGTAATCCTTTTTTCACACGAGAACATACATACATCTAACGTGGAAAACGTATAAATGCACTGGTATCGTGACAAATAATTTTTTTTATAGCAGTTGCAGGCTGTTCGTAAAATAAATGTGCTATTTTTCTGGCTTTCAAAGAGTTCGTATTACTATCAAAAATTGATAAACGCGCCTGCTTCTCAATTGTTAACACTAAAACGAATTTTTAATGTTGCGCTAAACTGTTATTAAATTTATAAAGACGCATCATGCACCTCATTCAAGCTTATTATAAAAATTCAGCAAAGTCTAAATAAATTTAATCTTGTTGCTTTTATAATAGAACACGGACCAGCGGCTTTTAATGATTGGCAGGCTCAGCGGTAATTCGTGTCCACTGTTCATTAAATTCAGACATTTCTATTTCGCGAATTAAATCCACAGTTGCGATTCAATTTTAGAAAAAATCTAATTCCGAACTAGCACGTTGGCGTTCAATTAAATCCTTCATTTCAGCAAGAGCAGTTACAGGTTTGTAAAAAGTTCTGTTTTTCAATAGCATGCTGACGTTCAATTAATTCATATAGTCAGCAAGTACGATTACAAGATCGCAGGAAATTCAGTTTTTCACTGGCACGTTGACGTTCAATTAGCTCACGTATTTAGCAGAAACAGTCTTGGAAAAACGTAGTTTTTAAGCGACGCGTCGACGTGTAATTAATTCGCGTATTTCACCGAGAATAATTACGATTAAAATTCGAAGTCGGCTCCCGAAATCTAGGAACTCGAATGTCGGAACAAAATCACGAAAAGACAATGCCACCCTCTGCGTTTGAAATTGTCAGTTTGGGGGCAATTCCGCGTCGCAGTTTCAATTCGCGAACGATCTCCGCACCCCCAACGAAACCGTCGCCAATTACCGTGCGTATAGACTGTCAGCGGGGACGCGCATCATGTTCAGATAATTAACACCTGATTAAGCGCCAGAAGAAACGCCGACGCGTCGCGTCGTCGATGTTCCAATTAAATTGTATCCGCAAATTTCATGCGGCGCGATGTTTCCCTCCGAAAATACACACACACACCCACAGAGCGAGAGAGAGAGAGAGAGAGAGAGAGAGAGAGAGAGAGAGAGAGAGAGGTAGAGAGAGAGACAGACACACGTACATACATTCACGAGAGACGACGACAGCGGCGTTGAAAATCCGCAAATTAACGACTGCCGTGATCGCAGTCCCTTCCGGCGCGGCGGCGGCAGCGGCATTATAAAACGGAACAATTGATAGCGAGACCGCTCTTGAACCGGTTCGAAAACGGTCGAAAATTTTGGGGACTTCGAGCACCAGCTCTGCCAGTTTCGATTGTTGCTCGACCTGGGCCACTCCTCGAAACAAGAACCCGGTCGAAAAACGGAGGAGGGTCGCGTTAATTAGCGCGGAAAACAACGCCATCGTTTCCCCCGCGGCTCGCGAAACAACGGCCGCGCCACGAATGTTTGCATTGTTCCCGGATATTTTATGATTAACACACACCCTCTGCACTCTCCTCTGACCGTTCTCCGCGTCCATTTCGACCATTTCGAAAAAACTGTTCCACGAAGGCAAAGAAAGCTGTCCGCGAAGTATTGTTCACTCCGTGAAATTCGCAAGAACCACTCGTCCCCCGATTGCAACGCTGCTCTCCAGAACTCCTTTGAATTCGTTTTAGTCGCATTTATTGCGAGCCACGATTTTATTACTACAGCTTCTTAGACATTTCAAGTCCCTGTCGCGTAATGGCTCCTCTCTACGGGTTCCCTGTTACCGATCGCAAGGGATCGTCGAGATGGCTGCCTACAGTATCGCTGCTACTCATTAAAAGTAATATCGATTTGTCCGACGGGATACGACAATTCTTCTTTATTAAGTCAACGAGCGGAGGAACAAACGCCGTCTCACGGACGACGAGCTTCTGACAGCGGATCGGCTCATTAAATCGGCCGCTTTGATAGATGAGCAATCCTGAGATTCATCGGTTTCCATGGCAATTTTTCGAAGAGGGAGGAACTGTTTTTGCAAGTCAGGTAACTGTGAAATGTCTAAATAAGTGAAATATCCGAATGAGTCAATAAGAAAAGTAAATGCTGAGTGAAATGATGAATAAGTGAGTGAGTTAAATGATGAATGAGAGAATAAGTGAAATAAGAGAATGAGTGTATACGTAAAATTAGTGAATGAGTGAATAAGTGAAATGACCGAATGAGTCAATAAGAAAAGTAAATGCTGAGTGAAATGATGAATGAGTGAGTGAGTTAAATGATGAATGAAAGAATAAGTGAAATAAGAGAATGAGTGTATACGTAAAATTAGTGAATGAGTGAATAAGTGAAATCAATAAGTAAGATAAGTGCTCAGTGAAATAGCGAATGAGTGAATAAGTAAATTAATTGAGTCAATAAGTGAAATAAGAGAATGAGGGAAATGAAGAATGAGAGAATAAGTGAAATAAGCGAATGAGTGAATTAGTAAAATAAGTGAATAAGTCAATTTGTCAATTTGTAAGTGCTGAGTGAAATGCTGAATAAGTGAATAAATAAAATAAGCGAATGAGTGAAATAATGATTGAGTGAAATGATGAATGAGTGAGGTCAGTGAATATGTGAAATATTGTTTGGATGTAGCTGAGGTCTAATATGGAACTGTCTTGGTTGCAATTAATATCTCAGTTTGGTCTACAAGAGAAATGGGACTGATACATTCATATTCCACGACTAATTAAGCTATTGCAGGCTTCAGATTGTTCTAAATTGACGTGAGACAGAGATCTGATTCCGTTTATAATGTAGGTGTGATCCAGATTCTGTCTACGTGTGACAGTGTCTTACATAAATTTTAGACTTAACATCGTAATCTTCATCAGTTGAGCAATATACAAAATTGAGAGAACTTAGTGATTCACACTGACAATGATAGTTGACTTAGGAGAAAGGGGGTCGTAACACGAGGAAACCGATTTTGGAATATGTTCCCGTAGGAGATTTTCAACTTTTGAGGGCTTAAATTAAAGCTGCAGCTGCTTTCTGATAATACCAAGCTTAAAAATGAATTTCACGAATTCACGTTGGAAAATTGATAAAATCCAGCGGTTGACGCAGACAAAATCGATCCGACTATAAAAGGATTTAGAGTCAATTTTAGAGTCTATTTCTGTCAGTATTTTCAGACATTGGGGATTAAATTAAAGTTCAAAGGTGCGACTTCATGACAGACATATTTTTACACAAACATGGGAATTTAGGTTGAAAAAACTGGTGAAACTTGACCTTGGACCAAATTTACCCTATAATGTTACAATTAAATCTTCACCCAGACTTCTTCCAACAATTACATTGTTAGAAGATCAAGATCAAGTGGTTTCTGTCGTGTTTCTACATCGACCCAGTTTTGGAAACGAAATATCTCTCGAACAACACTTTGACCTTCATAAGATCCCCGAACACCCCAAGTTGCTGCTTACCTGCAGACTCCCAAGATTCCCCGTTGCCCTTTGTCACGGAAGTACTGCGATCAACATTAACCTCTGGCACCTGATGACCCTCATGCTGTAACCTCAAGAAGGTGGTCCCCCCATTAACCCTGCTGGGACGTGCTAACGAATACAACCTAGAACTAGAGTCCCAGCTTTTGGGGTGCACGTGGGTTTGTTCGGGACATCTGTTTCCTCGCGACACGCTTTTATGTCTTCGGAGAAGATTACGTTGCTCATCCGACGTTTTTCTGTATAATTCTTTCTTCTCAGCTAGATAACCTCATTTTTTGTACCTACATTCTTCATTAATGAATTTCGTGCTTCGTAATAAATATACAATGTTATGCATTCATTAATTTTAAAACTGTAAAAACATTAGAAGGATTTAAAAATAGCGTTGTATTATTTTCCACCCATTAAATGTATTAAGTAAGAAAATAAATTTCTACTTCACTCCAGTTTGTTGTACTTCAGGCAGAGAGTGTTTATTTTGTATACAGATCTGCTGTTCAGTAATAAATTAGAATTCTAAAGCTTCAGGTCAGGTTTGGTTTTTCTCGCTTTTAATTTCAACTCGGTAGGTAGAATCAGAGAATTTATTTACATATTAAACAAGATCGCTAGAGCTTTGTACAAAATCAGAAATTTGATATTAAAATTCGTTTAATCATTGTATCTCATTTATCCCATCGCTGATCATCGGGAAGTCCCGTAACTATGGCAACGAGTGCTGTGCCGAACGTGAATATTTTACCGAAATAACATTACAAAATCACAAAATACAAATTTCATTTTTCCGCCGAAAATTACATATTAACTGTTCGGTGCACCGATTGGGACTGTGGGATACACGAAAAATTAATTTGGGTTAAACATTGCCTTCGGAAACGAGGCATTTTTAATTCTTTTTATGTAAGTCTGTAGATTTTTGTGAGAAAAATTCCGAACATACAAGTTTCAATCCTAGGAGACCGCTAGTTCAAAAGTTATGCGTGTATAAAGATATGAAATTTTCAACGTTTTTCTGCGGTATGTAGTGATGAGAACTTTTGAACTAGCGATCCCCTAGGATTGAAACTTAGCTTTTCAGTATATTCTCGCCAAAATCTGCAAGATGACATAAAAAAAAGTTAAAAATTTCTGGTTTCCTGAGCTAAAGTTTAGCCCAAGTTTGGACTGTTTGAATCCCCCCAATGTCAATCTCAGCCTCGATGAATTCTTGCATTACTAGCATCGGTTTAATACAATATAGCAACAATACCATTACGGAGTATAAGCTCCGAATTCGCATGGGATACGTTAATTTTTACGAGTCAACTTTTACAGATAATAACGTTGACAGGCTGTTCAACCGAAAACGCGAAAAAATTCTCGAACAAGTTGCAGCAGCATCATGTCCGAGCCAGTGCTGTTCGTAAAAAAAGGAATTTAATTCCAAGCCTCGATTAGTATTCCGCAGCCAGTGTCACGAACCGTGATCGTCGCGGACGGACACAGCATCCAGTTCCTTTCTTCGGGTTCTTCCGGCTCCCTTCATCAGGCCGAACCTTGTATTCATCATGCCACGAGGGAACTAAGGGGATTATCCTCCTTTCTTTCGTCGTCCTGTATTACCAAGGGAGAAGAGTCCACGGCGGTGAACAGAATCACGGTCCCGTCGTTGATCGAAGACGTTCCGCTTCTCCGTTTAGGGCTTTTCCCTTTCTAAGGGGCTGGTCGACCTCGTTACTCCGCGCAACGAATTCCGCTCTACATTCGCGTGTCATCGTTAAGCGGTTGTAAAACGGAATTGGGTTCGTTAACCTGTGTCTCATAGGCTGCTGACGAATCCGCTTCCCGTTACACCATGATACATCTCCGATATCCCCCTCTTCCACCCTCGAAGCCATTTTAACGCAGAGTTACAAAAGGCAGAGCTCAGAACCGATCGGTAAAGAATTTAACAACAATGTGTCTTTTTTCTTGTTGAAATTATTAAAGAAAGAGTGACTATTTTATTCGGCTCGCATGTCTCACATCTGATGCAGACAATTTTTATTTTGTGTTGTTATGTACGTGTATACCAATTACTAATTCTAATTTTTCCAATTTCTAATTTGTGAAAATTTATGGTGCATCGAAATTAAATTCTCTTAATCTGTCTCCCGGTTTAAATAGCATCAACTAATTTTTACCATAAATTGCATAAAATCCGAAATCTAGAGTCGATTGTTGACGAGTTTAATTTGAAGAGAATAGTAGCAACGGTGGATCGCGGACCTCTAGCGGTGGCGTCGGAGAACTATGCCGAAGGTCGAAGCCCAGGAACGACAGCAGCAGTAATCTCCGCGTAGAGGAGCGAAATAAACGCGGAATAATAGCGCAGGCTGTTGTTACGCGATATAATACGGCGAAAGGGGCACGGAATAAGGGAGGCGCACGGTGCAGGCGGCTGCAGTATGCAGCCGCGTGCTGGCTCTAAATGCAAACGGCGCGGGCCAAGCGTGACGGCCGGGTAATCCGATGCGCCCGGCGAATGTCGTTTTGCACATTATTTTTCTCTGTCTCCAGGAAATTTCGAACTGTCTGCGCTTCTCCTCTCTGTAGCTGGCCAGGGGAACGGAATCTCGTCCCGACGAAATAAATTCAGTTCTCCACCCCATGTTAGCTTCATTTGTATAAAAGAACTGCACGAAAGTTGCTCGCGAATATTTCACTGTCTCGCGGATATCTCGTTACGCTATCGGGTATCAAAAACGTTTCAGCGCGCTCGGAAATTGCCGTTAAAAGTTCTGCAATTCTCTTGAGTAATGTTCGAGCAGTGTCTTAACTTTTTGTCATTATTCTACTCTTCGAGAATGGTGCAGAAAATGATTAATTCGACGCTCCGCTAGAAAGACTAGAATTTTCGCCGTTTTCTACGATCTTCGTGAATTTATCAACGAAATTTTTGGTGGAGGGGCCAGTTTTAATTTTTTCAAGCTGCTGTTAGGACGGAAGACCGGTCTACGCCTCGACAGTCTCCGTACGTGTCGGTGGCGGCGCCCTGAAATTTATTGCTTCCCCGTTCCCGGGAGCCGGTATCCGTGAATTCTGAACGGTGCTCGCCGTCCAAGTAACAATGCGCTCGATAATGATAACCCGAAGTTATCGCGAGCAACGGCCGGAGGAGATGGAAACGGAGATGGAAGCCTTAAAGCGGAGATTGTTTCACCGGCGAAGTATCGCGTGTACAGGCGACGCCGAAAGTCCACCGTTGACTTTTCACAGCCCCGCTCCTCATCTATCCTGACCGACGACGACGATTTCATTTTCTAAAGGTGCCAACCCATCCCCCCTCCCTCTGCCCAGCGGTGCCGACCACAAAGTAGCGGAAGCCGGCCTCTCGCGAACGCCACCGCGTCCGCTACGTTTCACGCGGTCTCCCGACAGCGAAACACGTCTGATACGTTCCCGGCAACTCCGCTAGAAAAAAAAAAGAAATGATTCCTCTGGCAGCTTTTTAATCTCCTGAAAGGTGGAATACTGCTAAGTATAAGCGCCGGGATTAATTGAGTATCGTCCGCAGTGTTTTACCGTGAAAAGACCGGGCGAACAACTCGAATCGCTGCCAACTCTTGTTACACTGAATGCTTACGCAATTGTTCAATTGATAAACAATATAATTTGATATATATTATTATAGTAAATTGTTGCAGTAAAAAATTAGGAAAAAATGAATTTGTAAACTTGAAGATGAAAGTGGGAATAAGAGAAAAAGTTGCAATTCGTCGAACGGTAATGAGGTCCGCATGATCGTGTGCTGTCAAGCGAATGCATAGAAAATGCGATGTAAAAAAATGCGTTCTCATAGTTTATGTATGCCGGGTCGTATCTAGGCAAGATTTATCCCGACACCGCTGATGGTTGCCTAGAAAAAAATTCCCAAAAATCACTTCCCACAGTGAGATCCTTAGGAATATCGGCACACGCGGAAGAATGGCTTGGAAGAGCGTGATTAAAAAAATTAATAGATAACGGAAGACGGAGCGGGAGCGCCGCGAACGGTGCAGTGGATAGAGCCCGTGACGTTTCCTAAGGGTTAATCGGGTCTGAGGAGCCGGTTCGATTTTTCTCGCAATAATACGAGCGATCCGCGGGCACAAAGGTGTTCTAACGAAGCCACTGGAGGGATATGGATTCAGCCCATTTGCCAAACTGAACAATGGTCTGGCCGGGGGACCCGCGGTTATCCCGGAATCAATCAAATCCCATTGCTCGTGAATCCTCCGGCATCCCTCCGGCAATTACACCGAGAAATTCCTCGGTCGCGCGGATTAATTTCTTTCGCGGCGGCGGGCGGCATTAATCCGTTCCCCGGGAACCTTGTGGAGAGAGAGAGAGAACCCGGCGGCGGCTGCTGGCTTAATATTCACGGGACATCGAGCCGAGTAATTATTTTTCTAATTCGCTTTCACGCGGTTCGTGCGCGCCGGCGACGATCATTAGCGTCGTTAATTTGCCGCGCGTTCGCCGCAAGAAGGGCGTGTTTTCGCAGCCGAGGGCGGTAGAGGGAGGGGGGGGGTGAGGCGACACGGACACTGCATAAGCAGCACGCTCCCAACAAAATAGGATGATTCGACGGAGCCACTCGAGCCGGCACGGTTATTTTGGAACGGTCGCTGGTTCGAGCCGTGGTTTCCACGCGGTTGTTTTGGGAGCCGACGCGACGTGGTCCCAGCCATTTCAGACAATTTCGCCCCGGCGTGAACCGCTCCCACGCTCCCGAACCCCGGTTCACAATTTCTTCCGAAAACAACCGCCGTCCTAGCGGATTAAAGAGCAAGTTCCCCGGGGTAGGTCGAGGTTTTTGCATAATTAACGCGATCGAGATTAATACCGGCTCTGTCGAATATTAACCGGACTCTGTATCGTGCAACTGCTGCACAGTCGTTGTTCTATCCATTGTAGACGATACCCGCCGAGAATTCTAATAGGTTCAACATTTGTTATGCTGCTGAACCACTCCGCGTTCATTTTAGACCGTACACTCCCGTCATCGGACACTTACTTATTTTCAGCAAATTGGTAATTAACAAGAATACAAGCTTCGGGCTTGATTTTATGAATGCAAAATTAAAAATATGCATACGCAATTTGTATAAATGTCGGAGAAAATTTTTCCTGAAATAATTAACACCATTTTCTTCGCGCGCCGCTTGTAATTAAGCGTATTTCGCATTCCAGTTAAAGGATCTCACTTTTGCAAATTTTGCATCCCCACCATCATTTGCTTCCCTAAATGCCCTTCTGGAAGAACCCCACACGATGATTGGGGTATAGAAATACCCCATTCGTGCTAATAATAATTAGTGTGTCTAAACAAATTATTCCACCACGATGAATGTTTCTCACAGAAGGTCTAGAAGTGTCGTAACCGGTTTTTGCAATTGCTGACGAGCGTCGGGTTGAGAGGTCGATTCTGTCCGATTCTTGTTGAACGTTTGCCGTGAAATCAACAATTCATTGTAGCCCGAAGCGCCGGCAATATTAACGGCAACGGGAAAAAACACGATGTTTTCCGAAACTCAGGTTTTCCATCAGAAACCGAAAGAGAAATAAAACTGGGCCCCGGCATATGTATCGACTCCTGCGCGAACTCGCGAAATAGCAGAAAAATCGGAACTGTTGGTATAGCGGAGAGAACATGTTCTGGATGATTGCCAGATATTCATGCTGTTCAAAAATTTGTTCCGCCCTCGAAAAAAAGGTAGATCGCAACGGATAGGTAAATCTAATCGTTCTGTGACGGTGGTGCAGCGGAGGGTAGAGTTTCGATAGATAGCAACATAGCTCGTCAAACAAAAGGTCTGCTCGTAACAAGACAGATACGCACAAACCGGCAACTGTGCAACTGTTATTCTCAGTCACCGCACGAGATATTCGAATGAAACAAATTGCAAACATTAAAGACGCGTTACCTCTATCTCGCACATTTTTCTCGGAATTTTAGGTCAACTATTTCAGTGGGGAAAAAATAATTCGCTTTCCGGGGGTTGTTTCCGTAAACCATTGACAATTTATTCTTTTTCTACCCTTAATGGGTGATTGAAAATTTTGAAAAAAATACACGAGGTAAGGTAAATGACCAGGTACTATCCTCATTTTGATTTATTCCGAAATCTCAAGTGACAACCGAAAGACACATTTTTCAGTATAAGGGTTACGCTAAACTTTTGTGAACGACACTTCAAATAAAGAGGTTCTGTTTCATTAATATGAAAATTAAAAATCGGCGTTTTGGCCGATCGTGTGGACTTGCCAGGCCACAACATTCAAGCAATTTGACAAAAAATCCGCAAAATGACGGTTCCATCGCCAAATTTACGTGGCCGAACGCCGTCAACCGATCCCCTTTTTAATTCTATGTCCCCACTGATTGGATCGACAGCGCGGGAAAAATTCCGTAAAAAACGGCACCGACAGAGAATAACATTTCGCCAACGGGAGGGGTAAAAGTCGCCGCCGGTGTTCGGTGAAAATCTGCGAAGCACGGTGCACGCGCGCGCGCTCACGTTCTCGACGTGACGTCTGCCATTAAACGCGACGGGGGAGAGAGGGCGTGCAAAACGGAAAACAAGGCGTTTTAATTTATTTCCCATCGACGTCCACTCGGCGATCCCGCGATAAATCGAGGACCAATTTTTCCCGGCGAGGCGAGCGCGGCAGACAATCGTTCAGAATTTAGCGTAATTTCCGCCGGTTGTCGCGCGCGATTCGCGTATCGCTTTGATCCTCGACAATTCGTCCGCGAGTGGCCCGCGTCCTCGCAGAATGTATTGCTCAATTAGTAAAAAAAATTTCGGCGGGTCGCAGCGCGCAGACCACGGGATATATATATATATACAAAGGGTCCGCCTGGAAAACAGCCATTGCGGATTCACGCGCACGCGCGTGACCGTAGTGTTCGTTTCAACTATGATTAAATCGGGTGTCAAAACGTTTCCGCCAGGTATTGTTAAAAATTGAAAAACCGACGACTCGAAAGTCCAATAAATTGCTGTGCATACACGGAGGTGTTGAGTTTTTTCCACACCCTCCACTCCCCCTGCACCTCGGCACCCCCGCCGATGACGTTCCCTGTATTATTTTAAAGTTTAAATTGAATCTGCAGTCCGAATAAATTCGAGTGTTCGTTTCATAAATTTCTGCGGCCGTTAAGCACTCGTGCTCTGGGGGATTAGAGCCGACATTTAGCGAGTTAGTAGGAAAATTCCATGAAAATTCGTGATTGTATAATCGCCGTTTGTAGACACGATGATCGGCACGAAGTTGACCGCACTAGTTTCTCATTTTGGCGGACGAACAGGTTTCTCTATCTGTGAAGTGTTCACTTCCGTTTCACAATTTTCTACTACAGTGCTTTCTCTATATATGTCGCGAACGCCTGGATGATAAACGTCGCGGAATTATCCCTACTACCGCGGTGTGTACCACGTAACGGGCCCCGGAGTTCGAGAGGCCTCGGTAAACATAACACGACTCCGGTATGTCTCCTGAACGATACACGACACTGGCAAGCCCCTTGTTGTTGACATATATCGAGAATTCACTATATATGTCATCGTCATTTATTTCATACCGCAGATTTATGCCAGAAATCGGTAGATGAAATGTTAAATACTAAAATTGCAAAAGAGAATTTTAGAATATTGTTGTGGAATATTGAAACTATTATTGACGATTGTTAAATATGCAAATGAAGTTATGTCTAGCTTCTGTTTCGCGATATTGATGCAGGAAACTTTTATTTTCAGTAAAGTCATGCTACATACACTAACCAAGCTCGGGTACTTCTGCAGTCTATTTTAACCTAAGTGTTATATAAAAACTGTGCTTAATAAAACAATGTTTCTTCCAACAAGTTTCGCTTATAGTTTTAATATTAAAAGAGATTTCTATAAAATTCTATCAATTATATAATATAATAGGATGGATGCCTGAAATGTCCGGCGCTCGTATCGAAAGGGTTGAAAGTAATGTAGAAAAATTTATTTTCAACGTAACAATGCACTCTGCTCGTCTGTGGAGAAGCCCGAGGAATGCCTAATTGATTGCACCACTTCAATACAAAAGTGAACAATGAATAGGCTGATCTCGTACTTAAAAATCTTCCGTGAGAATCCAATGAAATGCTATGAAAACAAATGCAGCGCCGCACGGGATTCGTATGTAAAATTCTCGATTGTTTGTTGCAGGGAGAGCCATGGAACCGGAGAAGAAATGCTCGCCGTGGCAGAAATGCGTGCGACGTGAGTCCGTCATATTACTTTTCAAACGAAACCTGTTCTTGTAGGCGTATTCGCGAACCGATACTAGGCAATTTCATTGCCGGCCATTTTTCAGACGTGACGTGCGCAACATATAATATTGATTGAGCGAACGGATACGCGCTTTTCGGTCCCCGTTTAATTTTCAATACGCAATTTCCTTACCCGCGCGATCGCTCGCTGGCCTCGCTAAAACTAGTTAACGAAACGACGGGGTTTTCCAGCGTTTCGAGCAAGAGAAAGAGAGGGAGAAAGAGAGAGAGAGAGGGAGGGAGGGAGGGAAAGTGCGAGACAGGTGGAAGGGGCAGAGGGTTGCGCCAATTTTCCGCGACGCGCTATATCGGATCAAATTCGCTCGAAATTCACCGGAGCCGAGAGAACGAAGAATAATAACAAGCGTTTTACGAGGCCGGAACATAACGCGTGCGCCGGCGGACATAATTGGTCACAGAAAACGAATTTATAAAACGGCCAGCGCCCGTCGCGAATGAAAATCCGTACGCCTACTTTCCTGCCCGGTGACCGAAAGTGATTAACAAATTTGCTGCTTTCACGGGAGAAACACCGGGGAATCCAATATGCTGCAAATTTTTGCGGGACTGAAATTTAAAGTGCGCTCGCACGCGCCCCTGTCACCGGACCACGGATCTTTCTGTCCGGCTAAAAGGGTTTCCAGGCTGTTTAAATTGTTCCCGCGCTGCAACTATGCATTCCATTCGAAACTAAAACGATGATTTTTTTTTAGAACCTGGACATTCCAATAATTAACGAACAATACTCGTCAAATGACCGGCCCAGGTTTTCGATTCGACTGTTGTTGGAATTTCGCAGTTGCTTTGGCAATTTGTTATTTTTCATTGATATACATTCCAGCTTCGAATATATTGTAATTAAAATCGCACCGCAAAATCGAGTCTAAACAAAGTCACTCTTTTTATTTTTATATGCATTTCTATAGTACGATCTCTGTACCATAAATGGGAGTGATGTGGTCAAGCTATTTGTTCGATGCATGTTTGCAAAATTCCATTTGAAATCAGTACCAAATTCTGTTATTTGTGACGTTGAAAAATGGTTATCCAAATACCCCCAAAAAGTTATCCCCAATTACTCTAAGTATTCTAGAAGACGTACAACCCATACAGTACAAACATTTGATCATGCGTGCATTGTTGTATTTTGTTTTATTTTTCTATCCCGCTATGAAACTAGGAGACCGCTAGTTCAAAAATTATGCGATCCCCTATGATTGAAACTTAGCTTTTCGGCATTTTCTCGCCAAAATCTACAAGATGACATAAAAAAAAGTTAAAAATTTCTGACCCGAAATTGAGCCGAAATTTGGACTGTTTTGATCCCCCCAATTTTATCCCAGCCTCAATGAATTCTTGCATTACTAGCATCGATTTAATAGAATATAGCAACAATAACATTACGGAGTATAGAAATTCGATCGTGATTGTAATATTGATTATATTTCTATCCCACTATGAAACTAGGAGATCAAATTTCAGTGCCGATAGCAGTTAATTGCACTTCCCGTGGAAAAGTGCATTTCCATAAATGGAAGCTTTGGCGGCGATCGTTGGCTGTTCGGTGAAAAAATAAGATCGTGGCGATCGCGTGTCGAGAGACTTCGATTCCCGTGGACAACAACGGCGGTGCTGTTGTTCGGCGGTTTTCTTTTTTCGTCTTTGTGAATTCGATTTCCCCGGCCGACGATATTAACTTACCTCGCTCCTGCGAGCACGTTGCAGAAGCTGTGGGGGCGAGGAAATATCCGCGGCAGCTCGCGCAGAAATCTATGTAGTGCACTTTACCTTCCGCCGCGCGCCGATGAATAAACCAACGCCACCGGAGCTTTGGCCCCCGTTGTTGCAGGCATTATTAGCCCACTACGGCTCGTTGTTGCGCCGAGTATCATTAATCCGACTGATATCGGAATGGCTTGCGCTCCGCCGACGCTATTTACCCGTCTACGTTTCCCCTTAACGTCGGGCAAATCAGTTTCGCGTTGCGCCTCGCGAAATCCTTTGGTTCGACGATGAATTAGCGGCGCCGTGGCTCCCTTTGATTGGCTGCGGATTTTCGTAGGAATGCTTCGGTTCCGGGAAATACTGTTGCAACGAACCGTTCGAATGGTTCGGAACAGGCTCGGGCGTTATCGGAATTAATTATTTGCGAAGGAATCGTTAAGATAATATATTTCGCTACGTGTCACATGGAATCATATGTCAGTTTTTTTAATTACTTCATTCGAATTTCGTTAGAAATTGAAATCACTTTTATTGAATCGTATGATTTCTTAAAATTATTTCATTTGAACTTGAAATAATTTTTATTCGGTCATATGATCTTTTTTTAATTATTTCATTCAAATTTCATTTGAAATTGAAATAATTTTTCATTTTATCTCCATTTGACCAAACAGTTCGTACTCTCCAAAGTTCTATTTTCGGGTACTAAAGAGAAATTTGGAAATCAGATGCAGGTAAACTGAACTGACTGAACTACAAAAATTAGGATATCTGAGTTTAATAAAAAGTTACTTCAATAACCTATTCTTGACATCCAGGGGAGCAATAGTTGCGGAGTGATTATTGCAATGGTGGTGGAGATAATTGAAAATATATGTGATGATGCAGTTATCGAGATAGTCTCTATCGACGTATGGAGAAACAACGGACACTGTCAAAGTGACAAGGATGGACCCAGGCGACGATGATACCTGGCAAAGGGAGATTTCAATGTTAAGGGAACCACCTCTATACTAATAACTCCAACAGTGCTGATAAGGAGTGGAGGTTCCATACAGTTACGTCCCTGGTGCTTTCAGACCTTCCCCCATTTCTGTCGCCGTTGATTGCCCCAGTTTATCTCAATTTCTCCCCTTACTGGCTCGACAGGAGACATTAGACAGTGTCTGTACCTGCGCATGTTCTACAATCTCTTTCATAATACGTGCGACCCTTTTTAAATTGCATGACTGATAACATTCCGCGTCGCAAAATGTACTCGGCCATTTAGATATTCCCCGAACATCCAAATTCTCTGTCGGGATCCAAAAGATCTAACTTCATTTCAAAATTCGAACGTACAGACATTGCTTCACCTACTTCAAAATCTAAAAACATAACCTTCCAACAACATTAAATGTACAGACATTGTTTCCACACCCCGAAATCTAAAAGCCTTCCAACAATACTAAATGTACACACATTGTCTCCACGCCTCGAAATCTAAAAACCTTCCAAGAATATTAAAAATTGAAAATTATAAAATGAGAAAAAATAAAAAATTAAATGTACGAAAGTTATTTCACTTTCTTCAAATCTGCAAGTTCGAACAGAATCTTTTAATCGCAGGAGACAATTGTTCGCTAGAACTGTACGTCTTCCTCGCTAGTCTAAATAACAAAATTACAGAAGAAAAGGAATAAAGCTAAGAGTAGTACATAGATCATGAAGCAGCCTGTACAAAAACGGAGCCCGACACCAGCCCTCGCCCGGCACTCATCCCCGTACATTTGCAACCCTCTCGAAACAATCGGGGCTGCGCGGAGGAAGCATTAGGCTACGGCGATGGGTGGAAGGAGGGAGGGGGATGACAAAATTCGCGAATAAAACGGTGCATTTCTGCTGCAGACAACGGGGGCCCGTAAAGTTTCTCGGCAAAACAACGCGGAGCTAGGGGATGGCCAGGCAAACGTGACGCTTCCCCGTGCTTCTTAGATTATTGCAGCGGCACGGAATATTAAATTTTGCAAACGGTATCGCGCCGGGGCTGGCTTCGAGGCTTATCCGACACGATCGCTCGTCACAAAGTGCACGGCTGCTTACATTCCCGTTGAACACCGCGTGTCTACCCGGAAGTTCCGTCGGGTAGGTACCTAAGCGAGAGAGAGAGAGAGAGAGAGAGAGAGAGAGATACCTGCCGGCTGTAATGAATCGTATGGATCAGCCGTAAAAGTCCCGGGCAACCCGGATGTCCTTATTATCTTATGCAGGATCGTGATACTGGATCATCTACCACCCACCCACCCCCACCCCCCGCCCCACCAGCGGGGCTTAATTTCTACGGGGAAAGACAAATTAATATGCAGCCGGGCGTAGGAAATCCGGCGCGCGCGTTCGAAATACCGAAAAGCCCAGCGCAACTATAAATTCGCACGCACACACGACCCCCGGCACCGAAAATCCACGGACACTCGATATTCGACGCGATTATTCTGTCGCGCGTGCCACGGCGAAATCGATCGCGATTTTATTTTAATTTGACCGAGCCGGTTTTGCGATTTTCAGCCAGAAACCCGGAGAGTTAGGTTCGCTAGCACTGTATGGTCGAGGCAGGATGAGGTGTTTGCGTAGAATCTAATGATTAATTCTTTTGTAAGCTTAAAATTTGATTTTTAAGCTTAGCCGAACTTCTAAATGAGGTTTATACGGCTGCACGAAAAATTGTGTACATCAACTATTTTATTACGTACAGGGTAATTATACATGAAAAAATATGCCGTAAATAAGAAATAAATTGTTTTTCGATTGGGGCTCTATTTGCGAGAAAATCGAGTTTAAAGATGCGTCGGGCTCACGAGGTTTAATATATGTCGGAAGTAGAATTGGCTGGTCATGGTCAGACGCGACAGACGATTTTCTCGAAAACGACACTTCGGATGACAAAATTTTATTTTCGACTGATTTTCTCATCTAGTATCACCCCATCCACTATCAATTCCCAAACTCCCTGTATATATTCTGTAAAAAATATATTGGATAATGATTTTTAGTGACGTCTCGGAGTCGTCCCTCGAGTGCTGACGGTTGATAAAACCTATTTCCCTTGCATACAATAAATAATATAAATTCTAGCGAATCCAGAAAATTTCAACATCCAGGACAGAAAATTCTAATTCTAACATAATTTTTCTTGCATTCTCCAACTTTTAGACCTCCCTGAGCCTTTTGTAACAGAAACAAGCGCACCTAAAGGCCACGAAATTCAAAATGAAAATTCTTCGCTACAGTTTAAGATATCGATCTAGTTGGCGATCGATCGAAAAGAGTATCGACGGCGTGATCGGCACGAGAGCACGACTGCGGGTTTCGCGCGTTTTAAAGGTCCGCGAGCCACGCTTCGTTTCTCCGCGTCGTTATCGCGGAAACGGTAAGCGTCGCGACGCCCCGGGGTCGTCATTACGGCCGAGCGACGCGCGATTTCATTACCGACGCCCGACCTTACGCTCTGCAGCCCGCTATTGCACATTGTGTTCCGCGCGTTATGCAGATGCAGTTCCGCATTACGCCGCTTTAGGAAGCCCCGAGATCTGTATTAACTGCGAAAATTTCGGAAACGCGGTTACACGGTACGCCGGCGATATCCACGCGATATTTGCGCGGCTTATCCGTTTCCGTTTTCTATTATTGCCACCAGTGCTCGGACGATGTTGTCCAGTCCCATTCAATGAGCTGGTTACTCATTTCGAAATGGTCCACCGTATTTGCTATGAACTGACAAGTTCATTCGATTTTTATACAAAATTATTATTCTGCTCATTTTTATGTTCTTGGTGTTAGAATTGGAATATTGACACTGAGTGCCGTTTTGTAAGTCTAACTATTTATACAGTCACGGAGGTCTTGGATTATTTAGCTTCCGATTTTATAATTTGTAAATTGATATCGAACACATGCTCAAAAATTTACACCCATCAAAAATTCAGTATGTGATCAAACATACTGTCGCTAAATCAAACACAAAAATTCAAACAGTCAAGGGGGAGAGCACATACAATACTTTCTACAGTGAATTCTCGATATATGTCATCAACACGGGTCTTGCCAGCGTCCTGTATCGTGCAGGAGACATACTCGAGCCGTGTTATGTTTACACTCCTCGGCGTCCGAGACCTCTCGACCTTCGCGACCCTTCACGAGGTATACCCCGCGGTAATGGAGATAATTCCGTGACATATATAGAGCAATCACTGTAATTAGAAGAAATTTTTATTCAGCTCCGGTGACCCGCAGTCGATGAAAACATTTTTAATTTTACATAAAGATCCGCATTTGTCAGGTGTGCTAATTAATCGTAACCCCGTCTTCCTTCCTCCCCTTGGGGCGTAATACAGACTACCTTCATGGAAAAATCTAATCTCAACACCATCAAACACAATCTTACCAACCGAAATATAAAAATTCCGAACTAAAAGTTAAACCTATCAAAGAAGTCTCCTCTATGCTTCTATCTGCGCCCTAAAATACCCTTAAAACTCACTTCGAACATGATCAAACCTGCTCCAACCGCCCCAAACTTCCCCAAACCCCCAAAGTAAAAATCATCTTTCACGTCTCCATGTTGAAGTTCCAAGGCGTGTATGAAGCCATCGCGTCTTCGCTTCTAAAATGACCATCCCTCCAATGGAGTCCTCAACCCCTTGGTAGGGAGGAGGGGGGTAGAGGTCGGGTGGGAGGGTTATTTCCCGGCGATAGGAAAAAGCTACTTTTCCCGAAGAGTTAGTCGGGTTCCCGGGTATCCTTTCCCATTCAGCCCTTCCATTTCCACGTGCGCCGACGTATGTATAATACATGGCTGGAAGCCGTGCACGTCGCCGCAGATTGCGGGTCATTCCATTCTTAGCTTGGCGGTCGGCCCTCCCTCCACCTCTCTCTCTCTCTCTCTCTCTCTCTCCCCGTTTCGAAAGCTGGGTTTTCTCTGTCCGCGGTACTATCAAGACTTTCCCCATAAACTACGCGCCAGTGGGTGCATGGCCACTCTTTCCGCGAACAGTTTCGGCGCACCGTTGTCCCGCATCAGTATTTACCGGAATCGACAGCAGCGACTTGTTCGAAAGTTTGGAATAAGTGTCATTAGGAACGTTCATATGTTTGTCGATCGTCGTAAATAGTTGCTCAATAGTTCCCGGGATCGTCCGTTTTTGATTCAATACGAGTCCAAACATTTTTGGAAAATATATTTCATAACACACACGGGAAGAAATCTAACGCATCGCGCTATTTACACAGAGGAAATGAATAAATTTTTATTTGGAGATATGTATGTGAATAATTCATAGATTTAGGTGAGCATAATTCTTTAATGGTTTGTAGACAGGAATTTTAGATTAAAGGTACGAGTGCTGAGCTTAGAAAAATCATTTAAGAGAATAGAATGAATATCAAATATTAACTAAGTTGATCGGAGCATGGACAGGAAGAGGAGCAATTTTTCCGGGGAAAGCATCGATCTGTAAATTTGTGTTCCAATTGCCTTTTTCATAAAATTTCATGATTTCCACCGTTCCCGAAATGAACATTCGGAGAGCAATATAAATCCAATACATATTGATACCAAAAAAAAAAAACATTGATGTTTTGATCAAACGAACAGCTTTCACAGCTTCCGGGTCCGAAAATATCCGAGTTTCCGAGGCTCGCTGACTCCGGAAACGGTAACGAGACTTCTCGAAGATCGTACAACGTATCGCAAGTTTCGAACCGAGGCAAACCCCGGCAAAATCGTCGCCGGGGTTCTCTCCAGAGTTCCACGAGACGTTCCAAGGCATGCAAACGGCTCGCTCGTTTGCGTATCGATACTTTCGATGGAGACTGGATGCCTCGGGAAGTCCTCCTCTCTCGCGAGGCGAGCGTCCTCCGTTGATTTTGGGGAAGAGAGTCCGCCAAGTGATAACGTTCAGACGTTCTCACGCTGCTGACTCGATTCTCCTGGCTGTCTAGGGAGTTCGAGGACAGCGGCCATATTTATTTGATCGGGCTGTGCGGAAAATGCTGCACAAAATTTGAGGAACGAGGGACCGCGGTGCCAGCAAAAGCAAATGTCGAGACAACGTCTAAAAATTGTTTCGGAAAATTTTCTTGGTTTTCTTGGTTCAGAAAACAGCAATGGAAAAAGAAGAAGAAGAGAGTCAAAGTCACTGTAGTCGTTTTTAAATTAATGATAATTTTTCTGACTTCTTTAATAGCTTCCATTTAGGAGTATATTTCTTTGTGCGTTGGTGGGTTAATTGTTTGTAAAAATTATTTCAGAATTTTTGTCTTCGATTACAGTAACCTGACACAAAAGTGACTTTTATGAATTTTTATGTTGGACAAGGGTGGACCAAAAGAGATCATTTTCTGTCTTTAAAAGTCGCAGACAAATTATATAAATTGTAGATGTTAATGCAACGATATTTCATAGCAATCTCATAATTCTTGCGCAAAGACCGCCAGTCTAATTATCAACAAAAATAACAGTTCGCGTCTAGCAATTACGTGAAAGGTTCTAAACTCGCACATGACGTTTAAATTACTATCGGAACATATTCGGGCATGTTCAAGTTTGCAAATTAAACGAACATTCCGCGCAGGCCTTTAAAACTTTACAAAACAGAGCACCATTAAAATCGCTCTCTCTCTCTCCGTAACTCGAAACTACCCTCGAGATCAAAAGTTCCGCACCGCAAAAACCAGCCGAATAAATCATGCCCGCCTGAGAGGACATTTTTCGATTAAAATTTCGCGCTGGTTATCGCGGAAAAGGGCCGGGCGGAACGTCTTCGCGAAATCTCTCGCGAAGTCAAGATTCATTTCCGCTGCCGGTAACTTCGTGCTCTATATCGATGAAACAATTCCGAAGTGGAATCTCCGGGCGGGATTCTTTCCGTCGTTGTTCGCGGGATCGCCCGACGGTGTCCAGAGCATGGTCGCCGCGACGAACAGCATAAATTTCGCGAACAATTTCGCCGCGTCACGGACCCCGGCGAAGTTGGCCAGGCTGGTCACGCCGATCCTCGGACTTTCTCATTGCGATTCCGACGGCGTCAGCAATTGCAGTAAGTTGCAGCGCCGGTGTATATCGCGATACTTTATTGCTGTTTGCCACCCCCCTCACTCCCTCCGCTCTCACCCCCATGTGCTTCGAAGCAGGAATTTTTACAGTCCCGTCCCATTAGTGAGCCCGGGAAATTGAGCGTTGGTCAGCCGGTTTTATGGGGAATCGAAGGATTTTTATTGACCGATTGAAACCCTATCGTCGAGTCGGCGCACGATGCTGATAACATTATAAACGATCCCGCGTCCCGAGCACGTCCGGCCAGTTTTTTCTTTCCATCACGATGCTAAAAGATTCACTGATACAAGCGGAAAACCGTGCAATGCTCGAGGTGTGATCGGAAACTGAGACTCTGCCAGTAGTCGAAGGTGTGAGATAAAGTTTGACGGCTGTACACTTATGTGTCAATTTGTAGAATTTTATCGATATTGGGGTGTCTCGATGTGCGTTACAAATAGACGAATTTCTTGCATTTATGACAAAAATGAGTCAATGAAACCCCCATTAGGCTGGTGGTCCTTATTTTTGGAGTTCAAATTTTTTCTGGTCTCGCCCCCTAAATTGCGACACTTGGTGACAAATCGATGCATTCCAAATTTGCGTTGGTTCTAAACTTTCAGTAACTTCTTATCGTTCTTAAACATAGTTTTATTTCATTATTTTGGAAATATTGTTAAATATTTTTTAATCTCTTAACTTCTATGTCACAAAATAAGGGGGATAAAAGCAGAAAAATCTTTTAAGAATCTTTTGACTTCTACAGCTACGGGACACCCTATAGAAGAGCCATAAAATTGTATCTGATCGCAAGGAACCTGACAGGATTTCTGTTCGATCGCACCGCCTAATTTAATTCGCTGTTTCGAACAGCAACATCATGTTCTCTCGGTGCTCTTCCGTTCTGTGTGTGGATTAAACGTGTAAAGTGTCTTTGTAGAAAGGCAGGCCACGTATTCCGGTTATCGCGGAGCTTAAAAATTTTCTTCCGCGAGCCCTCGCCGCGAAAATCCCTTTTACGGTTACCGGCGCGGCGGCCGGATGGCGGCGGACTTAAGTATCTTTAAATCGGATTTTACTTACTTAAAACTCCTCCGATTCCCTTTGAATAATGGACGGCCACGCCGGAGTGGAAATTATTTTCAACCGGGGGATTCAACGGCCGCCGGTTCGCAAACGACGCGGCAAGGAATTTCAAAAGAACCAAGGGAAAACTGTGTCAATGGCCGCATTCAGGCCGCTCTCCGATATGCCGCGGTTGCTCAAAAATAGGCTTTTGTCGACCGTACACATCTCCTTCGTTCTGACCCCGGCTCATTCTACTGGGAACGCAGATCGTCCGAGGAGATGCTCGACGTCGCCGACGATGGGTTAATTGCTGTTAAGACGCTTACGCATTTTAAAGGAGGACGACGATATTATGTTATTTAAAATTCTTATGCATGTAATTTTCTTCGAGGGTGTCAGCCAATAAATCGTTAGGACGCCCGAAGTCGTCGATGAAGGGTCACTTTAACTGAGATTTTTAATAAATACATTTTAAGAGTGGGCTTTTATGCAACGTGTCTCTCAGAATTTTTAATAATTTTATACACAAGGCACTCTCCTTCCCGAGGAAATGAGTTTCTCTTACGAGACGCTTGGAGCCGCGCGTACACAAAGATGGCGGCTCTTAACCTTAAACTTTATACCGTCCGTCTAGCTATCGCGTCTTTTAATAATAGCATTTTTTAATTTGTTGAGCGCATTTGTTTCGCAAGCTTAACCATCTTCAATACTCGTTTTTTTTTTTTTTTTTGGAGGAACGTCGTTCTCAGCGCCCCCGCAATAAATTCATTCCCGGCATTCATCAGGTCGCCAACAATCGCGAGGGCCACCACGAATACCCGGATTCGGGCTTTCAGAAGAAGAAAGCTTTAGGTGCGGGCGTTTTCGCCGCTATTTTACGCGCGACTATGGCGCATTCTCGAAAATCTTAAATGTACGGGGACTATGCACGCGAGATTTCCCGGCGTTCTCGGTGAATCCGTGGGGCTGCTGCAGCCGGAGGGTAGGGCCATTGTCGGCGGGAATCGTGTTCGGGCACAATGGAATGCAGGCGATAGCGTCGCGGAGTATCAGTTTGTCGGCGGATCGGTGTAAACGGCGTGGCAAAGTTCGCGCGCCGCTCCCGTCACGTTTATCCCGGGCACCTCGAAGCATCTGCGTCTAGCCCAGAGTGGCGTTGTTACAAGGGAAAACTCCGAGCCCCGAAGAAAATATGCCGAACACGTTCCGGATCCCCTCGATGTGTAGACAGTATCCAAATTTGATCTGCCGGCGACGATGCTTCCGGTTAGCTGCCGACGTATTCTGGATCTGCGAATAAATTCGGCGCGTTTTCAAAGTGATATATTCAGCTTTTCAGGCAGGTTCTATAGGAAAAAGGCTCGATGGGTTTTCAGGAAAAAAATTCCTCGGATCACAAGAATTAATAATCGATTCGAACGGACTTTCTTGAGAAACGAGAAGCAATTATTTATCCCGATATTTGACGCCGGCGCCTCGGATTCCCGTGTAACGGGTACAAAAGCGACCGGTACAAAGTAAAACGGAAAAGGATTCGCTCGAGAACGTGACACGTTTTGATCCGGAAGATGGCGTCGCGCGATTGAACGTTCTACCTCGAGATAATTCACGGAATGAAAGACGTAGCAGCTTGTTGCTGAACGAACTACTTGCGCCAGGTGGTGCGCAGGGGGGGGGGGGGTCTTACAGGGGCGACGCGACGGCAAAGTTTCATTACTATCTCGAGGAGGAGCAAGGGAATTTTTCAAGGGACGGAAGAGGGTCTCATCGAAAACCTAATACGATGGTAATCAGTGCCGAGGCTCCTTCGATTCCTTGGTTTACCAGCTCCATCCGCCAGCCAAAGAGCCTCCGCGCCATTGAAAATTTATTGAGCTTGACCCCCGTTCCTACGTGCCCGTCTCCGCGCATCGCACGGGTCTTGGAAAATCAGATCCTCGACACGGAATTTCCTAATTAAAAGTCATTGTTTTATTTTCTGGCGAGCCTCGGCGTCCCCGGCCACGCAAATTAATCCACTGCTCCCGTGTTTACCCCGTTCTTCGACCCTCGCGCGCTCCTTTAATGAAAATTCGAGATTTTTTGCCCTTTTAAAGGGCAAAATAGTTTGAAAAATTTTTCTCATCGCTTTGCATTAGGTTAAGTGGAAAGTTTGATCCTTTATCTGTCGCGACGTAGTAGCCCTACTTTAAAGGAATTTTAGTTAATCTGCGCATTAACCGTAAGGGTGTTCGCTCAGATTATCGTACCATGTGAGGGGGCAGATATAAATTTTCGGTTGTGCGACGACGCAGCACAATCGGCGTTTAAATATTCTCGATCGGGGCGGCGCGTTTTGAGGCAATAGAAGTGAAAATGGCAAACAGAAATGTTGACGCTGGGTAATGCTCGGTTAATATTTCAGGGAATAGGAAATTCCGTTCTCTCGAGTTCGAGCCGGCGGGCACTCTCCTCGGGAAAAAACTGTCAGCGAGGGGATTGGAATTCGTTTAAAAATTTGAAACCCTATTTTCCTGGAGCGGATATCGTTCCGACGATCGGCCCGTTTTACGCGGGCAATCGGGGTTTGTTCAAAAAATGTGAAATTTCGTTTCGCGCGCAAAGACCGAGGCACGAAATTGAATTTTTCGGCTGGCTGCGACGTGAACGTCCCGGAAATGTTTGCTCGGTGTATGAAATAATGCTGATCGCGGGATCTACTTGCCGCAATCTGGTTAAAAAGCTCAGCTCCACACGCCGAGGGAAATGTGATCTTTGAGATTTTTTTTCTCGAAAACTGTAACACTTTTCCGAAAAAATCTTGCCGCGTTCAAATTGGCCTACTTTGTATATTAGCTCTCAATTTTTCTATTCAGAAAGATTCACCGGTTTTAAAATTGTAGTTGAACTGCAGGCGTCACCGTCTTGTCGACGACTTCTCTGGGAGATCAACCATAACTTTGCTATTGATAAGCACAATCGAACAAAATAATTCTGAAGTACTCTTTCAATCATGCCAGTTTCAAATAGGAAAACATTTTCCGAATAGAGTCGTACAGTTTCGAGAGAAAAAAATTCTGAAATTATTCTCCTAGCACAGACCCTCGATAAAAATGATCGACGCATTTCCTTGTTAAGTCGACTACTACGAGTCGCGACGCGAAATAAAAGAAATTGAGACGAGTGAATTTTACGAGCTTAGATCATGCTCCAGTTGCTTCGCCCACTCCGGGAGCAGTGGCACTTGGGTAACCGTAGCCCGAGGAGCAAACACAATTACGCCCGCTGATGGATATTACACGCGCGTCTCTGCTTGACGAATTGTTGCCACAGCTGTCTGCTCCGAGGCGACTGATCAGGAAGCCTATTCGACGGCCGACAAATTGTTTCGAGTGGCCGAATCGATCTCTTCCGCAGCAATGTAGCCGAGCAGTCGTAAAATTGATGTCAAGGCCAGTCGCGAAGGGATCGAGCAGCTTATGCCGAAGTCGTCGTCGAGTGGCCCGCCATTCGTCATCGTCGCTGGAGGATCGGCGTCGCGATAGTAAAATGCTCCAATTGTTCGATCTCGAGACTGCTATTCTCACCTCTGGAAAACGTCGGAGGAGCTCAGTCCACGCTATACATCACCACGAAAATGGGGATTTTATTTTAACATTATATCGGAAATTTTTGAGAATCCTGTGGCATTATTGTGGTCATAAGGAAATTGTCAAAACGTGGAGTACATTCCACAAAATGGACATTTTTAAATCTTCCATGCGAAAAATTCATCATATTTTACAGCAGGAAGGAAAAATATAATTTTCAGAACGTTGTCAATGGATGTGTTATACATATTAAATTAAAAATTGAATTTTTTCAATCTTAGAGTTTTCTGTGCTATTGGCGGTTAATGCATCCATACAAGCCTAGTTACACTGCGGATTTTATGCATTTCTGACAAAAATTAGAAGCACACAAACCCGTAAAACCATTAGAAGAGTTTTCAAAACATTGTCAAATTAATTCCAACCAATTGAACCAATCAAAAACAACAACCGATTAAGATTTCCCATTTTGCTCGAGTTTGTTTCTGTTGGATTTTTCATATCTACTTGTACATATAAGCAAAAATGATCTTCGTGTTGAGAAACACTTTAGAGTGCCAGGAACGCGGAGCCTGAATATTACTCTTAGCAATGGGTCTCCGGCAGTACCCCGACTCTTAAGGGTCGGGGGGTGTCATAAACACATTTCAGGCCCAGGCCTTTTTTTTCGTTTCTGGCTTCAAACCTTAGCAACGGTTTTCCGTTGCACATTTTTTCGTCAGTCTCGTCTAGAGTATCGAGGTGTCTAGAACTAAAGGAGTCCTTCCGAATCTCTCTAAATAAATCAGTTTTCTTATTAAATCAACTGAGTGTTTATTATAATAAACCCCATATCCCAATAGTTTCAAATTTCTATTTTGCCTTGAAGATACTATTTCTCGACGAAAACGATTCTGCATTCTAAGATCGCATAAAACGCGTTCCATATGCACCGATCCGCAGTAGCAACGTATCTCTCTCTCTCTCTGTCTCCTCTATCTGGTTTCACGGGGACAACCGTGGAAACACGATTCGGGAGCGATGCGCACGTGTCGCTCACCCGGTGACGCAGGAAGTGCACAGCACGGAAGTGCACAGAGGCTCGGGCGCAGTCAAGATACGTGACCCGGCATGCTGCTTATGCGTTTCAGCCCGGCTCGCGTCAACGTATCGACGAAAGGGTCCGCTGTTCCACACAGCTTGGCCTCTCCGTCTGTCTCCTCGACGTTTTCAATCGGGTCCCTTACGGGCACAGGCAGGCAAACGCGCACGGTGTCGCGTTGCACGCTGCGACGCGCGCGTGCATCGCTGCACGTTTATTGCCACCTGAGATCCGAGCGGAATCGAAGCAGAGGGACATCTAATCCGCGGAGACCACAGACTGCGCATCGCCTCGATCCGACTCGGTTTCGAATCGAATTTCTGTGACGGAAATATACTTGCCTCTCAAATATAATTGGACACACGTTTTCGCTCGGCTGCCCCCCCCCCCTATAGCGAGTTTATGGGGTCACGGTAAGTGGATGTTTGATGGGAAATTTTCGAGAGGTTGTTCCCGGCATGTTGTTTGTTGTTTATTAACCGTTCGAGTGCCACTTCGAAAAATTTTCGACGGCGTATCGATCAATGGTCGCTCTAAAGTGCTGCAGAGCTTATGACAGCACATAATATAGTATAGCAGTTTTACAGTTCTTGTTTCGATATAAGCTTCCTGAACAATAACAACTAAGACCGGGTCCCATGTTTTTTGAAACATACCCTGTCAATAAATGTATAGCTCGTGAAACTTTGATTATTCCTACACGGAGAACGTCACACACGTGCTTCAGACACCCATAATAAATATGTATGCAAAATCTCAATGGGAAAGATTTGACAGCTGCTCTAAAAAAGAAATTCCTAAAGAACGGCTAAAATTAGAATACTCGTCGGAACAGTACAAATTGAATTCCTGGAGCTCACAGACCCCGGTACACTATACCCCCCGTGGGTTCATCACTATATCGGAACCTTTGTGACCGTCATCAACGCGTCAAGCGCGTCCACCTGAAATTCGTCCGCGGAGACTGCAAATACGCGAAATCCCGAAGATCAACGAGCCGTTAGCGAGCCGGAGAATTTATTCGCAAAGATTAGAGCGAGCTCGCGAGTTCCGAAAGAGAGGGAGAGAGAGAAGGATGTAGAGCGTGCGCAGGAAAACGGGCGACATTTTACGGTGACGCGTAGTAACGCGCGATGCGAATTTACTTCCGGTTCGCATTGTGCGCGCGGCTTTGCCATAGTCGCGGACAAAGGGCTCGGCCGGAGGAGTAAATCCCGAGAAAATTTCGCTGGGGGAGTGTGCCTTCGAGCTGTCAC
This sequence comes from Halictus ligatus, assembly GCA_028454255.1. Classification (NCBI taxonomy): domain Eukaryota; kingdom Metazoa; phylum Arthropoda; class Insecta; order Hymenoptera; family Halictidae; genus Halictus; species Halictus ligatus. Next base: position 5,690,924 of record CM052129.1, read on the forward strand.
AGCTTAATAACGTGTTCTGTATTTTTCGAGGGCCGCGATTTATATGCTCCGGCTGGGAAACATTTCCCCCTCTCTCTCTCTCTCTCTCTCTCTCTCTCTCTCTCTCTCTCTCGCTCCCACTGTCGACGAGTAACCCGAATCCGGTATCCGAGACAGTCGGACAGGATCGTGTAAACAGAGAGGAACGCGGCGGGGAATAAAGGGGGGGGGGGGGGGTCTGGTCGGTTGTTTTCGTTCGCTGTCGGTGCACGGATTTTCCGGGGATATTTGAGAAAAAATTTGGCCGGCCCCCGGAACAAACGGATATTTGCACTCCGGAGCGGTGTTGACACGGGCGCGTGTCCGTCGCGCGACACGCGAATCGTCAGCCCGTGCGCGAAACAACCGGGCAGGGAACGTGATAAATGTTTTTAATAGTTGTATGGACACGCACCCCGGGAAACGGGAGCGTCGGCCGACGAACTGCTCGTTGAGTGACTCGTCGCGTGTCAATCCCATAACGCCGGGGCTTTTTCAACATGATCCGCACGGCCGGACACATCGTTGCAACATTTTCCACGGATACCCCTGTAAACGAGCCGACAGCCTCGTTGCACGGCCACTCTAGCCAGCTAATTTTTACGAGGCTGTAATTCTGGTTTCTAATGAATTGCCACGGAACGTTCCGCGGGATCGCTTCTCCGAACAGTTCTTCAATTCTGAACGTATTAACTTGTTTTTTTCGCGTTGCAAGCAATTTTACATTACGACGTGCTTAACGCTTCGTCTACCGGAAGCCTGTTAATAGGGTTTTCGTTAATTGCGTTCTACCAGCGGGAAGCTTGAAAATTGTCTCTTACATGAATATTGCAATTTTAAAAAATCGATCACCTGCCGATCAATTGATCAATCGATCGCTCGAACACTTTCGTCACTCGTTTATTTTTACACCGCTGTGCTTTATTTCCTGGAAAATTTTTACGCAGTGAGAAATTGTATATTTTTTGGGAAGAAGGTACAAAAGCATGGTTGTATTTGCTTAATGGAATTAATTTTATGTTTAAAAGTATTATGAATTCCTGACAGATTAGTAGCAGCCCGGGGAAACGGTATGGTTCGATTGATTTAGTCGCATGAACGCGTCCCCGCACCGCCACCGTCAAAATGGTGGGTCGTTGAACGTAACAGCCATTGCCCGCGAAATGACTGCTATCCGGTTACCGGTTGCCGCATATTCGCGCATCTTTTTTCGAAATTCCAACCCAGCGATAAAAGACGGAAAATTTCGTAACCGCTTCGAACTCTTACTACCGTCCACGTGAACCCGTGTTTCAAGAACAAAGCTTGGCAACCCTTTACATAATTGAATGACATTGTCACGGCAAATTGGTACAGCTTGATTATTTACTTTTCAAACATTGGCCCGGCTGCTGTTAGCCGCAGCGAATATTTCGCAAATGTTTCTTCATCGCGATAGTCTCGAGTAGCAGAGAAGAAGGAAAAGGTTCTTTTATTATACTTTGTTCTCGATTTTTTTTTTTTTTTTGTAGTCGCGTGGAGGACTGTTAATAATTTCTTACATTTCCCGCGGAGCGGAAACAAATTATTACGCAAGTTTCAGTCGTTTCTTCTTACACTCGTTCCCGGGCTGTCTCTAACTCCTTCCACCCACCCCCTCCCGCCTTATCGTTATTCATTATCATTACCTCAGAAACTTATTTCTGTGAAACTTAGTTCGTCTGTTATTCCTACAGTTTCGCTCGAAATTACGAGGTAACATTAATAATACGGCTATGGTAACGTCGATAAATCCTTTGTGAAAAGACGCCGGTAATGAACACGTAGATGTCATAGGAAGATTGCAGGCACCGGGCGTAATTAAAATGTGGAAGACGATAACTTGGGAGAGCTCGGGAGAGCAATGATAATGCAACAACGATATCGTCAATCTAAGAACTTTATACAATATTTAATGAAACCTTCGTGTGCCGAATTTCTAGCAGTCAAAAAAGTTGCACGAAATCGAAATTGTTGATCCGGTTAACACACATGATGTATTCGCTTTATGTATCTTTCACCAACATTCTCGTCACGTTTTTCCGAGTAAAACGACGCCAAACACGGCACAATTCAAAGCAGGTTTGTCCGCGCAATGCACGATTCACTACAACCTCGATTATCCGAACCGACGGTACTTGAATTCTGTACACAACAAACTTATATACAACAGACGACATACAGTAGCTCACGAAAGTATTCGAACGCTTCCAATCTACATCGTTAACAAATAAAATACACCCGTTGGGTTTAAGTTTTCAAAATAAGATTGTAAGTAAAGACACATAGGAGTCTTGAGAATGTATAAGTAAAATTACAAAAAAATCTGACAACAGATACAGGATTCACAGGGCATTGAGGATAAACATACCGTTAGGGACGTCACAAAAGTATTCGAACGCGTAGACAAGAAGCGTATTTCTAGTGATTGAAATGTAAACATTACACTTTAGTCGATTCCGAGACATCGTGTGGTTCATACAGATTTCGTAGAGTATAATCTTTCATAGTTATTCTAATCATGAGCACGAAAAAATCAGAAACCAGTAAATGTGAAAGTGAATTAATATTGTAGTTGCATAATGAAAATAAATCTTATCTTGAAATTGCCAAATTATTAAATCGAAGTAAATCTACGATACATTATATAGTAAAAAAGTCGAAAACTGAAGGTAATATTACAAACAAGAAGCGTACAGGACGTCCAAAGAAGTTAACGCCCAGAGAGGAGAAAATGATTATACGTGAAATTAAGAAAAATCCAAGCACATCTGCACCAAAACTTGTGGGGATTGTTGCAAATAATTTTGGGAAAGATGTACATCCCGAACTGTGTCGTAGGGTTCTGCGGAGTAATGATTACCATGGAAGAATACCACGAAAAAAGCCATATATCAGTAAAATTAATAAAAAGAAAAGACTAACGTTTGCAAAAATGTATATTGATAAGAATATTTCATTTTGGAATAAAGTTATTTTCTCGGATGAAAGTAAGTTTAATATTTTCGGTTCGGATGGACAGCATTATGTGTGGCGAAAGTGCAACACAGCATTGCAAATACAGAATATGATTCCAACTGTGAAATACGGAGGTGGCTCAGTGATGGTATGGGGGTGTATGGCAGCGAATGGAACGGGAAATCTTGTTTTTGTTGACGGAATTATGGATAAGTACAAATACCTGAATATTTTGAAACAAAATTTGAAACAAAGTGCAATTAAATTGAACCTATTGGATGATTTCTACTTCCAACAGGACAACGATCCTAAACATACAGCTGGGATTGTAAAGGAATGGATCATATACAATACCCCGCATACACTACAAACTCCTCCGCAAAGCCTTGACATAAATCCTATAGAACATTTATGGGCCGAAATTGCAAGAAAACTTATGAATTTTGACATAACGTCCAAGGAAGTGTTAAAAACCAAAATAATAGAAATATGGAATTCCATTGAAAAAAAGACAACGGAAAAACTTGTATATAGTATGGAAAGCCGGTGGCTTAACACCCAGGAGGCGTGGTCTAATGCCCAGGAGGCGTGGCCAAATGCCCAGGAGGCGTGGCTTAATGCCCAGGAGGCGTGGCCAAATGCCCAGGAGACGTGGTCTAATGCCCAGGAGGCGTGGCCAAATGTGCAGGAGGCGTGGCCTAATGCCCAGGAGGCGTGGTCTAATCCCCAGGAGGCGTGGCCAAATGTGCAGGAGGCGTGGTCTAATGCCCAGGAGGCGTGGCCAAATGCCCAGGAGGCGTGGCCTAATGCGCAGGAGGCACTTACTTACTTACACATTCTCAAGACTCTTATGTGTCTTTATTTACAATCTTATTTTGAAAACTTAAACCCAACGGGTGTATTTTATTTGTGAACGATGTATATTGGAAGCGTTCGAATACTTTCGTGAGCTACTGTACCTATACAACGCTGTAATGTACACAGTAGTCCAACTAAAAGTAACAACTGTTCCTTTATTCGATCTCCCCTGTTCGGATAATGGAGGTTCCACAAAATCGTGGATTGTACGAACAAGCAGGAACAAAACTGTACCGTGATTGGTATCCAATTAACGAAAAAAAACGTGAGGAATACGCCGGTGGAAGTGTCACAAAATAATAATTAAAAACCAGAACGATCCAAGCCATTATTCGTTAAGACGTAGACCAACTTTTCGGAGATCAAGGTTTTCCAGACGTCTAAAGGGACGTACCTCGCGGCACTCGAGATAAATTTTTTTGGACTGCGTACCGAGACGTAACAGCGATGTCAGAGTACGAATAATTGTTTGGTCGGAGCTCCGTCGAACGGTGGTCGACGGGAACTATAACCAGCAGAAAAAGAGGGCCGCCGCCGCCGTCGCGCCGTGCTGCGCGATAGAAGCTATTCGACATTCTGCTCCCGGAACGGCGGTCTCTCTCCCGAAATCGCGGCCGTTTCCCGCGGGGTCGGGTCCGGGTGTAACAGCAAACAACCGCCGTTAACAGGAACGGCACCGGGGGAAATTGCTAAGCTCTTGGAAGGTATAACGCGACGGCCTCGATGTTCCTCGGCGGGAAGTTCGCGACGTGACGCATCATTTACAGCGTTCCCCTCTAATTTCAGATTGTATTTCAGCCAGGTTAATTTTCTCCCGGGTAACTGCGGGGAATCCGGCGGCATTTGCGTTTGCGTTTGCGTTCGCGTTTGCGTGAGCAAGTCCCGATCCCGGAGCCATGGATGCGCGCCGGGCGTTAACGTCCTTACCCGCGAAGAAACTTGTAAATGTAATTTATACGGAGCGGTGCGTTTCGCGCGCTCGCACGGATTAACTTCTCCGTTTACTCTCTCTCTCTCCCACTCTCTCTCTACCTCCCCCTCTCCCCTTCCATCTCTCTCTCCATCTCTCTGTATGTACCTCTCGGTATCTCTCTATCCCTCGTAACGAGCCGAAGGAGCCTGACAGACGGAACTAATCGCATCTACCTAGACGCCCAGGTTAGCTGCGATTCGTCGCGCATTCTAGACGTCGCGACTGACGGATTGTGGACCGGCTTCCTCCAGGAATTTTCGCACTAGAATTTCTCGGAAAATTGGTCCCCAGTCTGACGACTGTCTCCCCAGTCTGCAGACTGTTTGGATTCGACGAGACGCTGATTGGGTTTCATTCATACGCCCCTTGGATTTAATTTATGCGAGATGAGTTTACCCGAGGCCGACTCCCGCGCGCCGCAAACGACCGATTTCGTTAACGAGGCAGCAATCTACATTTTTTATGGGCTCCAGGCACCTGGGATCATCGTTGCACGAAATTGTTCAGTTTCTTCTTCGGTGACACATTTTTGCTCTTCCTGTTTCTCAAGATGCTCTCGTTTTAAGTGTGTTAATTGTTTACAGAATTAAAGAAATTCGATAGTGCATTTTATGCATTTATAATGGAAACGAATAACTCAAATACCGCAGACATTGGAAAAACGTTAAAATTTTGTTAGATTACTTTGAGTTCGTGAAAATCTTTAAATGGACCAATACACTTTTGTTCGATCTCTGTCGCGATTTTGGAAATTTGTATTTTACATAGAGATCCGCTGTTTAATCATTATGTTGCCGCGTTGAGGATCATTTTTACGAATAAGATGCAATTCTCTTGTGCAACGTCCCCCAGTTTTTCCACGGGGAGATGCATCGCAAAGAAAATAAATTCTTAAAAGCGAACGGGAATATCCGGACAGAGAATTTTTTTACAAAAGCATTAAATGGGATAGCCAAGTTTACATGGCAGTATTGTTAAAGTGGATGGTCGATGAATTTTTCTGTTGCCTCCAATCTGGCTTTGTACTACGTGCAGCTTGTATTTTATAAATTGGATTTTGTGTATTGATAAAATTTTTGATATCATAAAGCTCTGTGTACTGAAACATTTGAAAAGGCATGAAACGTAATTAAAATTTTACGCTGTTTGAAAGTCAACAGTATGAAAATATATTATCAACTACGATCCCCATAAATTACAAAAAAATTAATACATTGCAATTTTCGCTAGTCGATGTGCTAAAACATTTTTTTTTTAGTCTAGCACGATGCTCGCAGTTTCTGCGAGATAAAAAAATTTCTCTGAAGCGGAGGGAAATTGGTGAATGTTTAGGGATTCTAATTATTCGCTCGCGGGCCTCGCGGAATCAAAACCGGATTGTAAATACGCGACAAAAATTGTTCTACGAAAAAAGGAGAGCGTGCGACGGTCTGCAGTTTTCTGCCCCGAAGAAATTTCCCTCGAAAATTCGATGGAACAGAAAAGTATTTTTTTGGGTGGGAAAGTTATCCTCTCGGTTTTCGCCGCGACCCAATTTCCCGCGAGTGAAAACATTCTCCGATGGGCGTAATTTCGTTATCCCCGCTTCAATCTTAATTCGAGCATTATAAGTTGCTGCGAAGTTACCGATATCCAAGCCGCAGGAAGTTATAGTTGCCGAATTGGTCTACCCAGTTCCGAAGTTCGGCACCGTAGTGGTAACCGCAACCCCGCGGCTCCCGGAGCTGGATATAATTAATGGAAAAATCTGCATCAGATGATTTCTAGGTCAAAGTTACGTATCGCGACGCGTTACCAACTACTTATAGCGGAACTAACCGAACATCCGAGTATCTTGTCCCTGGGGACGCGTACAGCCACCTGATAGTCACTGTACATCCCTTAGAATATATTAACATTTTCTTCAGGTTGGTCACGACGCCTTTGCAATTTTATTTTTAGTCTGTCGAGTTTTATTGGCTCACCTGAAAATATTAAGATACGTGAAAAGACTTCCTGACCAACCTAATAAAATTATATTAAACAATTTGATTCGTTGCTTGAGAAGTTAGGAGTTTGTGTAAGAAGAATTGTAAAATTGTAAGAAAGAAATTGCTACTCGTAAAATTGGGAAGAAAATTTAAGAAAAATGTCCTGTAAATTTATATCAATTGTGTATATACACATGTATATTATATATACACACATGATGAAAATTTCATCGCAATTTTTCATTCCAATGAAAGATATCAGAAGTGAAATATTTATCTTTAAATAAAGATTGTATTTCAAAATTTTACTTCTGACTTTTACGTGAAGAAGAATGTGACGAGTTGGAATTTAATGGAAATTCCAGTTTTAGTGGTATATACTAAACAATTATTTCGACTAATATTTCATATTCAAATTAAAATCGTTCTACGTTGTACAAGCATATTTACTGAACGTGAAGACACGTCCACAGCAACCACGCACGAAAATAACGCGCAGAAATTTAATTACAGGAACAATGTCAGAAACATTCTAGCCAACGCACGACTCAAATACATAATGCATGCATTTATAAAATCAAATAAATATTTAAAACCGTATTTTCATTAACAGGAAAGGATACCATTGTTTCGAGTGAAAGCAGGACGACTCGATTCGAAATAATTAGAAACATTCATTTAGAACAACCGCTTGAAGCCTTTATTAACTGTATGCATATTGCATGACCTCGTGAAATCGAATAAATATTTACAACATTATTAATTCAGAAGTAACTCACTGTTCCGACGAAAAGCAACAACGGCACTCAGGAAATAATTCGCGAAAATATTTTTATTTTTGATCTGCAATATTATTTCACCGAGCACGGGTCCCGGGGCCGTCAATATTGGCATTCGGAATTGATTTCTGCGGGGAAAACTAATTGCGCGGGCGGTTCCATATTTTATTCAGTATTTGTCGAAGACGATTTTTTCCGGGGGCGGGATGGTGGGAGTTATCTCGGAGAACAGGAATGGAAGATAGAAAACGAGAGGATCGGGAAGAATGTAAATCGAAGAATAGACGAGGGAAAGAATAAGCCACGTTAAAAGCGCATCTCGAGAACAGCTTCGGCTCCCAGATCTCTCGTGCCCAACCCCCTCGAACCGCTTATCTTTCGATAATCTAGCTACCGGAACGAGCCTCGAAAAAGAACCTCTCGGATGTTAAATATTCAAGCCTCATATGCAGTATCTCTTCCCGTAGTTAGATGTTTCGCGATACTGCCTCCGCGAATCGATGGAACGCTTTGTTTGGGGGTTGCTCGTTCTAATCCTTTGTTGTACAACAATTTCGCGCGAACTCGTTTCGCCTGGTACGTGTTCGAACGGCCACGTGTAACCGGAACGAACGCCCGCATTGCTGCCGAAAATTATTATCGTGTGCACGTACGCGACAAGAAATAGTTAAGCAATTTTGGACGGTGGGCTTGCCAGATATTTTTAAGAAATTTCGCCTCGTACTTTCAATCATCGATCCTTCGCGAGCGCTTGTCTGCCGATTCTCAAAAAATATCGAACACGTTTTTGTTAACCTCTTCAGTACTATGCGCTTATCCGCAACTCTGTCTTCCAGGGACGGCGAGCATGGCCGCGCATGGCACGGAAGCCACTATAGTGGTTCGTACCGTTCAAACTGATGCTTTCCACGGAAACCACTATAGTGGCGTACAGTACTTAAGGGGTTAATTACAGCACCTTTCCGGCCAAGCTCTTGAGACTAATAACGAATAGTCTCGCGCTGGTCCACAAGCATCGAAGTCTCAACCTGCAACCCTCGGGGTTTAAAATTCACTTTTCTAATTAGCATCCTGTGTTCTCTATCAGCGACACCTCTCTCTCTCTAACACAAGAAAAACGTAGCAAGCGAGATCGGCCGAAATAAAGGAAATAAATCGGTCCACAGGAGGCGCGGTTTTTCTAAATGAAAATTCGCGGATCGCCGATCGGTTCGGGCAATTTCGTCGAATTACGCAACAGAGGGGCGGTGCTCGATCAACCAAATTCGGCAGAGAACACATCCAAGCTCAGCAGTTCGTTTTCCAGGGCCCGGAATTAAAGCTTGTCGCGTATGAAATCGATCGCGCGCCGCGCCGCGCTACTCCTCGCGCTTTTATTCCCGTGAAATTCGCGACTTCGACGATTCGGCACGATGCGACGGGGTAAACCGAGCCCGCCGGCAAGTATCGATCGCTCGAACACACCCCCCACACCCCCTCTCGTCGTCATTCTTTCCGCCCTCCCTCATTATCGACGATTTCACAAAGGATCGGGCCACCGCGTCATTAACATCGAAACAAGTCTCGTTCCCCGCGTGTAAATTCCGGTCGACTCTTTTCTCCGAGCGTGCCCACCCGCCGTCGTCAAGCTGAAAAACTAGCAGACAGCCATTTTCCGCGGGTTTAGCCGACCGCGACTGTCGGGGACAGCAAGAACCCTCGCAAAAACCCTGCGAACCGTGGAAACTCGCGGCACTTCGCCGTTTAAGGGATTTGCCTGTTTCCATTCGATGATCTATGGTGGCCATTTTTTTTTCTTTTTTTTTTTAAACACGATGACAACTTTTTGGGGAGGTTCGCGAGACTTGTTCGTAGACATGTTGGTTGTCATTATGAATTTTTATATGTTTTTAGTGGGAAGATTGTGGAAATTATTGGTTCAGGAAAGTGGCCAATTCAGGATTTAGACATTATTGTGTACCTCGGAATGGTGACGAACTGATTAAAGAATGAATATTAATGTCTTGCCAATTTTCTTATGGTAAAAGTTTTCTATAAATCATTATTGATGTACGTATTTTCAATTGGAGATAAAACATTCCGGGGGTATCTGTGGGGGTGGTTTCATTCTCCGATGAATAACTTCCACTGTTTTAATAATAGGGGTCTATAGTAATCACGAGCATAGTTGAAATATGTATAAACGACTCTGCAAAGTTTCGTACAGATACGTCGATTCGTTTTTTATTAAAAAAATTCTAGGAGCGTGGTCTCAAACCAGACCAAAGAATGGAAACAACTCCTAAGGGGTTCTTCACCTTAAAAATTGAAATAGTTCAATTTTTTAAACATTTCCTTACAAATCGGAGTTTCGAAAATGTATTTCAGAAATCGCAGCCCTAAATTCCGACGAACATTTGTTCCAATGCTACACAAAAGATTAAAAAATATAGGGAGATAGAAAAATCGATGTTCGATTCTCTGGCCTAGCCAAGTAAACAAACATTTAAAAGAGCCCTTCAACGCGTCGGTAAACATCATAATCCAGAGGAAATGTTCAAATCGGAACAAGCGAATATTGAAAAATAAATTTCGATTTCGTAGCGTAATTCTTCTTTTCAAATCAATTATTCCGGGTTCAGCCGGAGTGCAGCGAATGGGAATAATAATAAAGAAAATATCGGACCCGTTAATGATCGGTCATCGACCAGCGTTATTAATAATTCCGTGTATTTTATAAGAATCGGCGCGCATATCGGGTAATCGCGAAAGGTAAATGACAAAATGTGGAATGGCTTGTCGGGCAAATGCGAGCATTAAACGGATTTTAAACAATGCCGGCCCGGCGAATAATGCTCGCGATTTTTCAGGATGATTGTCGGCGACAATCAAACACTTCCGAACCGTCGGAAAATGGCGAGGACGTTAATTGTAGAAGGGTGACGAAATTACCGAGAGGGAATTTACGTCTGCGCGTTTATGCTACGGCGGGTTTTTCGGTGTGGCCCAGAGGTTTTCACGCGCGAGGGTGAACCGCCGCCACTCAACGAAGAATTTAATAAATGAATTGAACGCGTTCGTGGCCGATCATTCAATTTATCAGATCGGGACCGGGGCCACGGCGCTCGCAGTAAATTGCGCGGGCCGCGGTGCAAATGTCTCATGAAATACGTCAAAATGTGTTCCCGCGCGTGACTGTCCTGTTCGACGTCGCGGATTTGTGTTCTTTTCGGCCCTCCATTTGCATAGTATTACGTAATTCCTTTTGTCAGCCGGTTATTTATTGTTTGCCGACGAGAGCACGGTGTAATCCCGTAAATTTCGTGCCCGTCCACCGTTTTACGCGACGTGCCCGCGGAATGTCAATCCGGAAAGTGAAACTATACCTTCGTTAATAATCTTTCGCGTTAGCTTCTGCTCGCTGGGATTTTCAAATCTCTAATTTTCGAAAAAAAATCTGGAGATTTTACGGCTTAGATGTTCGCGTGCAGCAATGTTGCTCGCGCAACTCGCCGTACTACTTGATAAACTGCTATAAATTCAGGATAATACCTTGCTAATGCGTGGCGGGCCATAAATTGTTGTTCCACGTGTTATGCAGATTTTTGCAAAGAAAATCGGAACGACACGTATAAATTTCTTTTTAAGACTGCACGCTTTAACGTCGTAATAGAAGGGCGAGAATATTGCCGTGTTTAATCGGAATTACGTAAAAGGTGTCGGAGATTCTGAATTCCAGGAACACGATCCCTTGATCTTCGTCCCTTGGAAGACATTTTCACCCGTTTGGATCAGCTCGAGGACGACTTACAGGGTGGAAATAAAAGGGGGATGAAATAGTAAAATTCCCGTGACGGAAATACTGCTCGCAGTATCTTTATGACGAGGCTGGACAGGAGTTCGATTTCCGAGTCGGATCCGTGCGATTTTGTCGCTCGGTCCTCGGCGGATTCTGGGGGAGTAGCGAATGATGTCGGTCGGAAGTCGAGGCCGGTCCGGCCGGAGAGCAGTAAAATGCGAACGAGACTATGGGAATGGAGTGGATAACGGTGGCCAGGTTCAATTTCCGAAGCGGGTCCGCGGGAGAATGTCTCCGTTTCCCCGCGGATTTCTCACCCGGTGGGCTGGATTTTATGTCGTGTCGGTGTTCCTTGCAAGGATACGCCTCCCCGCGAGAAGAGAAACGCCGAGCCGCCGCTCAGGACGTTCCAGGACCTCGACACCAGCCCCGGCATACGAATACACGGATTATTCCGTGTTATTAGGCACGACGGGGCGGCGACGTCTTATATTCGAATCCGCCGTTCGCTGCGAATCCTCGCGAGCTTCGTCCCGTTCCTTAAACCGCGGCCTGGGAACGACGGGAACCGATTCGCCGAAAACCCGTCGCACATTTCTCAAAATCGTAACGAAACATTTTATGGAATTTTATTGGACACAGGGCAGGCAACTCGATTACCTGGAATAACTCCGAAATTAGGCGTTTACACTATTATCTCTACCGTGTCACGTGGCATCAAAAGGGACTTATTGTTAGTGTTATGGAGGACGTTTGAAGCTCAACTTTGATTGTTTAACACTGGAACTACCGGACGAGTCAAAATGACTTGGAATTGTAAATATGTTTTCGTGAGAACATTTTTTAATTAACTGCTCCATCGATGTACATATTTAAACAAAACTGGCGAGGAAGATAAAAAAATCCAATTTTATTGTCATTATAAGGCTAGTTAAATTTAATGCTTGATAGTTCTAGTCTTAAATGAAACCGTGTATTTGTTTACGCCCCAGTCGATGTAGCTTTTTATTGTCTATGGAAAAAGTATAACCCCATATATGTCGGAAAATGATTAGTTTAGTAGAGATTTTAATTCAAATATTGCCAAGGAAAGGTAAGAGAGCGAAGTTTGATGAAATTTTTAGCATATGTAGAATTGACACGGATCTACAATACACGGCCACATAAAAGAGTAATACGTACCATTTTCTCTGCAACTCTCACCAATCGGAATTTTCTCAAACATTTTCTTTTTCCAGTTCATGTAGTAAACCAGTTCTGATTTCTCAAAGCAAGCATGGTGCAATATTAAAAGAGTTATTGTTCTTAGCGTCCGAATATTAATGGAAGTCGCAGGCTGCATCGAGCAAGTTCAAGGTACCCCGTAGCCCGAGCATAAGAGCGAATTTCCGGTCGAGATTACGCGATTCTCGGTCAACACTAAATAATCCAGGTCCAAAATTTCAATATTCGAAGTCTCGGTCGGTAGTCAAACTCGACGAGAACCTTTGGGCGAGCAGGAACGGCCTTCTAGGAACCGGCGCAGCATACCGCCACGGTCCCGGGGGGCAGTTAATTAAAAAGCGTTTTATTTGGAGGCTCGTTTATACAGAACCCGGGCAACTTTCGGAATTCGTTTCCGGGGAAGTTTAAACGAAACCGGGTAGAGGACTGTTTACGGGAGTAGACCGACGGCCTGGCAGCAGGGCCGGAAGATTGACAGAGTTCGCGTGGCGGTTTAAGTAGGACCCCGGAGGCTCTGAACGTGTTTTCCAAAGTTTCCCGGGGCTTAATAAGAGGGAAACTTGGAGTTGGCCACGCGCGATCGAAAGGGAGACCGTGGGATTAATTAGTCCGGTTTTGCGGACATTGAAACGACCCGTCCGTCCGACCCTGCCGGCCGAGGAAAAAGCCGGCGGTCGGACACCGTCGGGAAAAATTATTCGGAATTCAGAAAAGAACTTCCCAGCGGAAGAACCTCCGCGGGTCCTTCATCAATCCGAATTATTTTCGTCTTCTCCGGCTGATGAAAGCCTCGCTAATGACTCCGATAAATCACCATTCCCTCGTGGCAATCTCTCCGGATACGTTTCACCTAATTGAAATGAATCTCGGCCTCTGTAGACGATTTTTCAAACTAAAGAATCTTGGACACTTCGCGTTTAGATATAGGTTTTGAGGATCCAAGTTCAGTGAAACACTAAAGGGTGTAGCCTATTGTGATAGCTTATTCAAAGAAAACACTTTGTGCCAATTTTCAACCCTATATGTCGACGCGGGAGGTAGTAATAGGGTGACGAAGAAAATCCGGGTTCTCCGTAATTTCTCTTACCCTAATTAATTAAAAATTCTGGAAAAATTCATAGATGTGTATTCTAGTAGCTAAAATATGCCTGAATTTTTCCGAATTTTAAATTGAAGAGGATGAGAGAAATTATGGAAAAACCAGATTTTCTTTGTCATCCCATAACTACCCCCCGCGTTGGCGTACAGGGTTGAAAATTCGCAGAAATTATTTTCTTTGGATAAGCTATCGAATAGCCTGTTTCAAATTCAATTTGGTTTTATGGGCACTTGTGACCTCCTTTTCCGGCTACACTCTTTAAAAGTCCTAGGTGTAGAAATTGAAAATCTATAAATTCTGAATCTAGCAAATTCTACGTGTCTTAGGTCCAGAACTCCTAGATCTAAGATCGAACGGGCAGCTCCAGGAGCTTTCGTCTCCGTTATTCGTAACCGGGAACATCCAGGCAACCGGCAGGAGGAACCGGCTGATCCTGTCCATTTTAATCCCGCTCTTCCGATCCCGGACGATCAGAAATCCTTCTGTCCCCGGTTAATACCTCGGACTCGGTTGATCCATGGCGTCTACGGCCAGATTAAAGCCGCGTTCCGATCCGAACAGCCATCGCCGAACCCCACGGACCTGCCACGGCTGAAGCTGAAATTAGCCGAGACAGAGGACGTTCCGTGTTTCTTCCCGTCGTCGGGGCCAACATTCGTTCGGAATGCTTCGATTCACCGGGAGCCGGGGCCGAGTGCAAACGTGATTTGAATATTTCAAGCACCGATGCCGGCTGGAGGCGGGACAGTTTTCAGCGTGGCTGACATGCCATGAATTATTTCGCCGGTCCTTTCTGCTGCCTCCTCTGTGTATATATTTATTTATTTTTTCTCTCCGCCCTCCTTTTCATCTTCGCCCGACACGTGATATTCGCGAGGACATGACTCCCGCGTCGACGGAACTGCAAAGTACAGGTGTCCAGTTTCATTGGAACACGAACACGCATTTGTTCTACTTTTCGCTGCTGCTCGATAGGATAGGTTTGGGATTCAGGAACGTTCTCGAGTCTTCTGTACATCCCCTGTTTAGTATTAAGTTGTTTTAGCCGATTTCTCTGTATATGTCGCCGAGGCCTGGGCGATAAACGTCGCGGAATTATCCCCACTACTGCGGGGTATACTCCTTGAGGGGCCGTGAAGCTCGAGAGGTCTCGGACGAACAGAAGTGTCAACATAGTGTTGTTGACATGTATCGAGAATTCACTGTGTCAGTTTCTAAAGTTGGCCTTTGTGTATCTACTTCGGTTAGGGCATGTCTGACGCAGCAATTTGACAATTACATACGTAAAACCTCTAGATTTAGAATTGTCACGCCTAGGACTACTACACCTAGAATTTCTAAACCTAGAATTTAAAAATATTGAATTTCTAGACCTAGAACTTCCAGATTCAGAATTGCTACACCTAGAACTTCTAGACCTAGAAATTCTAGCCCCAGGACTTTTAGACCTGAAGAAGTTAAAAGATTCTACATACTTTTAATGAAATAAAAAAATCAATGTTTCAGAAATTTATATTCCGTTAGTACGCTCTTTCTAGTACACCCCGAGTTACTTCCAGGAAACTAAGGTACTAACTTTAAGCTAGCACTTTCCAAAGTTTTATTCGGAAATTCGCGAAACTGCTGGATTTATAACTCCTAAAGTCGTATTGTTATAGTGGTAACAGGTGATTGGAACTTTAAACGTGTTTCCCTCGAAATGAAGTTTTCGAAATTGGCACGGAAAGTATCTGAAAGACTGCTGGACCAATTCGGTTAATAATTTGCAGCAACATTCTTCAGACTGTTGTCAACCCCTCCAAAAAGAGGATTTGTGTATTTTTTCCCCCTTTTCTTTTTTAATTGTAAAAGTTGTTAATAAGTGGAGCTTGGGTGACATGTTTTCCGCAGAACTTCACTTGCAGTTTGTAGAAGTTTTCGAAAACAGTCCAGTGCGGGTTGACGCAGATCTCGTGTCTGCGTAACTGCGCGTGCAGGTGTCCAATTTGGTTCAAACTGCACATTCGTGTATTCGTTTTACTTGGCATTGTTACACGATAGTGTAATTTGAATTTGAAACCTGTTCCGTGGTCTTCTGAGTACCGGACACGCACTGGTCATACAATATGGGAGTATTTCAGATGGATTCAACGATCTCCTCGTGAATTCTCTGTTTGAAATCTATCGCTCAGTGTCGTGTATATTCGCTTCTCGTTCAAGTTACCAGTCACCTTTTCGCAGTTGTTTCATATCGTGATCAATCTACCCTCAATTTATTAACTTTACCCTGAAGCAACAAAGTTACTAATCCTCATTCACGTGGGTCTTTAACTCAGCTTTCTCAGCTGTCTAAGAGCACCTTCAAGTGTAACTCCGTCAAGTCACTGAGGACGATTAAGTTACGTTCCAAAGTGATTCTTAGTTTAGTCTATCATTGGCGTGCTAGTCAAAGTTATTAAACCCCTTCCGCTATAATCTCTAATTTAGCATTCTTCAGGTCCCGCGATACCGCAAAAGTTCCCTCTGAGGAAGCACATGACGTCACGTGCCGAGAATTGCGTATCACCGTACCAACAGTGGGGGTACCTAGTGGCGTCACGTTAGACTACACTATAGCTCCGGTGACGTCACTCGTGTTCTGACTGTAGCAATTTCCCCACTTTTTACCCCACAAGTCCCTCGAACTGTCAATGCTGCTGAGTCGTTATGGGTCACATGGCTTCTACTCCCCTTCTACTGAGCTACCCCCGCCATACCCACTTGACGCTACGTCTGCGCCTGCGCAATGACGTGCACCGATCTATAGTGTACCAAGTCCCAGTACACGGACTGGCCTACAGCACATGCTGATATTTGTGAGGTGGGGGACCCGCCAGAGTAATAGGTGGGAGTAATGGTGGCATTCTAGCTTATTAGGACTTAATTTATTTCTAATAAAAATGGCCCGGTCGAATATAAAACTGGAAAGGCATTAGAAGAATTTAAAGATGGTGTTACATCTTTTGACTTCCTAAAATCATTAAAATGGGAAATATATATTTTCATTTTACTTTCGTTTCTTACAATCAACTTGTACAATTTTTATTTCGCATACAGATCCGCAATTCATTAGCTACCCCAGGTCATCTAAACAATCCCCCACCTTCCCCACAATTTCCCAATTCCCTCCACCCTTTTCCAACCCATTATCCACCGCAGAAGCCTCCAACTCACTCGTTCACAGGTCTCCAACCGAACCCAGTCTTCCATGCCACCCTCCTTCATCCAACTTGTCGAACCCCTCTTGCCGTGAACACCCGCCCAAGCACACAGCGTCTATCATCAACTATGCACTCTTTATCCAATAACCACGCTCAGCCCGGGTTGCTCCGATCTCAGCCCGCTAATTACTACATCCAATTTAACAACGGTCTTTACCCAATCACCGCAGCACCGAACCCCGAGCCACCTACCAGCTGGTCCTTCTCCCCCTAATTACCTATTCTCATTTCGAGGAGCCGCTCGGCTGCGAATCCGGCGTCGAACCATCAAAATTCATTCGGCGTTTCCTCTGGCAAACGGCCCCATCCGGGCGTCGGGATCTTCCGGAAGAAGCGTGTGCCCTCTTCAAACATCCCTCGCTCCACGAGGGCGAGGACTTCGCGGCGAGACGAGAAGGCGGGAGAGGGGGGTTGAATATTGAATACGTTCGTCAAACCGGGTAGCGTAACTTCCGGGGAAGGCCTCGCCGGAAACAAATGCCAGATATCTCGGCGGAAAGCGGGGACGGTCGATCAACGGAAGCCTCGGGACGGTCGAGGCGGGTAGGAACGACCGGTCCGCCGGATTCCGCGGGTATTGGCACATACGTAACTCCCTTTCGGTCTCGTTTCCGGAAATCGCTGATCTTCGGCCGAACGTACCCCTTCACCTTCACCCCTCCCCCATAACCTCCCACCACCAAATTCTCTCCTTTCCTCTCTCTCTCACTCTCTCCCCCTCAGTCTTCTTACGTGGAATAGTTTCGCCGTGCTCTCCCAGTTGCGATAGCTCTCGGAAATTTACTACCCCCGTCGTACGTGCAGTAACTTAAGGGTAAGGACGACCGGGTTCCAGGAAACACACACGCCGCCCCCCGACGATTTAAAGTCCCCGCGATTCGCAGAGTCACCTCCCACCCCCCGAACTCTTCCGGCTCACGATCCTCACGGATACGCTGCCTCGCCTTTGACGACCGGTTTGATATCCATCGCGAGATGGAGAATCTGGCAACGGGATGCCCAGTCCTGTGTGCCAGGCGAATGGTGATCGAGTGTTCGATTGTTCGGCGAGGTTGTCGGAATATATGCGGTGTATAGTGGTGGGTTGATTGCGCGCCAAAAACTCGGGACCGAAATGTCACCCGTATGACGCCGCGGACGATGGTTCTTCACCTCTTACCGCTGGTGCTCAACGGAGGACAGCGCGTTTAAATTGACGTAACATTTTTACGTTTAATTATTTTTGTATGAAAGTTTTACCTACATGTTCCGGATACTTTTCCGGTTAAAATGATACCCAACACGATACCATTTGCTTCGTATCTACCCGTTTAATCCGCAATACAGTGGCACCTCTATTATCCGAATTTGATCAGGAGCTGGAGTTTTCGGGTAATGGAACAATTGTTATTTAACTATACTGCCAGATTATTGTACGCATCGTGTACCGCCTGTGAATCACATATAGATATTCAGATACCAACAAATTCATCATGCGTTCGGATAATCGAGGTTCTCCTCAATCATCGCGTAAACAAATGTGCTCGGAATTGTGTCGTGTTTGGTATCGTATTACTCAGAAAAATGTCACAAATATGCTGATCAAAATTTCGTACAGAAATAATTCAAGACAGAATGATTCCGTCGTAAAAATTGTATTTCTGTCCAGTAAAAGCGAAGAGTTTCGTAGAATTTCGCCGTAGATTATGTCTTGTTGCGTCAGGAGCCCGGCCGCATCTTCCTAATCGAGTCGCAAGGACGGCTGTCGATTAGGTGGTCTAAATTCGCCTAAAAATCAGGAGGAAGGTGATTTCAGGGGCAAACGTCGGTTGACCCGTCTGTTGCCCTGGACTATCGGTCCGTGATAAATCCTGAGAAGTTTAAAGGATGCCGTAATGGATTCCAGCTATATATCTCCCCGAGACAGCGGTTGTTCGCCGGAGCCACGACCGATTTCCCCGGGCCGGATATTTCGAGCGATCGAAAAATTTTTGCGAGCCTCCCCCCTCCTCCGCCGGCGTTCGCTCGATCGATCGATTCCCCGCGATTATCTTGCCGCTACGAAGTTTACGAGCCGGAGAATTGAAGGGTTCTTTTTCCAAGAGACGCGGACGGTATTGCAGGAAATTGAGGGGACAGGGTGGGGATGATGTTTGGAGAACGACAGAATTTTCTGGAGGATGTGCGACACGGTACCGGCGCGAAAATCATTTCTAGAAGTCTATCTTTTTACCCTCTGCAAAACTATTTTTAAATTTTATTCTTTTTCGCGGTAACCTGTCCCACGTGAAATTTGCAAATGTTAAAATGCTGACGTAATGTTAAACTTACCATGGTCAAATTCCTATACATAAAATTTATATAAATTCAATCTTCTGATTTTTATGAGGTAACAAATAAGGGGAGGTTAAACTAGAAATATATAATTTTCTCGTATTTTATTTTCATTTGAATGTTGTCATGGGGTTAAATATTTACTCATAAATATCCATGAAACGTGTATTATTATCGAGAAAAAATTCATAATGTTCGTACTTGAATTTGGTAAAATATCCAATGTGCATTTTTTGAATAGTTGGAGGGCCATTTTGTGGAAGACATTTTTGAAGAAAATGGTTCACAGTGTCAGACACACGCACGAAATTTTATTAGGGTAGTCAGATATCCCTTGAGAGATAAACATAAATTTGATGATAACGGTTGAATTATTTATTTGATCACCCAGTACCTCTCGATCCCTCGAGAAATAAACAAAAATTGTATGAAATATTCGAGTTATTTATTGCTCGATCTACATACCGTAGTATACCAAAGGGATTCTCGGAAATTCTGTTTCGAGTCTATTTCGAGAACAGCTAAGTATTCGTAAGAAAGGAAACTAATTTTTCAATATTAAGTATTTCCAGGAGTGCAATTATAAAATGAAATCTACTCAAGTTCCGTCGTAGAAATTACGTTTAAATGGGGAGCTTCCGTGAAAAGTTCCAGACTTTCCATACTGTTCTGGCTAAGTCGAGTAGAAAGTTATATTAAACGCTAATTTCTCTCTTTGTCCACCCCCGCTTTATTATTGGGGAAGTAAAAATGTTCTATGGGAATTACACCCATTGGACTATCGTGCTTTTAATCGTTTAATCAACGTTAACTGTAAAATGTAATTTTACTCTCGCGGAGTATGTCTTCGCGCGTAACATTTTTCTGTCTTGCGAAAAGTCATCGCGGGAAACGTTCAACCTTTCCGACGAAGGTTAATTATAAAGAATTAACTGCAATGGGAAAGGAGATGTCGAGGGAAAAGGTCAATTATCACGGCACGAGCAGGAAAGGTGGCGTGCTGAAAGGTTAGCTACAATGTTATAAAACTGTTCGAGAAAATGTATCTGATTTTGTTACTATTTTCATATACCCTTGTCATATTATTATCACTTCAAACTTTAATGCAAGTTCATGAAGTGCTTTTAACCTTCATTATCTTTTTTAAATCCCATCTCTTATTTCCAATTCTTCGTTTTGAATCTTTATTATTACATCTCTAATTGTAGCGATCATAATAATCATCTTCTTCGGGAACATGACCTCCTGTGACTGTACTTTTGTGTTCTTTCAGCATTCTTAAATTGTATATCTTCTTTCTTGCTGTCTTATTTTCTCTGCTATTGAATCCCTAATTCCATCGGCCATTATAATCGTTTTCCTCAGGAACAAAATAATTTTTCTTCTTAGCCTTCTTAAATGTCTTCTTTCTTGCTCTCCATTTTTATTCTCTGTTATCGAATCTCTAACTCCACGATGATTTCTTTTTCGAGGATTCTAGGATCCTACAGGTCAGGTTCACTGCATAGTCATCTTCTCGTCCTCTACTCACCCTAAACTCCATGTCTTTTTCCCAGCTCTTTGTTCTCATCCTTTAATAATGAATCTCCCTATCTCTCCGGATCTCGAATCGCGCATCCTCATCCTACCTGTTTATTTCCACCCATTATTATTGAATCTCTCGTTTCGTGGACCACGACGATGTTTTCTTCGGTAACCTAGCCCTCCGTCTTGTTTCCCAGCGTCTCAAACCGGACGTGCTCATCCCAGCTCTCTGTTTCCACTCGTTATTATTGAATCTTTAATTGCGACGACCATGACAATCGGTTTCCCAGAAACCCCGAGCTGTGTGCCGCGAGTGACAGGCCAGGTTCGCTCTTTCCCGTTCCTGCTGGTCCGCGGGGGTGCGCGCCCGGTGGATAAAGAATCCCCGCGGACGGGTTAAAGTATGGCGTATAGTACAAAGAGCCGGGGCGGCTCAGCACTTTCAAAAGAAATATCGTCCGTGAGATAGGAAGGGCCGAGCGAAGAGAGAGGGCCTGGAGGGAAAAAACGAGAGAAACGGAGAGAGAGAAAGAGAGAGAGAGAGTTAGAGAGCCCAGCCAAGGAGAAACATCGATAAAAGGGAGATAGGGAACGCGTGTACCAGTGGCCGGATGCGAATAAAAGAATGACTGAATATCGATTCGGGTGCGCGCATCCGCGCCTAACCCGTTTTAAGTCTTTTCGCTTGCGCCCTTCGCAAAACTCCTCCGTGCCCTCGCTTCCCTCTCTGTCGCCGGCCCTGCTATACTCGCACCAGGCGCAATTCCGTTGCTCGTTTATCCTCTGCGGACAGTTTAATCGATTCCCCATGGTTTTAATCGGTGCCCCGTTGTTTATTCCCGCCGAACCGACGATTTCTACTCCGGGACGGCTGACGAGCCGTGAAGAACCGATTTCCTACATCTTATTGTTAGAAACGATTGTCGATTTTTCGAGCTTCCTGTCAGCCTGTCTACGCTGGACCTGTAAAAAACTTTAATATAGCGTCGGCTGAGAAATCAATTTTATACTGAAATATTGCGAAATTCGATGTTGACAAATGATGCTTAAAAAATTCGTGAAAGTGTCCCGAAACATTTTCAGGATCGAGTATTTACGGGGCACCCACGAAGTCCCCTTACATAAATTTAACGAGTAGAATTTTGTTCTTTCTTCGAGCTTAAATAATTATTAGCACGAGTGGAACGCGGCTGGTGTGTCAAAGAGAGGGAAAGAAGAAGGGAGAGCACAGGGTTGAAATGCAGGATTTCACATCGCTTTGCGAAACGGGTTGGACGGATCGGAGGATCTCGTGAACGCGGGAACCGGAAAGTTTTTTTATTAAATCAGTGCGCGAGGGGTGCAAAACGAAGCTGGTAGGTTCACTTCGAACAGAAAATTTTATTAAAATTCACGGAGTGATTGTTGAATCGTAATGCGCGGGCAGATGGACCGACACGGCCCGATCTGCATGCACTTTCAGGCGTCGCGCCGCCGCCACCGCCGCCCTCGCTGCGAAATAGTCGAAGAAAAAGTGGAGTGGCTCATGGACTGTGAAAAAAGGAGTCTAACGTAAATTTATTATGCACGGACAGGGTGCTAGAGATGTAGAGCCGCTCCTGGAATTATCTCCGGCGTCTTTGCGCTTAACTTCTTAAATGGTTGCGTCGATCATTTCCTACCATCGATATTTTACATGCAGTGAAGAATACTACCTTTCTTCTTCGTTCTTTGTTGGAATTTAGAAGTTTAATTCTGGAAAATATGAAGACGATTCACGAGATTCTAGAAAATACGATTTTTGGGGAACAATGCCCTATAATTCAGAGAAATATGAAAACGATACACATAATTTTAGAAAGTGCGATTTTTAGGAATGTTTGTATAATACAGAAAATTCTAGAAAACAATGCGCATGATTTTAAAAATGCAAATTTTTGAAGAACTAATAATGTGAAAAAATTCAATTATATGTCTTTAAAAATGCTTTTTGTAGCATTTCAACACTTTTATATTTCATTGGTGGACTGTGAATTTCCACAAACATGACAATCAAAGATAATCCTTTTGCTCCGTCAGAGGCTCGCAGAATCCCATTAAACTTTTTAACATATTTTAATGCGCCGATTTTTAGAAGATCAAAGGTGCCATAGACGCGTCAAGTGTTGGTTTAGAGAGGTTAATAATTTACGCAAAGATGCAAATCGTGGGAAACTTGTTTATCCTGTCAGAGGTTCTATCATGCTTCAAAGTTAATAAAAATCCCATTAAACTTTTCAAAATATTTTAATACGCTGCTATTAGAAGATGAATAACATTATGAATGCATCAAGTGCTGGTTTGTTTTAAACAAAAAAAAAAATGGCGAGCATCGATCGAATGTTGCGGCGGGAGAAACTGTAAAAATTAATTGCGTCTGTATATCGTTATTTCCGCACGAAATGCTCCCGTAACTCGAACAAAGTTTCCAGGAAAAATAAAAAAATTCTCATAAAAATCTTGAGCAGATTCCGCGATTCGATTCGATTCGATTCGATAGATCTCGCGAGCTTCCCGCGACAGTGGATACGGGGATCGCCGCGCGGCGGAAGGAGTGGCAAAGTGAAAAAAGTGTTTAGATCACGGAGATTCCGGACGATGATCCTGTTCGAGCGTATCTGGGGTCGGGCGACGGGGCTCGGTTCGAGAATCAGACGATCGTTCCGTGGGAAATGGGTCGGAATAAGGGCCGCGGCACGAGGAGGAGGCAGCGACAAAGTATACGACTGTTTGATCAGCAATACGTAAGAGTTTCGAGCTAAGCGAAATCGGCCGTATCCCGGGGCATCGATTTTCTGGCTCTCGGCCGACATGCAACAAAAATCCCATAAAAGCATCTTGGTGTGCGCGATCGTCGATATCCCGATCGACGCTGTTCGGCCGGCACCGAACCTACATATATTAGGGGGATCCACAAGTAGCTAATTATTTTGAAATCTAAAACAAACTTATTATAACTTATTAAATAAACTTATTATATGGTCTCCATTATCAAGGACAATTTGCCATCCCTCCTGCAAATTTACAATCCCCCTCTTATAGAAATCCAGGGTTCGTGAAGCAAAACATGACTCAAGGTGTCTCCTTACATCTTCTACAGAAGTGAATGATTTATTTCGTAAATAATGCTCCAGAGATCTGAAAAGATGATAATTAAAGGTAGCAATATATGTAGGCGGGGTGCGGTAGAACTTCCAATTGCAATTCCCGGTTTCCTCGTATATTCCTCTTATTTCCTCTTAAATACGTGTTTTCTCTTCAACGATCGGTACGGAACTGAAGTCAAAACAAATTCTTTGTAAATAATTGATTACTTATCCGATTGTTCCGCGAAAAATCGTCATTGCATTTTATTTACGGACATAGCATATTATTAGGGGCTCAGCCCCTAATTTATTAGGGAACCTCACCACCCACCCACCCCCACGTCGTCGGCCTTCTATGATCCTCGAACTGAAAAGTTTCGGGGACCGCTACCAATTTGAACAGCCAGTTACCTACGCGTTTCCGGTTTGTTTAACACGCATTACTTCGCGCAACGAAATTTACGGCTCCTCGGCCGAGCTCAATCTTCCGCAGCAGGTGTTTAAACTTCGTCGCCCGATGCACCGTCTCGGTTCTACACTGCAATCTACTTCACCTACAAAGCGGTTCGGTACCTGCTATTAACACCGCGTCGTAGCTTCGCGAATTTTCGATGGGGAATTGTGTCAGCTTCTGCGCGAACACGTTGCCGGAACGTGTGAAGTAGGCTCGTGTCACGTGACATTTTTGGGGACGAATTCGGTGAAGATTGAAAGTGACGATAACGTTGATGACATTGCATCTACTTTACTGTTGCAGTAAATCGTAGTAAAAGGTTACCAATTGTACTAAATTCTAGTAAATTTTTAGTTAAATATATTCTTGTAAATTGGATATAAATTGTGATAAATCACACTAGAACGTAGGTGGTACACCTTGTAGACTAATAATAAAATTGCAGAGGGGGTGCTACAAATACAAAAACAAAAGGATGCTCTAATAAATTGAAATTCGAATGGGGGCGGCTCTGATGGAGATTAAAATCCGTGATTTTGATTGTTTTACTTTGTAATTAATTGTAGTAAATTGGACATAAAACGAATACGTAATAAATTGCCTTCAAATGGGAACCACTTTGGTAAAGGTAAAATGCAATGATTTCACTTTGCCATCGATAGCAGTAAATTGGATATAAAATGTTATAGATTGTATTCGAATTTAGTAGGTGTACTTTGTAGTCTGATGATGAGGTAGCAGAGAGGGTGCTGCCCAAGACAATATTCTAAAAAATTCATATATATATATATAAGTATTTCTATTACATATGATTTCTATTATAGATATTCTATTAACAGTTATAAGCAGACCTCGGATTTCATACATTTACCAGCATTTTCACTGTGAACTGCCAAGCGAAAAAATCGAATAAGTCTCCGAGTGATCCACTGTACGTCCGAGCGAGCGTTTAAGAGATTCAGACGCATTTTTCTCGGGGATCTGCGAATGCAAACTGACCGTGGAAGCGGCGGTAAAACGGCGGCGATCAATTTTTCTTAAAGGGAGACAGCGCGGCGCGGCGTCTCGGATTGGGGACTTATTTCTGCGCCATTTCGCGAACAGCTCTACCCTATCCCCGCGTTTCAATTTGGAAAAGGGCCGACCTACTCGTGGGAATGTATTAGGGCTGCGACGACGACAGAAGCGCGACAGGGCGGTTTTCGCAGGATTAACAAGCCATTTCCGCGCGTTTCCCCAGATAAACGGGATACGGACAGGAATGCGGAGACAATGCACGGAAAACACGAACCGTTGGTACCAGCGTAGCCTTGACACGACGAAAGGTTGCGAATTTATCTGCTTGCTAGCCGGTTTTCGGGATCTAATTGCGACCCCGTGGCCCGGACCGCTGGCGAGGATCCTCGCGAAATTTCTCTGTTGTTCCGCGTTTAAATTGCAGAGAGAGAGAGAGAGAGAGGTAGAAAGCTCCCGGATACTGCACAAACTTTAAATAACTCAATACATTACTTTCAACTTGGGAAATCTTGCTGCAGCTCCGTCCCCTGCAGCAGAAACTTCTCGTTCTTTATATTTATCAACCGCTTTATAATCCGCCATTTTGTGGACCAGTTACAGCCTCTTCCTCGGAGGTGATACAATTAATTAGATTTTTCTTATGAATTTACCGCCACCGGACTGATCCCGATAAACAGTTCTTTATTTAGTAGAACGGTTTAGCGGGGCGATAAGCTTATCAGCTTGTTAATTAATCCTGGTATAACTAACCCCACGGAAAAATGACGTACACATTTAAATCGGCTGCTATTGCAAGCCGCTTATCACGGATTACATGTGTTTCATACATACATGTGTTTCAACTGATAAATTCAATGCCAAATATGACTTTCGAATCTCGTTTATCCCGCTCTTTTTTGTGTTGGGAAATATTTTTGTTGTTGCAAAGATTATGCCCGTGATTTTAATCCACGTCGTTATTTTTATGGACGAGCAGAAATCAGGTTGCTCGCAGGCAGCTTGGTTGCAAATTTATACTGGATTCGAGAATAATTTGTACTGTCTCGAACTTTTACTATCTCGCGATCCCAACAAAATTATTTAGTTTTAAATTACACAGGATTTTCCAAAAATATTGTACTCCCTTGAAAGGGCTGATTCTTGAGGTCATTTCAAACAACTTTTTCTTTTGCGAAAATGTTCTCCGCGGCTTTATTAAGGAGTTATTGACGAAATACACGGACCAATCAGAGCGCGGCTGCAGTAGACGGACTCCGGCTCGGCCAATGCCAATGCCACGCCCAGCGGGCCCTGTCTCCGGGCGGGAATAGGTCCGCTGTTACCACGTTCTGATTGGTCCACGTTTTTCCTTAATAACTCGTTAACAAAGCGACGGAGAAGATTTTCGCAAAGGAAAAAGTTACTTCAAATGACCTTAGGAATCGCTTCAATCAAGGAAGCACATTTTTGGGGCGCATACATGAAGTTATCTGAGAAAATATTTCTTAAATCTGAATGAACACTGCATCACTTAAGAACGTTTGCTAAGAATGTTGCTTTGTCGAGAAACGCTCATTGTTAATCTTCGATTCACTTTCTGCAATTTTGCAGCGCGTTCCAGAGTCCGAGTTCGAATAATATTTTAATGCATTTCGTATCGATCCGCGGATTACTTCTGGTTGGTCGAAAGGCGCGGCTCGCGACTGCTCCATTCGCTAATAAAAGTGCACGCAAGAGGCGGAGAGAGTATTATTTTTAATTAACCGTCTCCATCGGCGATGGGCATCGTTTCCATAGCTTCGTTAATCCGTGCCAGGCGGCGCTATCGGAAATCCGGCCGGTATAATGTTATTATCGACGCTTTTATAATTAGAGTTCACGGGTTTAATTCCATTCCTGGCCAGACGTCCCTCCTCCCCTCGAACCTCCTTGAATCGCTATTCCAGGTTAGAGCGCGATTTTTCTCTTCTCGCTCACGCTCTACTTGTCCCTAGGCATCGATAACTCTATCAATCCGATCAGCAGTGACACTTTGCCCGGTCGAAAAGTTAATTAACACGATGCCACGGACGCGTAAACACGTCCGGCGCACTCTGACCTGCGCCCGATGAATTGTGCAATTTCACAATTCCGCTTTTTCGAACTGTCCGTGTTCTTTCGGATGCTGCGAAATGACCGATTTTTCACCAACAAACAGGACTTCTTCTACATTAAATTTATTTGTTTAAGCGAGCACTACCATATTCGGTAGACCGAAGGTTTTATGTGATTACGATAATTATGAGTGAGAATACTGCAAAAATTTGACCCTTAAGCACGATCAACAGCCAGCGAGACTCATCACAATTTTCATTAATCTCTCCTTCAATTTTGACAATAGTAAACTACGGTGAAACATACGTTTCCAATTTTTTATTGTTCAATCTAAACTCTTGAAATCTTGCTGGAAATTCTTGGTTACTGATATGTAAAGCAAGAACAATTGAACTTGATCCTTATTCTTCTTCATTCTCGATTACATTACAGAAGGTATAAGATTGCCAATGTATTATTTTCAATCTATTGAAATACCTGAAGTAAAAAAGAACTTCCCTGCTCGTTCCTCCATCCTGCAATCGACGCAGAATCAAGAAGAAGAAAAGAAGATTTTCTCGAGAAGAAAATTACTAAAATGCATTATGGAACAACTTGATCGAGTCTGAACTTTAAAAAAATTGTCATGTACATGTGAGGAGAATTATATTGTTGTATCCAAGTTTGAGAGGAATACTTTTAAATCGTGCACGATGCATAAAATAAAAGCGTCTCAAATAAAATCATACGTCCTGAGAAAAATTGCGGAGTCAATTGATAATAGAGAGAACAAGAAAATCAGCCAATTGACTTGAAAGTTAAGGGTAACTTAAAATAATCAAAAGTATCTTAAGAAATGAAAATTTGGGCAATGTTAATATAAAATCATTAACGTATGCAAACAATTCTAACCAAGTAACCTATTGCATTTATTTTCTCCAACAGACCTTGAGAAAGCATAAATTAAAATCACTCTGCGGACAAAAAGGTCTCCAAAAATTTTCTCGAAGACAACGACGAGTCTTCGAAGCAAACACGCTACCAGCAGATCACTGAATGGCCAGGAAGAAGTCTCAGACCTTTGTCCCAGGTCCAACGAACCAAAAACTCGACCCGAATTCTCCCGGAGTCGTCTCATCGTCGAAATGATCTGCTCGCGATATCGCAGCCGTTTCTTTTTCGTGGTAGCCTAGAATCGTAGGATCGCGATATCGAAAGGGGTCGCGGGATCCTCTAAAAAGCCCGGGACAGGGCTGATCGTAACCCTGGATCCGGGGTCTCGAATTCTTGTCCTCGTTTCGGGAAGGGTTTCTGGATAATCCGGGAGAGCCGAGGCTCGAATTCACTCGCTGGGATCGTTCGGCAGTCGCGAGAACGTTTGAAAGAGGATAGGCGGAAATTGGAAGCTCCTTCGGGGGTCTGCAGACCGGTGACTTTCGACCTTCCACGAGAACAAGGTAAACCGGTTAAAAGCCGATGCACCGAGATGCAATATCCGCGGCAGAATTCGAGATCCCGACGAGAGCCTCTCGCCGAATACCGAGCTGGTTGCTCCGACGCCATTGGAGGAGACGCCACTGCGGCGAAACGATCGTTCTCTGCGATGAAATTTATATTATTGCTTTCCACTACACTTCTACTAATCTTACATTTAAGAATTTAAGAATTTTTGTGCCTTAACAGAGAAACGTATATGAATAATACTTATGTAGAATAATTCCAGGTTAAACTTCACCTCAGGAAACCAGAAATTTTTAACTTTTTTCAATTTAATCCTGCAGATTTTCCCGAGAAAATGTTGAAAATCCAAGTTTCAATCCTAGGAGATCACTAGTTCGAAAGTTATATGCAATGATGTTCAATTTTCAGCGTTCTTGACAGGCAAGGGCGTCGCCATGTTGGTATGGAAATTCTGTGGACTCTTCCGAACACGATACATTTTTTAATAATATTATTATGAACACCGGGATATGTTTAAACAGAGTTTGAAGACACGTTTAGTGGAGGGTTTCTAGCGTAGCGATGTTGTCGGTCATTTTAAAATTTATTTTGAAAAATAGGGGTGTCAGGGAAAGTTTAACCGTAGCGGATGATGGAGCGTTAATGTTAAATGTATCGCCTGGTTGATTGACGACTTTTCCGAATGCTGTCCACGTTTGTCGATCTCTGGGATTCGGCGAGCAGAAAAAAGGGAAGCCACGACGAAACAGAGGGGGAAAACGAAACAGACGAGATTGTTCGGGGCAACCGGTCGTTCCCCGGAGCTTAAGCTTTTACCTAATCCAATGTTTCCCTTTAACGGGATACGTCCGATTGCATCGCTCGTAAGAGGATTGATCGTTTACAGCGCGTGTGGCGAACTTCTCGGGATTCGCTCGACTGCTCTGCTTTAACCCGCTCGTCACCTATCCGCCATTTCCACGCGGTGTCCCGGTTTTGCAAATTTTCACGGTTACGTTTAATTAGGCCACTGGATTTCACTGGAACGCGGCAAATGTCGACCTATCCTCGTTAACGGGTTGCGGATTTTTTAAACAAAAGCTTTCCGCTCCGATTGCGTGTAACGAGGTATAAATGAAAATGTAATTCATTACTTGCTAGTGTTTATATATTCAATGGAATATAAGTTTCAAGTACAGTAAATATCTATATTATTTTGTATTCGATTTGCTAATGTTCACAATGTCTACTTATTATCTCTTCTGAATTAAGCAAATACAATGAATAGGTATAACTGGAAAAGGAGGTCAAAAGTGCCCCCAAACCAAATTGAATTTGCAATCGGCCATTCTATAGCATATCCAAAGAAAATACTTTGTGCCAAGGTTCGACCCTATATCTCGAAGTGGGGGGCAGCAATGGGGTGACAAAGAAAATCTGGTTTTTCCATCATTTCTCTTATCCTCTTCAATTGAAAATTCTGAAAAAATTTAGGCATATTTAAGCTACTAAAACGCATATCTATGAATTTTATTAGAATTTTTAATTAATGAAGATAAGAGAAATTACCAGAACACCTGATTTTCTTTGTCACCCAATTACTACTCCCCATATCGACATGCAGGGCTGAAAATTGGCACAAAGTATTTTGTTTGGATAAGCTATCGAATGACCTAATGCGAATTCGATGTGATTTGGCGGCACTTTTGACCTCCTCATCAAGCTGCGCCCTCAAAACGAGACCAAAGTATTTCACAATATCTGGAAACAGAGAACATGATTTTCAAACGAGCACAACATTGTTGTTCCACTTTGACAATACAGTGTATCAACCTTTAATCGAAACAGCACAGTTGCACAATTTCATAATTTACGCAAACACACAGAACTACAAAACCATTAAATGCAAACCAATTGCATCCAAGCATCCAGATCCATGTTCCGCTAAATGAATCGTTATTGTTCCCCTGAGCAATATTTATTTTCCCTATTAGGGCTCTAATTGAATTCGTAATATACCATTCTGCGCGAACACATAGAATTCCGAACGTAACCGAAGAGAAA
This sequence comes from Halictus ligatus, assembly GCA_028454255.1. Lineage (NCBI taxonomy): Eukaryota > Metazoa > Arthropoda > Insecta > Hymenoptera > Halictidae > Halictus > Halictus ligatus. Next base: position 5,721,806 of record CM052129.1, read on the forward strand.
TTCATTGTCTTGCAGTACTTAGCAGCAGATAACGGGCGTGAATCTTCAAGCAAGACGTTAATCAATTACCGATTAATTTACCGGTTAAACCCCCCATGGGAGCACGGATTGTTGCCAGCCGCGAGCTTTCTTGCAGCGGTATAAGTATAGCGATGAAAGAAGAGCCCAGCTCGCGATAAAAAGAAGTGGAGTGCACAGCGGAACGTAGGGCAGGGGATAAAGAATCATTCATGAAATGCCTTGTAAAAGGGAAGACGTATCACGAATGTTGGCTGCGGTTTTACGATACCATTCTACCTGCATATCGCGTGCATAGGATGGCGGTGTCCCGGGAATTATGCGAAGTTTACGACGAACGGCTCGCGATGCAATAGGCATCGCCGCGCCCGTAAAAACCTTGTTAAGTTGTCCAATTCCCTCCTGTACGACCTGCACGCCTGGAAAATTAATAAACTACGTCGACGAGCCTCGTAAACGACAACCCCCCTCCCCCTCCGCGTTTGATTTACTTGTCCTCGCTCCGGAGGGGAAACTCCGACGTCAAAATTATTAGGTTGTTGCACAAATAAATGTTACGAAGCCTTTCGATCAAGAGATAATGTTGCAATCGTCAAGTGTAATGTACAGGATGTAAAGAAATTATGGCATAATTATACATCGTCGGGTTGGCGGTAATTTTTTTAGCACTAAGTTTGCCAGATCCGTCCAAATTATTGAGATTGTGAGTCACTCAACAAATTTATTTCTTTAGGTATATATTATTTAAAAAATAGCCAAAAACTGAGATTCTTCTTATTTTTATAAAATTATGTAAAATACTCACTTTTATTGCACTGTACACCTAGTGTTAAGGAAGTTGACGGAAATTTGGTCTTGACCTTCAATTTCAAGGCCAAAAGGTCAACTCTTTTTTCATCGTATTTGCAATTAGTAGAAGTTGCAGAGAAAATACTAAACGTTGTTTTCTACTTCTTTGTGCCCATATTGAAAATTTTAAAAATACGTTTTGTAGGTCAGTGTCAATTATATACATTCTGAAAGTTTCATCGACGTTGCAAATCAATAACTAGAATGTGTAGTTTTGTAGATGGAAGAATTGCATCATTAATTCAAGTATGGCGTTAATATTATTCGCTAATCGCATAATTTATTAGCGTTAAATTGCCGACGAGATAAAATTGCTGCATTGCCAATGGGTTGCTCTTAAATTAGTATAAATAAATGTTAGCGTGTTCATCGAATGATAAATTACACGGTCAAACACGACATTAAATAAATACTCATTCTCACTTAACAGAGTGCATTTCGAGCAGCGTGCTCTAATTGCTGTGCACGCCGGGTAAAAATGAGTTATATCAATATTTAAACCAGACACTAGGAACAACAGCATGTTCAGGAATGTCGTTATTCAATTAATTTCTTTTCGCGAACGTGACTATATTAATATCAACAACGATTCGTGATAAAAACAACAATAAATACTCGTTAATATCAAGTTACAAAATCCGTTCGGTAACGAAATCCGCATATAAAAATGCTTACACATTTAAACATATTGGACGTACAATAACAACAAATCGTACGAGATTATTTTATGCATTTATGGCAAAAATCAGCTGGTGAAATGTAATGTGAAACAATTCGAGAGTATTGACAGTTTCGACTTAGTAAAATACTTGGAAAAAGAAACCGATGCAGATCATTTTTATTTTGCACAAAGATTCGCAGTCTCCTGATCGTTATTACAAACATCCAGCCTCAACGTATGCGCGTGACGCAACAATTTCGTCCCATCAGACAGCTTAATTATCGCAGCCAGCGCCAGAAAATCTCGTCCAAGGAAACCCATCGCGCGCTTAGTGCTCGGAGCTGAAATAAATTTCGTCACGCGTCCCGTGGGCGTTTTTAAATGTGCAGAATGAAGAAAAGAATGCACAGAATTTCTCTCGGAAGCGGAAGCTGCGCGCTTGAAAGCGGGCGGCGAGCTCGCAAACGAGAAAACGTCGGTTTTATTGCGCGTCTGAAATTTCGAAGACAGATCAATAAATTGTGCGACAACGTACACGCTGGCATTCAAGCGAAAAGCCATTTCCACCGGAAGTAATGCCCCGCGCAAACACTTTTTCTGAGAGAGAGAGAGAGAGAGAGTGATGAGAGGAGCGGAGAGGAGAGGAGAGGAGGAACGCGTTTTTTTTCCCGCCGGCGGCGTTTCGACGTCTTCGTCGCGTTCGATTCAATACGCTCGTCCCGCGCTCTTGTCTTTTTTCATTGAGACAAACTCGCCCACGCTGATTGTGGCCGACAAAACGAATATCAGATAAAAGTATTGTTTCATATAGCGCGGCAGTGTTTGGACGACGACATCCGCGCAAGCCCGACGCAGCAAAACCAGAACGAGCCAAATTGTTCCGAACTTGAGGTGTACGGACCGACGCGAAACGCCGGGAACGCTTTTCCACGGTTTTTTTCACGGTTTTGTCGTGGATCCTCGTTATAGAAGATATCCGGTCCGTGCGCAATTATAAATCACCTGGAATGTGACTGTCTCTCATTCTCTCGCTGTGGCTAAAATGTGGAAGACAGACGGAATTTTGTTTGACGCGCGAAAAGATAAAATGTTTCAAGATTTTTCGTTTGCTCGGGGAAATTGACTTTAGTGATCGGTACTGATCCCTGAACAATTATAAATCAATTAAAATTGTTCAAGAACAGGATTCTACATTAAAGTAACTCAAAAATATATTTAAAACAAATAATCCAAGTAATTATAAAATAAATCAAAAAGAGTGTCAAAATCTCAAAATTGCAATCCAAGCGATAATAAAAGCATTCAGCAAGTATTCACGAAGTATTTAATTAATTCCAAAATAACCAAACAATTCGAAAACCGATCAAAAGGGGTATCAAATTCTTTAGGAAAATCGCAATAACGTAAGCATTCGATGAAACGTCTCACGAATTATTTAAACAATTCCAAAATAACCGTGGACCTACCGCTACGAAAATAAAAAAACTCAAAAATACTTGGGGAATCCAAACAATTCGAGAACCGCAAAAATGGGTGTCAAATTCTATCTCAAAATTACGCACACAGCCCCGAAAGAATCCAATAACCCGACGAGCGAACAAAACAACCCCCAAATAGACATCTCTCAATATTTCCAAAGCACGTCTAACACGTGTTCGCGCAAAAACCGAAACAATAGCTTCATTCGGAAGCGAGTTTCTCGCGCGGCGATCGCAGTTTCCATATTCCATGTGGGGTGGAGGCGGGGGTGGTATTGTGTCTATCAATAACCGGGCGGAATTCAGAAAACGCGGAAAACACGGTGCACGAAAAGGCACCGAAGCGGGGATCGAAACGACGCGGCGCTGCGCGTCGGCTCGGTCGGCGGCCAATCGTACGAAGATTAATGTTCAAATTGAAAACGTTTCTCGAATCCCCAAGCGAAATCGGACTTTAATCGGCCGAACCTGACCCCCCTTCGCTCCTCATCCTCGAAAAGAGAGAGAGAGCGAGAGAGAGACCAACAGAAAGAGAAAAAGAGAGGACGGAACGTTCGGCCGTTGGTAAACAGAAAATCATCCGAGCATGGTTTACACACTGGCTCGGATCGCGTGTAGGGAACACGGCTCGCGTTCTCCGCCCGCGTTTTCCGCTTGCGTTCTGCAGGGGTGGATGTCGATTCGTCGCGTGATAGCTCGTGCATCCGGCTGACGGGCATTCATCGGCGCTGCGTTGGAAATTTTCAATCGGAAGCCGGTGGGGCATTGTGCGAGCCCTCGATCTTACGGGGCGCATTATACGGAGTTTTGACGAACTGTGGCGAGCGGATTAAAGCCCGCCTCGGGTCAAAAATGAAGGCGTGAACGCGATTGAATGGACTGGAAAATATTGGGAAACAATGGAAGACTCCGGCCACCGCCGCGTTATTTCGATTCGACCAAGCTAGAAGAGAAGAGTGAGGGGAGGCTGGGAGAGAACGCGCCGGAACCATTTAACCGGGCACCGTATCGTTTTTATCCGGGAAAACGATGGGGCGAAGGAAGAACGTAATGGCGATTGGTGTCCGTGGACTCCTCTCGATCGACCGATCCACTGGGTGGTCCACACTGTTTCGCATTTTGCTTCAGCTTTTGAATCGAACAGCTGTCTCGTTCAATCCACAGATGACGCACCTTATTTACGACTGGGTTAACCCTTCGCGCTCGAAACTATTTTAACTCCAAAACGAAGCGTTTCTTCCGATCTAGTATTTTTTCCTTCTATATATTCTTTTTCATGTTATACATACAAAAATGGTGCAATTTGCTCGCAAATACTCAAGTGTTTAGTGATTTATTAAATACAAACGAATTTAATAATATAGAAAATATTTTGCCATCCGAGCGATAAGAGTTAACTGTTCCAGTCAATAATACAAGACAGCCATCCTAACACATCTACCGGCGGTTATTTCATAATCTTTGATAGTCCAGTGACTTCCTCGCGTTGAAACTACGATTTTTGGCATTTTCTCGCCAAGATCTACAGGATTGTGTAAAAACAAGTCGAAAACTTTTGGTCCGAGAAGGTGAAGTTTGACCCACATTCATTCTACATATTCCGATAAAGTATACGCGCGATTCAACAGCTGGTGACACACTTCATTTTCATTCCTCGTAGGTTTTACTAATTTGAAAGAATGGGTGGAGTGAAACTAAAGCTTCGACAAAGAAAATTTATCCCAAAGAACTAGGAGTCCCGTAACTTTATCCGGGAGCCACCCACCCCTTTTTGTCATGAACGTGTTTTAACGTCGACAGTTCGACAACTACAGAGACATACTGCAGAGATGCTTCAGTATTCGGCAAAAAAATAGAGAAACGTCAGGTTACATCGACCGTGTGTTTCACTACGGCTACGCACACGTGGTCGTAAGATCCTACTCGTAAAAATGACGCAAGTTCTTCTTCCGTATCAATTTTTTCCAGCCGTTGCAGGCACAACCCCGCTGCGGGGAACATTGTAACAGAGTTGTACCGCTTTGTGGGCCATTCGTGGTGGCATGCAAAGAAAAAAAGGAGGGGGAGAGAGAAAGAGAGAGAGAGAGAGAGAGAGAGAGAGAGAGAGAGGGAGAGAGAGGGAAAGGAAACAAAAAGGGGCCGTGTTCTCGCGACGTCGACTTTTATGGGATTACAGCGTCGTTCACCTTTGCCCGGGGACCTGTGCGCCTACCACACCGAAAAAAGCCGGCCGTGGAATAGAATATAATCCGCATAGGGAACGATTACCCCTTACGTGTCGACTTCGCGCGAGATGCGCCGAAGTAAGCGAAAAAGCGACTTTTCGAGTCGCCTTCAAAATTGTATGCCTTTGCCTTCAAAATTGTACAATATCGTTCTATTCGACAAGCCCACGATGAAAGGAGAATTAAATAATTTGAAGACCTCATTCATATAAATCCCCAGACCGACAGCATTGTCGAAATATTAATTCCTGTAGCGACTCATTAGAGTATCAACTTCATCCGGAAGGTAGACTTCAAACTTCTTAACTTTTTAACCAAAGGGTGCCTCAACCTCTATGAAAATTCTGTAAAATTATTTACCGTCCTGCGAGGCGAACTTAAAAGTAGTCTGACGGTATAAGGAACGATAAATAATTTTTCCTCGAAAAACTACCCCTGTTAAATGGGACCAGCTTGCTGGAGGAATAAATACCTTCAAACGAGAACTTTCAAGCGAAGTCGCTCATGAATCGCTGTAGAAATTAATAACTTGATAAGCTTACAATTTTTTATTTCCCTTCTTTTCAGTGGGGTTAGGAAAAAAACCTTGGCCCCAGTAATTTTCTAAAGTGTCACAGCAGAAAAATGACTGCAAGCAGTAAAATGTACTTTCAAAAACTGTACTCGTTTGAAAAGAAACTCTATCCATTTCTTAAGAAAAAAATCCTAAACGCCAAGTTTCTTCTCAGATCGTTAACACGAAGTCCTAGGTCCCAGATCCTAGGTCAAAGGGATAAGAAATAATTCGGATAAGAAATTCGCGATGGTGGCCGCTGGCTAGACCTCGAAATGGGCGTTTTTCGCGGAAAAGTTTCGCCTGGCCACCGGTTTCTGCATTTCGACCGCAGGTACCTACGCGGAACACGGGTAGGCCATTTAGCTCGCTAAGTGGTTAGGGGTTGGCGGCGTGTCGAAAACGCGGTACACGCTATGGAGATTGCGGAGAATTTGTCGCGTCACTGTCCTCTTCCCCCCCCCCCCCCTATTTCTACCCGTTTACCAACCCCGCAACCATCCCTTTTTGGCATGTTTTACAGCGTGGCGCTCGCGAACATTACGGAGTTCCCGGAAACTTATTAATAGTAGCTCAGGCTGCTCTAAGACACAAGTTTCTTAATCGGCAACGGAAGAGATTAAACTTATTAACAGGTACATTACGGTCTGATCCAACTAACAAACACCTTCGAGCCTGAAGTTACCAATTAGTAAGTTTCGACTCACAATTATCTTAAACTTCCTCGCCGACCGAACGCGGAATTCCCGTACACTGAGTGCGGAACACGTTGTCGGTGGTATCCGATGTCCCGATTCGTTGTTAGCGATGTTTCACCAGAGATAATGTTGCTAAAACCCGCAGAAAATTTTTACAAAAATTACTAATCCTTTCGGTGCAGCTCCGAAAGTGATACTGTACAAACAAACTATTTTTATGTGACTTTGCACGAGGAGCTCCAGTCAGACCGAGATAAACTGTCTTTCAACTTATTAATTAGGTTAATTGGTAGAATTCAGTGTTACCCCCTTGCTCTGTAAGTGCGAACAGAAGCTTATTAATTTTCTAAACAATATTTTATTTTATTCTTGTCGTTATATACCATTGTTTCAAATCGTAGTGCAAGGGGTTATTAATATTACCTATTAATACAAAATAAATTCATGGGATACAGAATAATTAATTTTTTTTTTCAAGTTAAAGTCGATCGTATTAAATCAAACAATTCTCGTATAAGATTAAGTGCTTTTTTCGATTGGCGTTAAATCGAAATCCTGTGAGAACGGAATGTATCGCAATTTTTCTTGCGAACGTAATCGAATTATAAGATCGCCGGGCCGCTGGCACGTTTGTTCCACGAGCATGTTCCTGTTCGCGTCTGGAAAGGATTTGCGGATGCACCCGGGACGCGTCGCGCAGCTCTGCTCGGCCTAACGATGATCCGGCCGACACGGTGCAGCAGATGCAGTTCGCCGAGGCTCGAATCCGCGACCAACGCAGCCGGCATACATAATTCCGCGATTGTTATTGCAGGAAATCGCTGTATTCAGAATGTGTCTCGCACGGAAACCCCGGGCGTACCCGGGCACGCTGCACGCCGGAAGGTCGCTATTTATGCGAGCCGTTAACAGCGCTCGGCCATCTACATCTGCTACCTGATCCGCGAAACGCGGACAACGTTTCGCGAACCTTTGTGACAGTCGGAGGAAATCCCGCCCCGAAACAATCCTTTTTCGCGTTAGCCGTGTTCTTGGCAATTTGTCTGCGCACGCCGACCGCAGAAGAAACTACCCCCACAACGAATTATTATTATCTACCCCTCGCCCTCTAATATCTGATCCATGTAGTTCATTTCCGAGTAGCATAAAACAAAATATAAAATCTGAAAAATTTATAGCACTGACTTTGACAAATAATTGAAATATCTCATATTGTTGAAGGGTCAATATTTTCTTCATATGATCAAGGAAATTTCGGAAAATATTAACGAAGAAAATTCAAGAGAAAAAATCATTTGAAACAACCTGGTGTGTAGAACACTGTACGCAGCAGAGAGTGTAAGGAGATCGAGCAGAACGGATGATAATGGCGTCGAACGACAAAGAACCGAGGAACGCGAGCATAGTGAATCGCGCGTTTCCGGTATATGAAAGCCGGACGCCGCGCAGACGGGAGCTCGGAGCTGGAATCATCGACAGCGTCGCCGCGGGTGACTATTTAACTGATCCTCTTGATAGGATGTTTCCTTGCGAAATTATTAGCAGCGGATCGGTGCTGCCCGTTCGGCGACCGGAAACGCGTGTTAAAACAACGCAGCCAGTCTCTCCCGTTCTCTTCCGGCAACGTAGCCGATCCCCGACGACCGTCGACTAATTAACGTTTTAATTAGGGGAGGCTAAAGCGCAACGCGACAGCTGAAAATATCAGCCACTTACCCCCACCCCCTCTCGCACACATTATAATCACTAATAAGTTGGAACGCTACGCTCCCCTTCCCCAACCCCTTTAATTATCCGCTCCTCGCGCGACTACATTTAGCCCTCTGCGTTCGGAAGCGTGTAGCTCGGATAATTTTAAATACTTCGTGTTGAGAAAAATATATTGTGTACTCCGAGCAATAGCAAATATGCGTGCGAAAAATCTGTGCGAGACACTATTTCAATTTCTTTTTAAAAATTGGGTAATTGAAGACAATTTACAGTTTTCTGGACAAGGTAGCGCAGCTCGTTCAATTTTAATATTTCGGGTTAAGAAAAATATGTCATGTGGTCCAAGTAGTAGTGAAGATTTGTGCAAGAAATCGCTGCGAAATAGCATTTCGATTCCTTGAAAAAAGAAATCCGAAATTGAAGACAATTTATAGAATGATAGACGCAGGTGCTTTTATGGATTTGAAATTAGAGAAAGATAAGGTGACGCAGTATCAAGTATTTTGGCTTGAAAAATATATGTCATATACTCGGAGTTCTAGAAAATATATGTGCAAAAAAATCTGCAAAGAATAGTGTCCCACTTCTTCAACAGAAAATGCGAAAGGAGCACTGGAAAGCGACACTGTAGACGGGAATAACTTCTTAATTTTCGCAAAAGCAGCACGACGAAAGTGGAACGTTGCCTCCGAGATTCGCCGAAGATGCAAGGGGACAGATAAGGATTGACGTTATCATTAAGATAACAGGAAGATTATTAAATCGCAGCTGCGTTCCGACGGCGTTTCGTCTCGTTATAATTAAAAGACTGAGAGCCCAGGACATCGTAATGACAGTTTCCTCGGCTCTCCTTAATATTTCCCGCTTCGATGACGATAACGAAGGCAGATAAGAATGAAGCGGACGGGGGATGAGAATGGGCGGAAGGGGGAGAGGGGTAGAGAAGAAAAAGGAAAATACCTTAAAAGAACTAGACAGTGCTCTTCTTACGGGGACAGGTTCATTACCGTTTGAAACGTCGTATCGATCGCGATAATTGAATGCGGCCAACCCCCTGGTCCGAGCCCTCTTTCTTTTTCTGTCACGAAAAAAGACAACCCCCGGACCGCGTTGCGTAATTAAATTCGAATTAAAATGCAGAATTTTTCATTTGGACGTTCTATTAAAGGAAAATATGCCCGCGCGTGCTTTCAGATGCACGCGAGGCGGCCTCGCATTCTTGCGCCGGCTATTTTCGTAGGATATTTCATTCATGAAAATTTTTCTTCGGCTGTGTCCTCGGAAATGTCTCCATTAACTCTTCCATCGCGCTGGAATTATATTGGAAAAACAGTACTTCTGTTCGCCATATTTTCCTTCGTCGCGAACTGTGCGCAATATGGCCGCTGTATTTTTATCCAGAAACCCTCGGTTGACTTTGTTTCGATCGTTCAGTACGATGAACAGATCCTTCGTTCAAACGTACTTGGCAATATTTATTTCCTGCACAGTCTCCATTAACATTTTTAAAAAGGACAGTGTTTGCCGTATTCTCCTTTCTCAACGAACGCTGTTCAATATTACAGAGCTGTATTTTTATCCGAAATCCCTCGAAAGTCGTTTCACTCATTCCGAACGATAAACAGACCCTCCATTCAAGTGTATTTGAGAATATTTGTTTCCCGCGTCAATAAACATTCAATATTATCTTGCAAACATATCGAGCACGCCTTAATAATACTTGTTAACGTCCTCCAAACATCCGTTTTAATTTCTGCTAACAAATAATTTGATTCAATAACAAGTAGATGTTTATCGTACGGTATTGTATTTACACTGGTTTCAATAACAGTAGCCTTACGGGAAAAAACTGAAACTGTTAAACTTTTTAATTTGTCCCAAAGAAACTGCGATAAGTCAATTTTTCCAAAATTTTCATTGCACGTCATCTAGTAAAATCTAATCCAGCTCGAGCAGAAAATTCGGAGTCTGGTCGATTTAGGAAAAGTTTATTCTGATTCAAAGTCGTGTGCCATGAATTATGTGCGTTACACTACATCGAAGCAGTACTGTACTTTCAATTTGACTCGTGCTGTAGCCTAGACGATCGCGTCGAAAAACACGAGCGATGCTCGGAGGCGAAAAATTTCGTCGTTCTCGCGACTAACGAATTTTCATCTGCATTGTATTGTTACAGCGCCGTGTCGCAGCGACACGAGGGACGCGGATAACGAACGCAGAGCAACGATGACGCCGGAACGATGGAGGAGACGGTCTCGCGTCGCGACGCAACACGCCCTCCGGCTGATCCTGCAGATTCTACTGATACAGAATTTCGCCGTTGCTCAGATAGCCGAGTGCCCGCCCCCGGAGACCATTCCCGGCTGTCCCTGTTACAATTTCGAGAACGGTCTTTTCCTAGAATGCGCTGGCGCCACGGAAGAGACCCTGAGGACCACGCTGCAACGAGTCATAAGCACAGGCGGTGAGTGCAACCAGCGATGCAACGCGGCCGACGTAACGCTGCGGTCACACCGAACGCACTTTTCCATCTCGCGCTACACACACTGGCCGCCTGCACCTGGTCCTTGCCATAATTTCGGTCAGGCCTAAATCAATCCTCAAAATTCAGAGTTGTGGGGTTCTTGAGGGTAAAAATGAATGTTTCTCCTTCGGTATGTCAGTTAGTACAGTGAATTCCCGATGTATGTCAACAACACGGGTCTTGTCCGAGCAGTGTCATGTTTACCGAAGCCTCTCGAGCTTCGTAACTCCTCACGGGGTAGTGGGGATAATTCCGCGACGTTCATCGTGCAGGCTTTGGCGACATATGTCGAGAAATCACTGTATTTCGATGATATTGTACAATTATAATTTGTTTCTTAATACATATGCAACCGGTATTTGTTCTGTTTATTTAGCAAGTTGATTGCCGAACTGTCAAGTAAAATTAACACATTTTGCCTAACTTGTCGGTCGATCAGTGATTTTACAGCTATAAATACAACGCGCTCTGTGCTAAATCGTTCTGGTTCGTCTGCAATTCAAATTCTGGTTAAAATTACTGCCGGGAACACTGTCCAGATCTAAGAAATTCCAAAGAAACGATTCGAAAATGACAGGCACAAGCATGCTATTTTGTAACCCGGTATTCTCGAGCAGCATTCAATTTTCAATCAAAGCCCACGGCACGGGTCTATCGGCGTCCACTCTTAGGGGACGCAATCGTCCGAAATCGTACGTCGTGGTTAGCATTAAGACAGTTTCTCCGTGGAATGAATTATGTTTTATGCCGGTCGTAAAGCAGACGACGTGATTCGTCTGGTCGCGGGTCGACGCAGCGAAATCCAAACTCCGCGTTATCGTGGCTTAATGAAATTAATGGCTGGGGCCTTTACGACCGTTTTCCAGGAGCGGGCACGATGGTGCAGTCGTTGAACGTTTACGAGCTGGACAAGACCGTGGAAGTATTGAAAGACAGTTGCTTCCCGCCGGACTCGCAGATCAGACACCTGCAGATCTCGCACTCGTCGTTGCGCGAGATAAACGAGAACGCGTTCCGCAATCTGAACTACAGTTTGGAATCGTTGGCGTTGGTGTCCGGCCGGCTGCCTGAAGTGCCGCAGATGTCGTTGGCGAACCTACCGATGTTGGCCGGCTTGGACCTCGAAGCGAATCTGATACAGGAGCTGACGTCCTACTGCTTCTACGGCCTGAAACTGCTGAAGCTGACCCTGAAAGGCAACCAGATATCGACGATCTCCGAGTACGCGTTCGCCGGCTTGGAAAAAACGTTGAGCGACTTGAACCTCGCCGAGAACAAGCTGAGCATGTTCCCAATGACACCTCTGCGAAGGCTTGAAAGCCTGAGTTTGCTGACCCTAGCCTGGAACGAGATCTCAGAGCTGCCGGACGATAAGTACAGCCAGCTGAGGTCGTTGACGATACTGGACCTGAGCAGCAACAACTTCGAGAAGCTTCCCGAGGATTGCTTCAGACCCTACCCGGTTCTGCAAACGCTGTTCGTTTATTACAATTCAATCGAGACCATTCACAAGGACGCGTTCATCTCCCTGAAGGATCTAGAGTACATCGACCTCAGCCGGAACAAGATCGTGTTCCTGGACGTGGCGACGTTCAGGACGAACAAACGTCTGAGCAACATCGAGCTCAGTCACAACCACATCCACAACATCGGAGGTGTGTTCGCCAGGTTGCCGAAGCTACGTGAACTCTACTTAGCCGAGAACAATATCCTCGAGATCCCGAGCGAAGCGTTCATCGAAAGCGGGAACCTGGCAGTCGTCGATCTGCAGCAGAACGCTATCAGAAGAATCGACGGGAAAGGCCTGGCTAGCCTGACGCAGCTCGCGCAGTTGCACCTCAGCAACAATTACATCGAGAAGGTGCCCAAGGAGTTCCTCGAGCACTGCATAAACCTGACCTCGTTGTCTCTCGACGGCAACAAGATCCGCCATCTGGAACCCGACACATTCGCCAAGCTGCAACAGCTGAGGGAGCTAAGGTTGCAGGACAATCGCATCAGCGAGGTGAAACGCGGGGTGTTCTCGCCGCTGCCGTCCTTGTTGGAGCTGCACCTGCAGAATAACGCGATTACGAACATGGAGACTGGCGCCCTGAAGACCCTGAACAACCTCCAACACGTTAACCTCCAAGGCAACCAGCTGACCATGTTGGGAGACGTCTTCCAGCTATCCGGCTCGGAGTCCTCTTCCGGAGGAAGCTCCCTGGTGTCAATCCAGCTGGACAGCAACGGGTTAGCCGTGTTGCACAACGATTCCCTGAGGGGTCAAGCTTCCGTCAGGATCATGTGGCTAGGGCACAATAGGCTGACCTACCTCCAGGCACCTTTGTTCAGAGACCTGCTGCTGGTAGAACGACTGTACTTGACCAACAACACCATCTCCAGAATAGAGGACGGCGCTTTCCAGCCGATGCAGGCGCTCAAGTACCTCGAGCTGAGCATGAACAAGCTCAGTCACATCACCACCAAGACATTCTCCGAGCTGCACGAGCTGGAGGAGCTCTATCTCCAGGATAACGGGCTGAAGAGGCTAGACCCCTACGCTCTGACCGCTCTCAAGAAGCTGAGAGTGCTCGATCTGGCTAACAATCACCTGAAAGTCCTGCAGAACTCGATCTTCCAGGAAGGCCTGCCCATCAGGATTCTGAACCTGAAAAACTGTTCTATCGAGATCATAGAGAGCGGCGCTTTCCGCGGCCTGAGCAACTTAACCGACCTGAATCTCGACGACAATTTACTCACAGCCTCCGCGTTGCGGGCTTTATCTATTCCTGGGCTTCGCAAGCTGGCAGCGTCCGGCAACAACTTCAGCGAGATCGCGGAGAACAGTCTGGAAGGGCTGCTGTCGCTGCAGGAGCTGCTGCTGGACGACGCTCAGATTGTCCAGCTGCCCAAGGACATCTTCCTGCTGAATTTGAACCTAGTGAAGCTGAATCTCACCAGGAATCGGCTGAGGACCCTACCTCCGGAGATATTCTACAGGCTGAAGTCGCTGAGAGAGATCAGGATGGACGACAACAGGTTCCAGAACATCTCCTACGCGGCGCTGTCGAACGCTCTCAATCTGGAGATCCTGACGCTGTCGAACAACGAGATCGCGAACGTGGACGTGGCCAGTTTCGCCAATCTGGAGTACCTGAAGGAGCTCGACCTGAGCCACAATCGCATCGAGAAGATGTCCGGCTTCGCCATGGCCAATCTTTCGCGCCTGGTGTCCGTGGATCTCAGCCACAACAACCTGAACGCCCTGCCGGCGAACTTCTTCGTTCACTCGTCCATGCTGCGCAGGGTGGACCTGTCCGAGAACAAGTTCAGACAGATCCCGGCTGTCGGATTGTCAGGCAAGAATCTTCCCAGTCTGACCTGGCTGTACCTGACCAAGAACCCGTTGAAGAGAATCCGAGATCCTCCTTCGGGCGACACGTACCCTATCTTACAAGAGGTTCATATCTCCGGGACAAATCTGAGCATCGTCACGTCCCAGGACTTCGAGGCTTTCCCAGCCCTGTTGCACCTGTACCTGGACCAGAACAAAATCGTTAGGGTCTCGCCAAGTGCCTTCAGGGACCTGCCCAACCTGCTGACCCTGCATCTAGGGATGAACAGTCTGGAGAACAGCTTGCCGAAGGAGAGGCTCCAGGGCATGACGCAACTCAGGATTCTAAATCTGACGCATAACCGCTTGAAGGAGCTCGAGGAGTTCCCTCCAGATCTCAAGTCCCTGCAGATTCTGGATCTGTCGTACAATCAGATTGGCATCGTCGACAAGGTCACGTTCAAGAACCTGGTCAGCCTGGTGGAGCTGCACCTGTACGGTAATTTTATCAAGGCGATCTTCAGCGACGCGTTCAAGTCCCTGAAGAAGTTGCGCGTGCTTGACCTCAGCAGGAACTATCTGGAGAACCTTCCGCTGAATGTCTTTCGACCCCTGGAGACCCAGATACGGAGCCTGCGCGCCGAAGGTAAGAATTCAGGGGTGATTTTACGGGAGAGTAGCTAAGTTTCGAGATCCTATTTAACTGGATCGAATTCATAGATTGTTAGATTAGAATTATTAGATTCGCTCAAATATGTATTCCAATTTTCTCCACTAGAATAATGTAATGAACAGTATGTAAATGGTCATGGAGACACTAATTGTGTACGAAGTAATTCACTGAAATTGGAATCGAGAGCTCCATTGATAATTCCACCCAAAAGCAGATGAAAATCTAATTGTACCCCACAATAACCGTTATTTTGACAGCCTGTGTATCTGCGTATACAAATGAACAGAAATAGAGCATTCGCATTATATTAATAACAAGAAAAGAAAATGAAGGACATTTCACACATTGGTACATGTACCCAAATTTTTGGCGGGTAGTGTAGCTGTACGAAATTATCCTAAGCTCAGCTAAAAAGCCAGCAGAATGGAGACAATTTCAACCATGATTCAGGATCTGTCTCATTGAGTAAAATACTTCAATTTCTACTGCGCACACAATCATTATGCCAGCAATTTCAGCAGCGAATGTTTGATTAAAAACTGCCGTAATGGTGGAAAATCCGGAATCCAGCTGCCAGGGCGTTTAGCACGAACGTGCTGCACGATGTTCGTACATTGTACCGCTGTCACGAGAGTCTGTTTCGCCGGAAAATTCGTCGAAACGGTGGGCGGACGGGTTCCTGCATGGTTTCCATTAAATTTGAAAATCTTTTAGGGCCGATTAGGAGCAGCAGCTGCTGGCCCGGAGTTACGCTTCCGACCGAGGGTGGGGGTGGAGGCTAGTTTGTAGACTTGAGAGCGGAGAGAGAGAGAGAGAGAGAGAGAGAGAGAGAGAGAGAGAGAGGGAGAGGGGATGATACGGAATGGCGGAGCGTGTTTGATTGTCCCGATGTTGAGTATCGATTCGGGACGATTGTACGTGACCAGCGATATGATTGGATTTCCAGCAGTAGTAACTCCATTTGGATCGATAGCTCCGATACGTATACTGTTATTCTCTCTGGCTCGCGTGCCCCTTGAATAAAAGCCGCGCAATGAAACATTGATACTGCATCAATCAAACCGCCGTGTCCCCCTCTTCGCTGCAGTTTTGCACCGCTTCAAACTGATATTCTCGATCCCCCTGCCAATTTATTAGCCGACCCTGCGTGTCTTCCTCGCAGAAGTACAAAGTACCTCTGACAAACCACCGTTGTCGAATCCGAAGTGGATCCACCGCGAATGCTAATTTCGAGGATAATGCAGACACTTCTTCTTCTCGACTCGAATTCGACAGGAAATTAGTTCGTACACAATTATTGTCTCCGTGAACATTTACGTTCTGACAGTTACAGTGAATTCTCGATATATGTCAACGACACGGGTCTTGCCAGCGTCTTGTATCGTGCAGGAGACGTACCCGGCCGTGTTATGTTTACACGTTATGTGACCCTTCACGAGTATGCCTCGCGGTAGTGGGGATAATTCCGCGACGTTTACCTTCCAGGCCTTGGCGACATATATATAGAGAAATCACTGTGCATTATTCAAGTGGGAAAATTAGCAAATAAGCCCTATTGATGTAAAGGTAACATAAGAAGCACTATAACAAAACACATTAAGCAAATCTTAAAAATAATTTTGCAAGATTTTTAATCATTACTTTCTCAAGCTTCTTGCATACGAGCCGCAAAATTCAGTAATAAAATCCAGCGGAACAGAATCGCAAGTGCGATGTTGGATTTAGGGGTGTTAGCGTGTTAAAGAGCAGAGCAAGGTGTAAGCGGGCCGATTCGGTCCTTGTTCGCAGAGAATCCGTTGCACTGCGACTGCGAGTCGCAAGAACTCTGGGAATGGTTGAGAGACCATCAGAAGCTAGTTAGCGGAGTGGGTGGTGGCCGTGGTCGCCGAAGAAACGGCGTCGGGGTCGAGAATGTCGAGGGCGGCCTGCTAAGATGCGATCAACCGCAGGAGCTTCGAGGTCAGGTTTTCGTCGATCTCGATCCGCACGCTTTCTGCTCGACCCCGCTTGTGCTGAAGCTCGCAATCCAAGACATCCAGCCGTTCTCCGTCCTCGTCTCCTGGCAGAGCAGAAACCACTCCGGGCTATACGGTTACCAAGTGGCCTATCACTCTCTGGGCACCGTCGACCAGGTGGGTAGCCCCTAATCAAAGTATGAACCAACGCTCGACCTTAGATCATCGTTAGTTCGTTACTACAGACCTCGACCGTAGCCTCGTGACCACCGGTTTGTCCACCTGAATCGCATTACGATGATTAACACCCTAACGACGCTAGACACGCAACCCTCTGGTTCCATTCTTTTTGCTGACGTGTCTGAATTAGGCTCTCAGTTGTTCTCAGAAAATCAGGCTGGACGCTAGAATCTCTTGCTTTGTAAGAAGCGGATTTGAAATCTGATTTATTTGAACAAATTTATGAAACGGTAAATGTACCTTATTGTGGCTTTTTATTTAGTAGTCAGCCATCTTATAAACTACTATACGTTTCAACGAAAAAAACAAAGAAAGCATGTTCATTGGCAACACATTATTGCCTAACGGCAATGTTTTTCCGAAGCGATATCGAATACACGTATCACCATTATTTGTATTAAAACAACCGCAGCGAAGCCGCTCGTTAAAGACGAAACAGGCGAGAAATGCTCGGAATACGCAAAAATAAATTTCTATAAACAAACGTACGTTCGGGAACGTAGTACCGTCGACGATAAAACGTGTGTTTACCGAATAACGATCGTTAACATTCGCAAAAGAACTGACCCGGAAAAACATTCGCCAGACCTTATGGCCATAGTAGTACGTCGACTTTTTCCATTGACTCGGACGATCGATTGGTTCGCAGGTTCGATGGACGAGGCTGGACCCGAAGGATCGTTCGGTGAAGCTGACGAAGTTGGCGTCGGACACGCTGTACCTGATTTGCGTGCTGGGTCTGGGTAGCTGGAGCACGCCGATCCCGGAGGACATCGGTGCCTGGCAATCGAACGAGTCCCACGACGACGTGATCGAGGGCTCGCCCCTGCCCCGGATGGCCAACTCTAGAACCGGCCGCTGTACAGAGGTCAGAACCCTGGACGCCCCAGACTCCATCGTGGGGGACGGCACGCTGAGCGACAGAGGAGGCTGGGCGACGATCCTGACGAGGCGGCTGGGTCTGATAGTGGGCAGCTGCATGGGGTTCGTGGTGTTCGTGGTGCTGATCTCCGTGCTCGGCTACATGAAGATGAAGAAGCAGCGATCGACGGAGAAACGGGACCAGCCGTTGTCCTCGAACCCGCAGGCGTACATGTCCTACAGGCATTTCTCGCTGCAGAGCGGTGACAGGGCGGACAACGCCTGTCCGAGCTTCATCAGCAACATCGGCACCACGCCTCTGAACTCGTAGCATAGGCCGAAGGAGTTCCGCAAAGAGACTGATCGCTGCGGCATCGAGATGAACAGCGTACCCAATTGCGAGGGGATCTTCGGCTAGCCTATGGAATGAACGATCCAACCTGGCCAGGATCGGTGACGCGTGTCGCTCCCGATAAAAGGACTGTTTTTTCCGTTTGTTGAACGTAGCTAGGACGATTCGAGGCTGGCCGTCTCCGAGAGCGTTCAATTAAGACAAGTGCCAAAATTCACGGGACGAGAGATCTGGCAACGGCGCGGCGACAGACAAGGCAACGTCGCCAGAAGATGTCGCCACCGTCGGGCGCTAGTTTTCGCCAGCGGATAAACTGGAGCGTGGTATTGCTCATTGACAGTAGGGCACTCGAGACGTTCGACGAACGATCGCCCGATTGATCGTAGACTTTTGCCGAGGACCCTCCGACCAGCCACGAGAACCGAACAACGACGCGAGCGACCCCATTTTTTGGAACATTCGAATCTCTCCTACGAAGACTGATTTTTTAACGACCGTTCTCTCTCATCCCCCTTACAATTTTACACCTCGCTCTCCCGGGACCCCTGCCCGCCACGCACTCTTCCAGTTCATCGTTTCGACGTTCGTATTCTATGTAACACGGGGGAGGACAGATTTCTTGTAAATATGATGGCGCACGGAACGAAAAACTGCCGCGGCTTAATGACATTCAACCGTCATCGCTCCTGAACACCCAGCCGGATAACACGACCGGTGTACTTATCTGTTCCCTTCCTCCCACGAGGCTGCGCAAGCAATATTACAGTTTACTCGTAATCGGTAGTCCGAGAGAGAGAGGGAACGAAACGGGGGAGAGGGGTTTAAAGTCGAAAGAATCGATCGGCACGCCGGTAAACGTTCGAAAACTATGGTCTTCTAGAAGACCACGTTTCTTTGATCCACTAGCCAACCGATCTGTAAGTGACGGTGAGATCCGGACGCGAAACCGGTCGTCGATCGTCGTCTTTGCGATTGGATTGCTGTTTTTCGAAAAAAAAAAAACGACGATCGTACCGCGGAATCTTCTCGAATTGCGACTGATGTTAACGCGCGTGAACTCCTGCCAAGTAAACGAGAACAGAGGATATCGGTTTCGAGTTGCCAAATGTTATACGGTGACGTTGCGGAAGATGGATTTATTGTATATAGATAGAGGATATGTATACACATAGCATTCTTTATTATAGCCTAGGTTTTCGGTTAATAAAAATACACCAAAGCTACCTGACGTCCATTCCTTTCGTACCTCGGAAGCTGATTCGCTTGGGAGCCGATTGTTGTCGAGCTTCGAAGCCGAGGCTGTTTCAAAATTGGTGGTCCAGATTCCGGGAACAACTCTTTGACCCTTTGTAATCCGAAGTGTTTGCCAATAACGCTTGGATGGTCGGTTTTTGAAATTTCGACCACTATACTGGGGACACTCGTTTGAGGAGCTAATAATTGTAGAAGATGTTTCAAATTCGGCGGCCGAAATTTTATGAACAAATTTTTGAGTCTTTCTGAGTCTTGTATTTTTGCTGATACCTTTAAAACTGTGTCCATTAGATCTGGGACCATTGAAAAGCTGAAAATTGTATAGGGTCTTCCAAAACTGGTGGACACTGCTTAATTATTAATACTTTGAGTGCCCATAGTACGAGATGTATTGAAAATTGAGAATCTGGACTATTGGACTCGAAAGACTACATTAAGAAGTTAAAAATTGCAGGTGTTTAAAAATCGGTGGACCCAGCTTAACCAATGAATTGTTCACTCTTCACAGTCCGAAATGCTCGTTAATGCCAATCAAACGAATGGGACGTAACGAACTAACGGGAATTGTGAGTATGGACCACCAGATTCGAAGCAGTCTGTACATTCTGAAATTTCCAATGCCACAGCGGAACGAAGAAAGACGAGGAGAAATCAGGTGAGTCTTAATGGGAAAGTTGGATCGTGTTTCTAGATAGAGGCGACTCGGTGAGCGTATTCCGTGGTCCGTTAGATATATCTGAACGCGTATCATTGACGATCTATTGTGTCAGATCTCATACGATTAATTAATTAATTGTAATGGCGACTCGGACCAAGCTGCTTAGTGCGAGCTTGCGGCTCGCTTAGGTTCCGTAATTAACTCCGGGTCGTGTGGGGTATATCCCAGAGCGTCAATCAGTTCTGATCTGGCACGTCGAAACCAAAACAACCCGCTTCGGGGATATATCGAATTGCTCTCTCCAATAATGCTCGCCTGAATGCGTACTCGGGCCTCCGCAACGATTCTATGCGAAACGATGCAAACCCACCGCAGCATTGTGAAACGCTAGCGCCCTGTTATTAATAATTGCACCCTCAAAGAACCGACGTATTTACGAGACTGGGGAAATAAAGAAAAATAAGATGCCTCGAAAAATCCTCCGGCAGATCCTGTTACAATTTTTGTAAATATTTTTAAACATTATCACCATGATCTCAGGAATAAAAAAAGTCACATTCTTTAATATTATTTATACCTCCATACTTCGAACAGACAATAAGATGTCAAGAAATGTGTTGCGTTAATTTTTTAGTTAATTTCTTTATATACCTTTTCTACCTTGTTTTTTAAACAGACGTATTTGTCACTTGTTCACAGAAAAGTTAAGTGTTATTTTATTTTCGTCTGTCGCAATTTACAATTTTCACTGCACTGTTTGTTTAGCCGACAAGGAGATTGGATCGCACAAGATTAATTCAACACAAAATACAATTTACAATAGATTTGGCGATAACATGATTTTGTCCCATTTACTTTGTGTGAGACTGGAAATTGCATTCTCTAATGACTACCAACAAAATTCGATATACTGCATAATTACATTCCGTCATTGACATTAGTTAGATTCCCATCAGTATGACGGAACAACGGATTACGCTTTATCTCTGTTCCTCATACAGCAACAGTGTCGGGAAACAATTTTCTGTTGAACCCGACGCGAGCGAATAGGAAAAAACAAAAAAAAAGAACGGTTCTAACAATTTTTAAAAGCCATGAGACCGGTCATGAATTGTCCGTGATAGAATTACCATTAATTACCGGGGAACGTGTTCTTTCTCGTTAATACTGCTCCGGAGCACAGTTGCAAAATTTTTCTGGAGTTCCCATTGTTCGTTGGCAACAATCCGCTGGATCGAAAGTTTCTGATTGGATTTTTCGAAAGGCGTGTCCGAGGCATTGTCGAAATGAATTATCCGCGAGCCGTTTCGAGGGAGTAATAGCAACGCGAGTTAATATATAAAATTAGCATGAATATGGGAATGCCGAAAACCTGGGCAAAATTCGTGTCTCCGTGAATTATATCTTTGTGCGGTGGATCGAATAAAAAATAGTAAAAAAAACATTCGATGGATTCGGAAATACCATTTTCAACGTAGTAAAATTAATTTAAAAAAAAAAGAAAATGAACGTATCTTGCAATTTTTATTCTGCATAAAAATCTATAGCTCACTTATTACAAATTACCTCTTCCTAAAATAAAAAATTTTAATTCCGAAATGCTAATTGCTAAAAAGAAACAAAATTCTCATCCTAGTTCAACGTAACAACATTTTCGAACAAGATAAAAGCAAATTACAATTTCAATAGAAGGCAAAAACATAAAAGTTTTTGATGAGATACAGATGACTACCTGCACTATGAAAATTGATTATTAATTGGCGAAGAAAAATTCCCCGCTCGACTTTGTTGTCACATTGTTCGAAGATGCTATTGGCCATCTGCTATTTACTTAACAAATGCAATCAGATATTACGTCGCCCGTGTTGAATCTCGTTGATGCTCCGACTAATTGTTTGAGGACGCTATCGGCCATCTGCTATTTACGTAACAATTGCGATTAAATACATCGTCGAGGTTTGCTGCTGCGTTCAGGATGTCTCGTTTGGCGGAAAAGCTAGCGAATAGATCTAATTATAACTTATTTCCGGAAATGTTCGGATTACCTGTTCCATGGAGACCGGCCGCATTGTCGGTTCGAAGCTCATGAGGAAAGATCCTGGGAAAACCTGTACATTAATAGCGCCCGGGGCGAGCACGGCTCGCAATTACCCACCGTAATTAACTCCGGGAGTTCGGCCAGCTGCCATACGTCGGCCGCCACCTACGACCATCGTCGATTGAAATAACATCTGGCGGACGTAACATTCTCTGGAAGCAGAAGCACGCTGAAAATCACGGGGAGTTTTCACCATCATCGAACCCCGTAACGGCCGGTTCAAATTAAAAGCGCAGGTAGGCGCGCGATGACATGTTCATAATTAAAACGGACCCAAACGGCGCGCTCGAATAGGCCCCGTGGTTGCATTCAAATGATTTGTGCCGGGATGTTATTTGACGGAAGAATTGTCTACTGTAAATTGCAGGAAGCATCGCGGTGTCTGTTTTCGAGATATGTTGTTCTGTGGGAGTATGCTCCGCTTTTAAAAATGTTTATGTTAGTTGTTTTTAGGAGAAGTCACTTTGCGGAGATCAGTGCAGCCGAGGGCCGTGGTTATTTATGCAAATTTCGAGCTGCACGGAAGTGTAGTAGAAATTAAATAAAATAGAACACTTCCCTGTGGTTTTAGACTCGCCGAGGCGGCATTTAATACTGTTTTGTGGCAGAAGTGGTCGTTTATTACTTCTTGGAAAGTTTTACAAGCGCATGGAAGTTTGTTGGAGCTCTCTAATGATTCTTGCTCAACATCCTGCTTCGGCCCGATCAATAGAACGTAAAGAGTAATTTTATTAACCTTGTTGCGGGCACGACCTTTTTACTCTGTTTATGCGCCTACCGAAACGTTTCATTTATCGTCGAATTAAAAAGCTGTCGGCTATTCTAGAAATGACAATTTTGATTAGGCAGTTAACGGAATAGATATTTCGTTGTGGATACCGTGAAAGTAATTTGAAACTTCGGTGGACATGCATACGATCCCAATATGAACGACACACAGCAAATTTAGATGAGTTAGTTAACAACAGCCCGGATTGAATAAGCATTGAAAATTCGCGAGGAATATTGTTTGAAGCGTCAGTGAAAATACAAGAACGTAAAATACATAGCAGACCGTAGAACGGAAATGTTTATTGCTACTTTATCAAATTTGGGGTATAATGAATATTCAAATTTCACAATGGTGCATTTTGGTTTAATGGAGAAATTTATTTCACCATCGGCGAACGTACAAGAACGTAAACATACGATTTTTAAGTGCCTATTAACAGACGCTGGAATTCGTCGAAACACAATGTTGAAATTTGATTCGAGTATAAAACTGATTTCGACCCACGGTGAAAATATAGATGCAGACAATTCATGAAGAATAACAGACTTTTTTTATGTACTGGTTAAGCGGACATACAATGGAAATTGAAAATCAACAATGGAACAGCACATTGCAAAAATTGTTTTGAACATGCAAATACATATAGTTCATTTTAAACGTCACACGCTATCAATTTTTATGAACCAGTGAATAAACACTGGGATGAAATGAAATATCAAAAATTTACAGTGGAATATTTTGTCTTAATGTGAAGATTATTTTAAACATTTATAAAAATACGAGTGTATAAAATCGATAATAAAAATCGCACTGGCAATTTAGGCGATTTATTTCGCGGAAGCAAGAACTCAACAGGCGTGAAAAATCTACAGTAGACTATTTTATTCGAATGCAAATATTACTTTAAATATATCAGTAAAAGTACATCAATGTAAAATCCTCTCGTAAGCAACATACAATTCCGAACAATCATTTCCTGAGACAGGGAAACCCTTTCGTTTTATCCGCAGCGCAAACATCTGCGTACCTCCTAGGTAAGAAGCGTGTTCGAGAAATAATGATAAGACGAACAAAAAGAGAGACACTAATTTCTGTCAGACGTTCCTCCGCCGGCAGCAAATCCTTTCCGGCCGCGGTGTAATGCAGTTTACCCCCGCGGGGATCCCATTTATTTGAACACACGTAGAGACCCCGTTCATGGTTGTGCTTGCTACGTGGACCCAGGGGGTAGCTTCTTATTAATAGCTGTACTTAAAATCCGCAGGTCCCTTGTAGCACCTTGTACCTCGCCGGGGTTAACAATAGGTTGCGGGATGGAATAGTATAATGAGAGAGCCAGGGGGTCTTGATGCTCTTCGGTCGGGAAAGACTTGCGAAACTCTTGCTGGGCAATTTACAAACTCGTCCCGTGCATCTATGGTGTCGCCAATGGTGTGAGCTTGGACACCCAGCGTGCATTCAATTGAATCTCGGCGGCATGCGATTTATATTGCTTAAGCAAATTCAAGCCAGGCGATACGCGTTCCAAATCGCTTATTTCTGCAACTTCTGAATACAGTGATTTTTTATGTATGTCACCAAGACCTGGGTGATAAACGTCGCGGAATTATCCCCACTACTGCGGGGTAAGCCCCGTGGGGGGCCGCGAAGCTCGAGAGGCCTGAGACGCCGAGGAGTGTAAACATAACTCGGGTATGTCTCCTGGACAATACAGGACTTTGGCATGACCCCTGTCATTGACATATATCGAACATTCACTGTACACTCCTCTTGTAACATCACAGGAGGACAATCCTCCTGTCATATAATATGCTTGTAACTACACAGTGGTCTCTTCATTAAAAAATATTCTTAAATTGCTAATTACAAGACACAGGAGCTACATAAACACTTGTGTCAATTTTTTTTTTAATTTTGCGGAAATGAGAATAATACAACACTACTTTTACATGGCTTAAATATTTGCACTTTCTTTTTTCATAGATGCACAAAAGCCGTAATCTACTTATAACGCCGTTTGAATATCAGTAAGAGTAACAAATTTTCAAATCCGCCAATTTTGTCGAAATTGTCGCGCTCTGTGGTGTTGGAAACCCTGTAGAAAAAGGTGGGTGTGGGAATCGGAGGAGGGGGCGGACCATCAAAAACTTGGCAAACAGGGCTGTCACAGGGGTGCGTTCGCGGGGCGGTAGGTGCGGAGGGCTCGGCTGTCGCGGGGCGTTAATAAACGACAGAACGATTTACTTGCGGCCGTTGGCCATTTCTCGGTTGAAACGACGCGTTATAAATAATGGTCCCGGCCATTGAGCCCCCTCGGTGGTTCCGGAGGCGCGGGCAGCCGCCCCCGCACGGCCCATTGTTAACCTTTCGCTCCGTGGACCGGGCCGGCCGCGGTGCAGTTTCCAAGTGCACCTATTAATAAGGAGCGCAGCACGCCGTTAGACCGTGCAGCGTAACTGCACTCCTAGCAAGATACCCGACCACACCGGTGTGCAACGGGCTACCCTGAACACAGTCCCGCTGCAGAGAAAAGGCGCAGCCGCCGTGTGCAGTCTATAAAGCTACACACACACACACTCTCTCTCTCTCTCTCTCTCTCTCTCTTACTCGAGGAGCAGGAACTTGCTACAGAAGCAATTGTATTAGACTCCGTATCCACGTCTCGCCGCACGGGACGACCTACAATATCATCCTTCTCTTTCTCCGCTGTTATCTTTCCCCGTGTCTTCTCCTTTTTCTCATCTTGCCACGGCTGCCTCGCTGCCGACCGTCCCTGCCGAGCTACCACTGTTTCCTCAATTTTCTTGCTGAAAAGCAAGCAACGTGTGTACGTGTAAATAGCCGGCGCACACGTCCGATAATTGGAGACCTCCTATTGGCTTCCACGGAATGCCCGCGACGATTTTTAAGTAAAGGACGCCGCGCGGTTTTATTGCCGTTGTTGCTTTGACGGAGGTCGTTCTATCCAGTGGGGATTTTTATTCAGCTGCGCCCGCGTTCGACGGTTCTCGAAGATCACTCTGAACAGCGAGTTCAGCTACTACGTAGATTTTATTCTATAAGACCGGTGGTTAATAATTAATTCGCAGTTGAACAATTTGGATCGCGTCTGGCCGTATCCACCTCGTTGCGTAAGTCGTGTGACGGTTAAATCGATATTGTAAATTCACGTCGCACCCTTCTCTTCTCACAACGAAAATCACACGCACGCAATCAGGCACGTACTCGTAGTTGTAGTCGTACTGTTTATTGCAATGCTTTTTTTATGGAAGAGTTGGTGAAATATAGAACAGTAAGAAAGATTCCTACCGTCACATTACTTTCAGCCTGTTACAATTATTAAAGTAAATAACATTTCTTTATTTACCTCCTAATTGTTGTTCTCGAGAAAGAACATTTTTATTTACCACGGAAATCCACAGTTAAGAGTAAAGGAGTGCCTTAATAACTAGATCAGGAAGCTCTGTATAAATTTTCTGCGTTTGTCGTAAAAAGCAGGACCCATAAGTATGGGTAGAAATAATTTTATGAAAATTATGCAGCGTCAATTTAAAAAGAAAACCGAACATTTTTGACGTGTCCGTTTCTTTTTTAATCTGCTCAGAGTCGAGCTGTTAATGGCAGCGTTGAATGTAAACAATGATAAAGTACCAGTTTAACCTACAACACGACTGTCTTTCATCTTCCCGCGCTGCTTTAGTCTCTTGATTAAACCCAGACAATAGAAGAAAAATAGAAGGACGCAAGAAAGTGTCCATTTCTTGCTCGACTTTAGCATTGCACGGTTTTTAGCCGGCAACAAAAGAAACCTCTAGCCAAATTAAAAATTGGTGCGTTTAAAATGGAAAAAGCGAGGCTGCACAATGCGCAGCGAAAATCAAGATTTTCAAGAACCAGCTGCAGCATTCGCGCGACAACTCGACAAAAATCACGGGAGTTCATTAACCTTATTGTTTTCCACCGTGCCAATTAGTTTGATTCTTCGGGACAAAAACAATGGGCGGAACGATTCCAAGGGAACAGTGGAGCTCCGAACGGAACGTGACCGAGCACGGGCAGAGCGAGGCCCGCGAAAATTAATGCTCCCCGAATTATTTTCATAAAGCCCGGGAGCACGCGACCGAGCTATACTTCCGGGCCCCGTCGGCCAATAGCGGATAATTAATATTTATTCACTATCTGCTGGGGAATACACACAGCGCGCCGGGAGCGGCACGATCGGTGGAATCAAACACGCGCACGTTCCGAATCTCGATTTAGGTACTGCTCGGCTCGCTGTTTTTCCAGGCTGTTCCCGCGCTACATTAACCAAACAAAATGAATTTAATCGTAAACAAGAACGGTAAATAATTTCGATGGGGGAGCGGTTTTACGAGAGCTGGAATCTCGGACGATCGATCCGCGCCATCTGTGCACGAGCAGTTGTTTCAGTTTTCACGGTGTTTCGAGAGTTTTCGCGGATTCCGGGCTAATGACGGTCTGTGGAGTTCGGATAATCTGTGGAGTTCAGGTCCGATGTGGTCGTTGGATCGTGGGGAAAAATATTTTTTATCCTGTATCGTCGATTTTGCTGAATCGTATTTGTCCGTCGGCTGCGATGTTCCCGCTGCGACCAATTGCGTCGGTGATCATGAAAGTGATGCTGCGTCTGCTTTTTTCGAGACATTTAGACCTTTACATCTGATTTGGAAAATTATTTTACGGTGATGTAATACAAAAAACATTTGTTTTTGTTTTTAGAAAGCTCAAGGCCACCTTCATTTTTTTAAACAGGACCAACCCTTTTTAAACAGCTACGATGATAGTTCCTTCTGTCAGAAATTCGGTGGCTGTACTAACTCAAGGTCAATGAAGGTCACAGACAGAGGAAACGTGTGAAATTGAAAAAGATTATTTTTGCTAAAAGATAGAATTCACTATTGCCTCAGAGCACCTATAGAATGTAAACAGCCATCATTTTGAACATGTACGAAATATTTTAGATTTTCTACGACTCATCGTAGGTATTGAAACAGGGTGGGCCCCGTTAAAAAAAAATGGAGGTGATCTTAAGATCTCTGAAAAGAATAACATAAGATCAAATATTTTCTATGGCATCGTGTGAGCCCCATTGAACTATTCAACTATGTCTTTAGGACATTTGACTTATCTTCAAAAACAACAAAGACATTTGAGATGCAAACGTTAGGCGACTGTATACTATATTATATTCAGTAATTGAGATATTGTTGGAACCATTGGCCTCAATTTTCTACAAAATTTTTTATACACTACATCGCAGTTAAAAAAAATACAAAATCATAAAATTCTTTACCTTTTCGTAGGTATATTATCATTTAACATTTTGATATTCAGAAGAACAATGCACAAACTTGAAAGTACAATATAGAATATTCGATACGTGCATTGTATTTCAATGTACGAGCATGACTGCCCTGTAAAACTCGGGTAACTCGTATCGAAAGACAGTGAAAAAAAAAATGGCTGGAACGTGCCGAATGCATCAGGGGGGGGTTGGTTACGATCACGGGGGGGGGGGGGGGGGGGGGGTGGCGTGTGTCTTCATTGGTGTCCGTCGCAGGGCCGTCGGTTCGCATCGCGTCGGAATGAGCTCGAATAACGTGTGTATATTGGCGGGTCGCATAATGGAGTTATTGTAACGAGTGGCCGCCGCGCGGTACGGCGTTATTCGTCGTTATTCGGTCCGCGGCGGAGTCATCGTAACGCATGGGAATGTCAACGGGGGGTCCGGGGCTTGTTAATCGGCCGTCCGCCTGGCCGGGGGTTCATTTTATTGAATTATATTAATCCATTATAATACACGCCGGCGAATTTATCGGAGCAGGGCTGCCCTCTGCCTGGCTGCCTAGCCTGCCTGGCTGCCTGTCTGCCTGCCGGGCATTATTCTAACGAGATCGGGGCCGACCGTAAAATTAGACTATCGAAACGTTCGCAGCAGTTATCGGGTGTACCGGCGATTACGTTTCGAAGAGCGCCCGATTAACGTTATCGATGTTTGACGTATTGTCGGGATGGGGATTACGATGGTCAGCGAACATTACATTACTCCGAACTTCGGTCAATTGCGATTACGGATCGACGTTTAATCGAGGCGAGGGGAAGAGAGAGAGAGAGAGAGAGAGAGAGAACCCAGGGGCTGCAGCAAGAAATTTTCACTTGGCCAAAGGATATCGATTGAAACGAGCACGTGCTACATGAACATTACCTTTTCCGATTGCTCCCACATGGCCAGACATTGACGAGGGATCGCTTCGAATTATCTGATTTCGATTTTGATCGACACCCCGCGGCACCGAACGTTTTTACTCGCGAATACGAAATGAAGGTGCCCAGCAATTTTGGTGGGTGGGGCTAAGTATAAATCACCGACCTATCCGAACGAGCTAAAAATTTCCGACGTCCAAAAGAAAAAAACTATCGAAACAATCGCTCTTTCAAGAAGCGTCAGTAAATTGCAACCACGAATGAACAAGAGGGAGCACGAATCGAGGGGAAAAGGTTTCCCTCTCTCTGTCAGTATCGGATCAGTCACGTGACATCGTGACGCATGCACGACAGAGACGGAACGCGTCACGTGACCATATATAATAGCAACGTAGAAGGGTGGGGGTGTAGAGTGGGGGACAATTCTGTGACTCTGCGCACAGATAGAAATTCGCAACAAACGACCAACAACGACGCGACGACGACGGCCTGGCAACCAATTACCGAAGCATCCGGGCGTTCCTCAACATTTAATCACGTTCGTACTTTGTCGCCTTCGTGCGGAATTGTAATAACAGATCGACTTGTCCCGCCGGTTGAAAGGGACGTGATTATTATGCCTGGCAGGTCCGGGTGTTTGTACTAGCGCATAAACAACGGCCTGGAGGACGGGCCGAAGTGTACTCTCTTCATACATTTAGGCGATTCTGCCGGAGCGCGGTGGCCTCGGTTTAGAAATTTAATGAATTTATGGGGGTGACTGCGGATGTGCAAATGCACGATAAAATAAACAGAACGGTAAGGTTTACTCGTCGCGGGCGGTCGCCAATATTCGGCGGCGGTCGCACATCAACGAAATTTTTCACGTACCGGCCGTTTTTCTATTTTTTGTTTGCGGGCCCGATATCCGACGACGAATGGCAGCAACGATGGCGGCGGTATGGTGGTGGCAGCGGCGGCGGTTCGTTTCGCAGTCGGCGCGGAGCGACGCGTGGAATAATTCTAGCCGCGTGGAAAGTGCATTTAATCCATTTTCATAAGCGACATCCCGAAAATACGTCACACCGGCGCAATAACAATATCGATGATTTTCATTGAAATGGAAATACCCGGCAACAGTGGGCGTGATTGCGAAAATACGGCCGCGTGTCGGGTTCCTAGTGTATAATCGCGCGTAATCGGCTAGAAAATTCGCGGCCGCGAGCGACGCGCGGATACAAGCCGATTCGCGAAACTGTTTAAACAATCGTTGCCCTTCGGTTTCGTGTTCGGACACTCTGTGATCCCCAATAATCAAGCTCCGGAAAAAATTACGAACATTTCAATCTTACTTTCCTTGCGAGATAAAACTTCATTTATATTCGTGATTTTAATTGAGTTCGTCATTTTCGCTTAGTTACAATTGGATTGCAGATTTTATTCTATTTAGGGGAAAAAGTTAATAGGAGAAATACAAAATTGTGAAGTTTAGAAGAATATAAGAACGCTGTCAAACTATTTTAACAAAATGTTCGAAAGAAGAAATACATTTTTATTTCTGTTCCTCACGATTGACTTGGGATATTGGGATACTGCACAATCGATGCAGACAAATCTTATTTTGCACAAAGATCCGCAGTCCAGCTAACACTTTGCTACTGAACGAATCTCCCGCCAACTTCGAAAAAGAACTCAATTCCTTCGGTTCAATTTGAAAAGAGTAATTCAATCTTATAAATTAAGTTCGAATGCTACTGGGAGCCACTGTGTCATAAGAAAGTTTCTCGCATATCGTATCCCAGTCATACGAAACTTTCTGAAATAGTCTTAGCACCATAATTGGATCCATCTATGGGGTTTATATGGGTAAAGTTTGAACTAAATTCGAGAAACCATATAAGAGTTACAAAATTTTTATTGCACACATGCTCTCCGTGCGCTTTGAAAAATAGTCTGAACAGATTCTTACGCTTTCAGAATGTATTGTATATTAACCGTAAAATGTATATTTTTCCAACAGTGTAAACATTCAACCATTTTTGGGACAGTTATGTCAATTGAAATAATACGCGCAGAGGTAAAAATAGGATCGTGAGAAAATATTACGGCTCGCATTTTAAACATCGAATTAACAGCGTTGGTTCGTCGTTTTATCCGGGTTGTTTTTTTCCACGCAAGGGTAGGAATAAATGGAAATTAAAGAAAACCGTGTGATCGTTCTCGTTCGGGTCGAGATAATGGAAAAATTTCGCCAGGATTATTGCAGCTCGTGTTTTTTCGAGAGCCGCCCCCGACAAAAGCTCCCGGGAATTGAACTACAAATTTAATTTTTAACAAGCGAACTTTACTCGCGCGCTCTAATCTTCCTGCCGCGAGGGTGTCTACATTCATAACGAGGTCACCGCGCACCAGGAAAGACACAAAGGACCCGCAGCGCGTGGGCGTTGCATGCGCCCTCTGCAGGACAAAAGCTCGAACAGCACCGCATATAATTATTTCAAGACGAGCTCTCCTGCACACTTCGATGAATCCTTCACCATAACCAACCCGTTGCACAACTTTCCCAATGCTGTTGATTGATCAATAAAAAGATATTTTGTTGTTCCCTTCGCGAAAATTCTCGAGTCCATACAATTGAATTTTTACTTGTAGAAAATCCACAACTCAAGGTTCCTTACATTAAAAAGGAAATGAAGTTCGAACAGAATTTGTTGAAGTAAACCAAATTTTGCTAGGACCTGAAAGGTATAAACAGGGTACAAAGGTAGTTAACGCAATAATTTTTCCCTCTTATTCTTACATTATTAAATAAGTTGTTCAAATTTTGTCTGACTTTTATAAACACTGGTGTAGCAGTCAATGCTGTTTAAAGGGACTTTTAGGAATTTTTTTCAGAGAAACTATGGAACCTTTTGCATTGGGACTTTGCACACGTGTTTACTGGTATTTGGAGTGCACGTGTTATTTTTTTAATTAAAAAATAATGAATCTTACGTAAGTTATTTTATTATAGCTAGGTTAGTTTTTAGAATCCAAAGAAATTCTTTTGAACACATGTTCTACCAACTTGTACGCAAAGAAAATTCGATTTTTGAGAATGAACGACGAAAATAGCTTTTTAACGATCGTTGGTAATGCGCCTATCCGTAATGTATCCACGGCCAATATCCCGAACAACAGGGTTTAACGAGACCAAGCGTCTTTTATGCACGAGGGCACTCAGACGCGGCGTTTCCGTGACCCCTGTATTGTTGTGCTTTCCGCGGGGGTGGACGAGGACGAGGACGAGGAATGAGGCGAGGGTGGCACGTTCCCCGACAGACAACGAACATCCCTCCCGAACACAGCCGGGCTCTTCAGGGACTCGCGACAAAACCCCGAGGAGGCATTCGGGATTTGGGTCACGCGCCAGTTCTCCGCCAGGATGAAAGAGAGAGTATGCTACCGTCCCGCGCACAATGGCCCCCTGATCCATTGACGAATCTCGCTTTTATAGGGCACGTACTCGGAGACAGTTTCCGGTTATGTGTCGGCGATTAGACCCACATATCTTTTCGCGTTCGTCAGCCGGAACCTTGTTTTCCTACCTTTCAACTATGTACGCCTTCAACTTTTTTTTATTTTCTCCCTCCTTCCTGAGACTCCGGCTTTGACCAGTCGAGCTGACATTTCTGGCACCATCGGTTTTTATTTTCTTTTTAATTGTCGTTATTTCTGGAGGCTGCTGTAATATCGATTTCAAACGAGACACAGTCAGCTTCGTTATTCATTCACTTTAAATCGGAATAACTTTTTTCTTTCTACATCGACCGGTCTCTGTTTTTTCTGTCGAGTGAGATGGAGCAGTTTGCTAGGTAATATGTGATGGAAATTTTGAAGTAATTCCGTTCGGTATGAATTACGATGAAAAATAGTACCAGTTGCTTTTTACGGCATTTTTATTTCGGCTCGTAACGAAAATTTAAACAACGTATTTTTTGCCGAACATTTTATCGAAATTGGTCAATTGAAATATGAGTTATACCGAGATAAAATGTACAAAATGTATACTAATCTACATTACCGTACCGAAGAATCCTGTACAGCAGAAATAAGCCTTCTACGAGACTTCGAATGCTTAATAAAAAGAATTTACAAAAGTTTATAATAAACTTACTCCGATTTAAAGCGTGAGCTATCAATTATGAGACTGACTGTTGTTATGCGGTTAATATACCGTTGCCAAAAAATAATTTTCATAGATACTGGAAGGGTTAATTTAGTCCGAGTTTTGGCCCAATTATGGAAAGCTTGCTATTGTTAGTTTCTATCGAATTTCGAGTGTCTACAAAGAGAATAAAAATTGGGGAAATCGATGGGAAAATAGTCGTACATCCCTAAAATGGAACGCAAAATATCGAAAACGTAGATCAATTCCAGTCGAGGCCGTGTTCTAGATTTTTTTTCCGGAGGTTGTACGTGTTCGGGATTTTCTGCGGAATAAAAAAAACAGTGCTGCAGCAGCAGCAGCATGGTAGATTCAGCTGCCGGTAGCACTTTTTATCAATTACCGACCGCAGGCACAGGATTAACAGACACTTCTCTTCTAAAAGGATTAATAGACCTTCCCTGGTCTCCGATATTATACAGCACTATTACTCCCAAAGCGTTGGACCGTTCGGCACCTAATTAATTATAATACATTGATCGGGGTCTGCTTGATCCCTGGCTCAAGGAACGGGATCCCTAATAATTTGCCTGACGTCGACTCGCCTGAACGTAATAGCTGTGCAACACCTTATTTTAACGCTTCCGTTGCTGGCAGCCTCTTCCGAAACTGTCTTCGTGATTGTTTCATTAAAAGTTTCAGTAACGTGTCCGAAAACAATTAGACTCTGTTTGCGTAAAATAA
Organism: Halictus ligatus; assembly: GCA_028454255.1. NCBI lineage: Eukaryota > Metazoa > Arthropoda > Insecta > Hymenoptera > Halictidae > Halictus > Halictus ligatus. The sequence goes on from CM052129.1 coordinate 5,755,796, forward strand.
ACGAGCAAATTATTCAGTTTATGCGTCGTGCAGTAAGTGCGAATATTAATTTTATTATTTGTGCAATTTCGAAGAATGACGTGCTCCAAAATAACTGGACGTTGCAACCTCAAACGACGTTTCAAAATTATTGGACGTCATAATTTCGCGGAACAATCTGTTTAAAACTAATTAGACTTTATTTGATTGGAATAGAAAATCAAAGAGCTCTATTAATTTTGTATAATACACAGGAAATCACGGCAATGTTAATGTCATTCGAATGAACAACAAAGAAGGTAACAGATATCGAAGAACCGTGTGTCCAAAAACAAGTACACTTTGTTAACTAGAATTAGAAGAGCAAATAGTTCTGTTAACTTCGTAGAATGCAATAGAAAATATGAAATAAATAGTAAATGAAGTTACATCAAATAAAAAAGACTCACAAATACTTGAAGTAATATTACATAATGCAAGAAAAGAAGAACTTTGGTAGGTTTAATCCTTTGCACTCGGCGCTATTTTAATTCTAAAACAAAATTTTTCTTCCGTCTTAGAATATTAACGTTTCATTCATACGAAACTGATCCGATTTCCACATATATGATTTAAATGTTTAGTAATCTGTTAAATACAAATTCAGTAATGTAACAAATATTTTGTAATATTTTTTGTAATTTCTTTGAATTAGTGCTACAACAATTTTTAGTGGAGCTTCAGAGTCGCCGCTCGAGTGCAAAGGGTTAGCAATAAGGAAAGGTATATTGACTTCGACAAGTGTCTTTCGCGGAACAATGTAGAATTATACGGGGTACTGTTGCCGCGGAATTAGCATAAAGTTACAGAACGCATTGAAACGTTGAAACAACCGTCTGCTCTCTCCGGTCTCGGTATCAAAAATCTTCCCGTTTAATATACAAGAGAGAGTCGCAACGAGAAGCGCAATCTGTGACCTCCTTTGATTCAGACGCGAAGTGGCTTAACCTGTCCTTACCTCGGAGACTCGGCAGCAGTCAGCTCGCTTGTCACTGCGTCTCTTACTGGTCGTTTATTTTCTCGGTGGATACGGAATTTATTCGTTCGAATCCTTTGTTCGGCTCCCCCTCTGCGCTCCGCTTTCCCGTCGCAATTACTTTCTCAAGAATCTCGGCGGATACACAGCCGAGTATTTAAGAAAATTTAACGGCGCTATACGCCCGAGAACTATCCTACCAATTCTAAATCGGTTTTCCGACGATATTAAAATTCTCTATAATTCTCGGACCGTGAAGATTCACGCGAAACAAAAAGTTTCTATTGGGTCGTGCAGTGGATATGTTTGTATGCTTCACTATTGAAAAGTATTTTAATGAAAAACCGCAGAAATGTAATAGTGACGGTATGATGTCTGTCAAAAAGGTCAGAAGAGGCTCTGGAACGGAAGCGTGATTACATATTTTATTTCTAGAATTTAAATGGTACAAGAGTAAACGGCACGAACTTATGGGAATTAGTTTGAAATAGAAACGTAGTCCTAATAATTTTAATAGATTAATGCAACAGCATATTGAAATTGTTCTAATGCTTTTACTAGAATATTTTATGTTTAACTCGCTTTTGCCATAAATCCATAAAATCCGCAGGTTAATAATTAACCAGCAGCACTTTAATTCGATTATGGTTTATTCATAGTATCGTATTTTAAACAAATTCCTCAAATTACAATAGGTGCTACAACCCACTATTGTGATTTTATTTATCGAGACACTTATATATGAAACGTAGCAGTACCGTCGTGAACAGTGAATATTCATTGAAAAAGTAAATGTTTTCGCGAGTCTTTTATTACAAAATCAGAATAATTATTTCTGTGTTCGTGCTTCCGTATGAAAATATTCAGTATTACGTTGACCTCAAGAAAACCCCATACGGCTCGTTCGCTTGCATAGTAAGCGAGCCGCTTAGCGCACGGTCATTTTATCCCCCGGCAAGCTAGGAACTTTACGATTGAATAAAGAATTCCCCAGGTCGCGGGACGTTTACGCTATTGAACGTAAACACGCGGGATAACGAGACACCGCCATGTACAAGCTGCTCCACGCGTTTCTGATATTACAAATTTTCCCGAGGCTCGGACGATTATGGCTTTCCCGGACAAGCCGCGTCCTGGCTCGCTGTACTGGCGAACGCTCTGTTATTGACGCGTTCATTGCCGAATAAAATGGCAGCGAATGGTCCTTTTCCCATGAGGAATCTTCGGGACATGGACTACAGTGCATAACATTTAATTTGAAGCTATTGTTGAACAGTTCCGAACTTTTTATTCCTCCTCCTTCAAGCAATTTCACTTTTCGATTGAATAAATCCCTTCATTCGGGGACTCATTACAATAAAAATTGTTCAAAATCCACATAAACGCGATCTAGTCACTTTTACAATGCAACAAGTGCCAGTTGTTGTCAAGGCTCGGTACGTTCACCACCAACCCTCGAAAGGCGGATCATTTTCGTGGCTGTACTACTGACAATGCCTAGGCCTGTTCACAGCTTTCTCCATTATGAACCATATTTTTATGGTACCTTTTTTCGAGCTGTTAGTCCTTCCGTTGTGCGTAATATAACAAATATTCATGTATTTTAAATACCTTGAAAATTGAACGGTTAAACACCTATTTTTCAGAAATGGGGAAAATTAGAATCGTTCGGAAAGGAAGAAAATTAAAATCGTTCGGGAAAGAGGAAAATTAAAATCGTTCAGCAAAGGCGAAAATTAAAATAGTTCAGAAAGGAGAAAAATTAAAATCGCTCAGAACGGACGGAAATTAAAATCGCTCAGCACATAAGAGGTTACCGAATGATCTTTATCGACTGAGAAAATACACACCTGAGACAGAAGAGGAAGTTGCCAATGTAGATCGCAGGTCCGATTCGCAGCGACCGGAACCGAAAGAATATTCACGCGAGATCCGAAGGGGCTGGGAGAGGGTGGACGGGGTTGCGAGGTCGGCATGTCCCCAGCACAGAGGAGCCGGGACCTTTGCCGTGCAGGAAATTCAATGAGCCTCGAACAAACATTTCCGGTTCCGTAACGACGCATTCGGGAAAGCAGACGGGGAAATGCAAAGTCGAGCATTCGGTGAAACATTCGGGGTGACTGCGAGCTTTGGAATGGTGGGGATGAAGGGAGGGTTTGAGACGGGGGGGGGGGTTGGCCTTTATGCCCCCCACACAAAGAGAATCCCAGCCGTTGCGAGATTACGTGAAACGACACGTGTCTGTCTCGCTCGCCGCGATCGTGAACGCCCGGCGTTCAACTCTTTCTCGCGGGATATTCCGTCCGGGGCTGTTCACTTTCCTATTCTCGCGCTCGCATTTTTCTTCCCCTCGCTCTCGATACCGTGCTCGTCTCTCCTTCTTTCCGTACCATTCACTTCCCGGCAGCCACCTTGTTTTCCGCCGCACATATACTCTTCTCCCTCGCGAGTCAGTGAAAACACCCAAGGAATATTGCTTTGACTATGACGAGACCCGAGTATCGTTGAGGATACTGACTTAACCCCTCCTGGTGTCTATGGTCTTGTACACTTTGTTGATGGGTTCTGAGGGCTGAAACAATGATGTGTCGTCGGAGGTACAAGTGGCCGAGGGTTGTTTCCTGAGGGTGAGATTTTTTGAGGCTGTTTAGAATCAGAATGTATGCTGACGAGTATTACAGGTCAGAAAAATACAGGGTGGTGTCGAAACCGTAGTACCACCGGGCAGGGGTGATTATGCTTTAAAAAAAAATAAGAAGAAAAATATTAGTATAACATTTCTTCATCCCTAGCTTCGTCTTCGAGAAAATCGTATCTGCATGCTATATTCCCAATTATTCGAGAAGTCTGACTATACCAGGATTAAATCACTAGAGCCTCCGAAACAAAGCATCTCTTAGTTCTCGATCATTACCCCAGAAATCCCGTTTCCAACCCCCTTCGCGGCATCAAACTCTCCTGAAAACCTGTCGAAACGTTTGGAACCAGTGTCTCCCCTAAAACGCCGAAAACACAGAACGTAAAAAGAATACCTTATGCGTTTCTTCTACATGAGACTTACTCCGTCAGCATTTCCGAGTCTCTTATCTCTCTCCCCGGCACCGCTATTCCTTTAAATATTCCAGGCCGTTCAAACTACCAGCAAAAGGTTCGCCCCGGTTCTCACGGGCGGCTCCACCTAATTTCCGACGACTCCATAACAGAATCCACGGAGTCAATCTCTCTGGAAAGAAAACAGAGAGGTTGAACATCCGGAGGATAGAAGAAACATCCAATAAGCTGGCGCGATACCCGGTCGTTCGGCGATCCAACTCCGGTCTTAGATTCGTCGAATGAGAGAGCACGAGAGAGAGAGAAAGAGAAAGAGAGAGAGAGAGAGAGAGAGAGAGAGACTCCAGGCAGCTTCAGCAGGGTGTTATCCGTAAGCCTCGTAGTAATTTCGCTCGGGGTCTACTCGGGGGTTCGGGTTTCGGTATTAAGGTAATGAGAGTTTCCGTTGGCCGTCTCGCGCTTCTGATAGCGTGGTCCGCGAATTAAACAGTAATTTTCCATCCCGCGGGCCGATGATTCGACCCGCGGAATTAGCCGACCCCCGGGCCAACGGATCCCGGTGTTACACGGGATTTTTACGGGGGTCCAGGTGAATATCAATTAGGAAGTTTCCGGGGCCGCGCCGTTTCAATTCCCCGTGCCGGATTTAATCTCGCCGCGGACCCCGATTCGGAGCTAGGAACGGAAACTTGCGCCCGCGGAAACAATAGAAAAAAAAGGAAGAAAAGCATAGAGGAACAACGGAAGAAGAAAAAGAGAGTGTCGAACTTTCGACGACCTCACCCCGGCACGATGCGAATTGTGTTTCGCCCTTAACGCGAGCCTCGCCGAGCCTCGAGAGCACTCCCGATCCGAAAGTTGCCCCCTATTTGATCAACCGGTTTATGAACCCCTGCCTTTCCCAACGATCCGCTACTTGCTTCCGCGGTTTATTGGCCCTGGAGACTCTGTGCTGGATGCTGGACTGCGTACGGTAAATAGTTTATGCGATTCGTTGTTTTGATACGAGGCTGTGAGTGGTGTGAGGACGATATGGCCAGACATGCGAATTAGATACTAGTGGCTCGGCAAACGGTGTAGAAATGAACAATAAGAAACTATGACGGATTATCAAGACCCGTTAATTAGACCGCGGATCTTTACGCAAAATAAAAATTGTCGAAGTCAATTGTAAGGTACCAACCATAAATGAAAATGTACTTTCTCTTCCAATCGTCTTAGAAAGTAAAAAATAATATTCCTCTAATCTCATTCGAGTCTTGGACTTGTTCGTTCTTGCCATGAATGCATAAAATCCGCAGTCTAATAATCAGAAAAGTAGTATAGGATTCCTATGTGAACGATAAAGTAGTATAAAGTCAATTGATGTCAGCCATGTCGACGAGTCTGAAGTAAGAAGAATAGGATAGACATCTGGAATATAATGTATGTATGATGGGAAATATTGTATGGAGATCATTGTTGGTGATAAAAATAGTACAGAATGAATATCGAGAAGTAGTACAGGTTTGGTATTGATCAGACAAATAGAGCATAGTGTGTCTAAGCTCTAGAAACTGAAATGGTAATGGAGAAACAGCACAACATATGAATTCATAAAGTAGTATATGGACAGCCAATGACCAGACACGTGATATAAGTTGGAAATGTGATTATATAAGTAGTACGAGTAGTACTAAAGTATGTTAATTGAATTGACAGGAATTTACAGGATCTGTGATTGAAAGTGTAGGAAAGGAAGCAACGTTGTTTCGACAAGTAGTACAAGTTTGAGGTGTGGTCAGCTAGGGATAGTATAAGTTGCGAGTGTTTTCAGATAAGTAGTATAGTGTTAGTCTATAGTCAGGCAAATTAAATACAGTCTGTATGAGCTAAGAAGAACCGAATAGAAATTTAGAAACTTATCGGTGATGAGAAAAGTATTATGAGAATATCATTCATGAAACAAGTAATACAGTATTGAATGTGGTGAATCACACAGTAGTGAGATACAGTGGCCAGAGTACGACAATTAACTTGTCAGATGAGTACAACAGATTTTGGCATGGTGTAGATCCATTGTGAAACAAGTAGTATAGATCAACCAATGATCATAAAAAGTGTAACGATAACTCGAACGTAGATCAGAGAAATGAAACGAGAGTAGTAGCTTCTACAAATCCCTAAATCTACTATGCATGACCCATCTGTCTATATATAAACGATGTTCCGATGCGAAATGGAGCGGAAATCGATTAGCAAATGAGACCTAAATCGAATATAATTTAATAAGTTTCAACAAGGGGGAAATGATGGGAAGAAAATGTGGAAATGATGATTCGGAATAAGGGATGGGAGATTTGAAGTGATCGATCGTATGTTTTACAGTTAAAAACGACGCCGCGCGGTGTATAATTTCTAGCAGCGAAATTCTGATTGCAGATTGCGCCCTTAACCGAGTAATAAATACAAAAATGATCAAAACGGGAAATTAATGTAACCGGGTCCGCGTGATGCGCGCTAAAATAAACCTCATTTTATTGGTGGTACACGACCGGCATAAATTTCCACCGTTCAATCTTCGGACGCGCAACCCGCGAGCGTTGCCCGTCGCATAATTTTGACGAACGCGTCCGTAAATTATAACAAGCGACGACATAATGTTACGTTTCCAAGCGCGCTATTTCCCGCAGCAATTTATGCAATCGAAAATTTCCTGCGCTCCATGGGGAATCATCCCCCCGTTTATCGAGCGCATTTATTTCTCGTAAAGTATATTGCATTTTATGTATAGATGCACCGGATCTAATGGGGGCGACTCTTCATTGCTCGAAAATCTATTTTTTTTTTCAACTTCTACCGTCGTACTTAGTCCACGCGGATAGGATATTTATAATTCCCGACGAAACACTTTTTATTCCGACTCTCGCAGAAAATATTCGATATTAACGAATGCTCTTCCGAATTGTCGATTGAAAATCGTGTAAAGTCGTTAGCCACATCCGTCGCGCGGAATATTAAATTTGCATAGTTTCCCCGGTCTTTAATCAGCTTTTACTTCGATGAAAAAAAAAAGCGTGAAATGCAAATGTGGGTATATCTGCCGAAAATAAACCAACTGAACTGTCGTAACAAAGTGCGAAAAATGAAAAGGACTTCCTGTGGAAATATTGATTTCGACAACAACAGAAAATTCATTGGGTGAAATTATTTTATAGAAAACCAGGAAGTGCTTCACAACGTTACATTTCTCCATTAAAAAATCTATGTTGTTCAATAAAGGAGTGACAAAACGTGTACTCTCCATCTGACAAGTAGAATAGGTCGTGCTTGAGTCGGACACAGAGTAAAAATTAAAATACACGAACAAACTCGATAGAAAATTTTCAGGATCTATTGCAAAGTGCTAAATAAAAATTCATTTCCATTTTTCCCTCTACTGTTTTATATTTCGTCCACTCATTTTTCTGATGAATGCATAAAATCGGTAGTCCACTTTTTACTCTTTCCTTATCACAGCTTACCCGATCATGTCTCCAATATATGAACAAAATTCTGATCAATATTTTCTCGGTGAACAACCCTTCCACATACAATAAATAAAAGAGCGAACCGCTGGAGAATGTATCAACTCGTAACGTTAACATTCTCTGGCAACGTTCCCTATAAGGGAAATATTTGGTTAATCATTTCCACAGTTCCCGCGCGGGCTTCCAAAAAGATGGCGGAAACACTCGGTAAGAGAGTGCAGAGGCGAGCAAGCGAAGCGTTCCTCGCGAAGTTTATTGTTACAATTTCCGGTTTGGTGGGTGGAGGGGAAGGACGAAGCAGGGAGAGGTTGGAAGGCGTTGTTTCATCGAAAATTCCTCAGACAAACATTTTCGTCCGCCAGCCAGCCAATTTCCTCCCGGCTGGCGTTCGACGGCGTGTCCCGTTTCCGATCCGGATTCGGCGTTGCAACGGTCGAGGAATCCGCGGGAATCTGGGTCGTGGGCATTGTTGGTCGCCGGCCGACGATAACCGACTTTTCCTCCGAAGATCCAGCAAATCGAATCGCGAATCGACTGTGCCCGGCCGGCCGGAAATGCGACGGGGCCAAATCTCGCGGCGAATTCGGGTCGGCCCGTCCGGGACCGTTCCGGTTCTTTACTCCCTTTTCCCTTGTACTCGACGCGGTCGCCCGTAATTGATACGTGGATAGATGGCCGCGTGCACACTCCCGAAATACAGGGAGGTTTGACGGGGTTTGACGGGGTTTGTCCGGGGTGAGAGGGGGGCAACGGCGAGCTCTGAAACGTCCGTCGAATCGTTGCGGCGGAACCGCTGACTGCCGCCCGAATATCTCGAAGCTTTTTTAATCGACTACGCTCGCCGCCACCTCGATTCGGCCATCTGGATAACGGAACAGCGGCCGGGAAAACACGTCTGGCTTTTTGTTTCGGTCTGCCGACCCCGTTTTAAGGTTTACGACCGCTGCATGGCCACTCCGCGGTTTATATCAACGGTTAATGCGCCCAAAGATAAAAAGATATATGATTAGGGGGAATATAAAGTCGGCGGAGCTGAAGAATGAATTATGCAATGACGTGCCTGTTTGCGGGAAATGGAAGATGTGAATATGGTCGTTCTATTAATTCAGTAAAGTAGCGCGTAGACTGTATGTGGTTTCTACAAAAATTCTATTACTTCGACAAATACACTGCATGTTGTGTACAAACGTTCTGGTCGTTTAATACCACAACGGGATTTAACGTAGGAATATTTCTGGCACAAAAGGGAAGCTCACTCTTAAAGTACGTTAGTTAATTTAATAATATTAATGGAATTGTACAACTGAAAGTAAAGCAGTACGTTCAAAAAATTTTATGTTATTCTAACACTGCGCCGTCCTAATCGCCTTTTTAATTGTTCTTCAAAGTGCAAGCGAGCGTACAATGGAAAGTCAATAGAAACGCTGCCTTTGTTTCCACTTGGTACGGCAGTGAGGTAATTGGGTTTTAATAGCCGTCTGGAACACGATTATTGTCCCTTAATCGCGAGACAATCGGGTCAGAAAAATTGGTATCCGGATAATCAGTGGACTCCGGCGAAATTATGAAAATTTCCCCTTCTTCGCTGTGTGATTACTACACTGCAAAACATTATGAAAATTTATGGTCTCGTAAAAATATTTAACGAGATAAAAATCAGACGAAACTTCATTTTCTTTCCTAGCGTTGCCTGTGTATTAAAAATATAATTAAACTGTGACCCAATTCGCTTTAAATCTCTTCTACTCGATAACGAAACGGCGGACAATAAAGATATGTAACCAGACCACTAAAAGATAACACCGACACTCGGCTCTCGAAATGTTAACAAACATTTGGACGTCCCTAATGGTTAGGCTGCTGTATTACCATGCATAAAAACGTGGTATTTTTGTCCCCAGCAATTTTAATGATTTGTAAATACGTGTATAAATTTGCTCGACTCGTTTTCGTCGGAAATGCGTGAAATCTTAGGCTGTGGATTTTATGCATTTATGACAAAAATGAATATGTTACATGTAAAACTGAACAGACATTATTTCTTAGACTCGATAGGGACCTTTTTTTTTCTTAAAGATACGCAAAATGTCAATTCCGTGCTGACAAAGTTGAATTTCGTGGCACCCGCTGCTTTATCGTAGTTAGCGGAGCAACTTATCGTCGGGGACGTTAATTGACGGGACTTTATCAGCCGGAGAAAGCTGGTGGACCTCCGGCTCGCCACATCTGCGCCGAGCGTCCTATAACCGTTGATTCCTCGTGGTTCTTGGTGTAGTTCCTATATTTTTTTTTCTCGTTTTTTCGTTCGTTTCCCCCGCACCTTTCCGGCCGTTTCTACGGGAGGAAAGCGGCAATTTCGTCGTAGCCATCCCGCCCCGATACCGACTGTTTATTTTCTTTTTCGTTATTTTACTTCCACACCGGCTGGCGTGGACACACCTCGGAATCGAGGGGTGGGGACGAACCGACGCGGCGACCAAATAGCCGGCTGCTTTTCGTTACAGAATTCTCCGAAGAGGTTCGGGACCGGGCTGCGCTGAATACGAAGCAGCCCGACCAGGTTCGGCGAGGTCCCTACGCGATTTTCCCGACGACGTGTCCCCGAGACGTCTGATAAGCCCTTCGGCTGTTTACCGGTAGTTATTAACAATTCATTGAACTTATTGCAAACGCACGGCACGCCCATAGAAAATTTTCTTTACCAGAAGTTAAATCAACCCGACGCGTGTCGATAACTAGAGGATACTACGATTCTTCAAAAATTATGTACACTCAAACTGTGATAATTCAGTTGAAGAAAATATCACGACCATAAACCCGTGCTCATTTTACAGCCGAAAGCTTCTACATTCATAGTCGATCGTTCGTTTTTAGTTAGGAAAATTTTTTACGTGATGTAGCTAGTAAACAAACTGAAGACTGCTGTTTCAAAAATGCTACATATTGGGACAACCGTGAAATCATTAAAAAAATTTTCTCGTTGCTAAATCTACCACAGAATTGAAGATCGAAGCCTCACCTTTACAATGATCCCTCAAAACTTGATCTACGATTTTTTTTTATAGCCGTTTTATAAAATTACAATGAAGACCAAGTTATGTAAGTCTCTTTTTCTGTCATAAGTGCTGCAAATTGAAACGTCCGTAAAAACGTTGAAAACACTTTCTTGTGAAAGCAACAGAAAGTCTGGGCGTCCCCAAACTTCCCGATCGGCCCGATCGAGGAAACAATATTTATCGTCAACATTATTCATCGTCAGAGAAATCTGTAGATTTTCGTTGCAACGAGCCCATGCGCCGCGCCACGGTTCAACTTTGCCGAGTGCATGCGGCACTCGGGGACAACGAGGAGTGCTCGTAACGAAGTGTCCTTCGTTAATTTACAAAGTCAATAATATGAACTTCGAACTAGGGCGGTGCCCAGGAGCGGGGAGGAGAGGGACGGAGAGCGAAGATGGACCTCTAACCGAGTTATCAATTCCGGCAAAGTGGAAGAAAGTTGTTCGAATGGGTTGTCCCGCGGAGTAGCTCCGCTTCTGCCGCGGTATTAATATAAATTAGAATCAACCTGTCGGTGTTTTGTAGCCATCACGAAGATCAACCACGGCTCCGGGGAAACTTTACGCGTGACTCAACACTTTTAATTTGATAAGGGCGCGGCCGTTTCGAGATCGCGAGCTTTCGACGGGTGGCTCTCGCTCTCCTTGTGATAACTCATTTTTTGCGGCGATCCTACTGGAAAACGGTCGGAAAGACTTTGAAATAATAATTTCTTTTTAGGAAAACCTGGTGCGGGAACTTTTGTAGAAACTTCGGCACGAGAGTGCTTTTAATTAGAGCTTTCGACCGTGGTTGCTTTTCAACGATGTTTTGCGGTCTTTCGTTGGGTTTTGCCTACGAAAAGCTAAAGAGGAATCGCACACATTTGAATTTTTGAATTTTTTTAAACGAGGAGGAAATTTATAAAAAATTCCGAAAATAAATCGAGAACAATGGTTTCCACAATACCTCATGCTGAATTTTTATGAAACTGGCATGGGTACGTGGTACTCAGAAAACTTCACTATAAATCGGCTATTTTATGCTTCCGGATTGTTTTAAAAATCGAGTTTTCAACCAAAAATTCTGAAATAATTCACTGTTACGTGTGCTACTAGTTAGAATGTTCATGAATTTTTTCGTAATTTTTTGTTGAGCCGAGCAGAAGAAATAGAACATAATTCATTAAACCGTGCTCACCATATAACTACCCTTGTGGTAGAGGTAGCGACTTGAAACTTGTCACAGAGGGGTTTCTTTGGGAATGGTGCGTATAAAAGTGAATTTGATTTGAGTTAAAACCTTTGCCTCAGTTCAGATATTATTTTTACATTCAATTTTTATCACTCTCTTAAAAAATACATTATTCAGCATGCCGAAACGAATAGAATGACCTACAACAGGTGATAAAAACTAAGGGTAGGGGGTGACAATTTGAAAGTACAGCCTTAAACATAATCGAAAGCTGACCAGATATTAAGATATAATTTGTAAAAATAAGAGACCGGTGGGGATTAATTAATAAAGCCTTCCCCGTATTTTATATGATCGTGGTTTGCTTTTTGGGAAGACCGCGCGCGAGATCTTCTTAGGGTCACGCGAGGCAGCCGGGTTCGTTCTAATTGCAGCTTTGCCGAGGTCGTCGAAATCGCAATTTATTTCGAGCACCTGGCCGGTTTAAAGACACTCGCACTTCCGGGGCACCAAGCGTTTTCGGAAGTTCGATCGGCCGCCGGCGCAAGTTTTCGCGATTAATTAATTACAGTCGCAATCAATTCCGTGTTACAGAGCGATCGACGCGCACGGTTCCGCCGAACTTTCCCTCCGAGATATGAAGGGGATCCTAACGATTGTTCGGGAATTAAAATTACCGGCTGCCTTCGAGAGATAGATAAGGAGTTCGAGTTCGCGGGGTAAGGGGGTCGAACGGACAAGTGTACGACAGAACTTGCGGGGTGAGAGGGGAGACCGGGCCGGAGCCGCGCGATTAAACCGGAAATCATTTGAGAACAAAGGCTGCCGCTGCTGCTTGGTAAACTAAAAGTGTTTTACACGGAGCGGAATCGTAGCTTACCCTTTAAAAGTGTGTACACTGTGTTAAGCAATCCTTCTTGCAATTTATTACGGGGCCGAAATTAAGAGAAGTGCTGGGAATCGGTGTAAAATCTGCAATTAAGCGACAACAATTATCGTAACGAGACTGGTACTTACTAGGTCATTAAAATTTTGCAAAAATCAATGAGGTTACACGTTGCTACTGAAATTATTTTAGATGTTCAAAGATTTTGTTAATTCGAAAAATTTAATTCATTAGGGAACACTTTCTTTCAAACGTACTATAAAAATGTATTGCGTGAATGGATAACGTTATATCTTGTCTTTAAAAAAGCATTAATTTGAATATTAATTAATTTCATTGCCAGACTAGGAGTATATGAGCGATAAAGCACCAGCAAGTAGAATAGATAGTATCTGAGTCAGACTAGAGAATCTAATTAAACTAGAGTAAAGTGACTGACTGATTTAATGGCCAAACATGTAGAACAGCGTTGACACGTAAATACATTTCAAGACCTAACTGAAATTCCATTCAAATGTTTATTACTTCGAAATATATATATTAAATTAAAAAAATTACAAAACTCGGTCGAAAATGAGCAAAATAATTTATCAAGACATCGCCGTTAAAATTGCTTGAAAAATACACAAGGTACCTGATAAATATGTAGTGTTATTAATAATACAAACAATTCCTCGTAAAACTCGATCACTGTTTAATGCATCTGTCAAATTGATGCGCAATTTCCTGGGCAAACATAAATCTGCAGGAACCTCCCTCGGCCACTTTCTCTTTCAATTTTTCCGAGCTGGATAATAAACTATTCCGAGCGCCAAGCGGATCGATCGCAGAGTTTCACAACGTTGCACTGCAAGAGCAGTTCAGCATCCAGCTTATCACGGGGTCAGAGCTCGCTATGAAAGGTAGCAAAGGGAGCTTTCGCTAAGAATTTGCGGTTCGAGGGTCGCGGACGCGCTTGTTGAGAAGAAAATTCTTTCCGACACAATGAGTTTACCTGAATCAGGATTTCTTTGTGCCGGGGAGTCTTCTGGAACGTTAGCTGCCAGCGAAAATCCGGACGCAGGGTCAAAGAGCAACGACGCGCTTATCTGTCCATGTTTCACACTATTCGCATAGACGGAGCCGGGTTGCAGGATTCGCTCGGTTCAGTCAATTAGGTACCATCGATTCACCTTCTTACAAAGGAACAGCTAATAACTCCTACGAGAAAAAAGTTCGCGGCGGATCCTCGTCCATTTATAAATTGATTCTTTCTTCCACCACCGAGCTAAACCCTTTCTCTCTCTCTCTCTCTCTCTCTCCTGGTTTCTTCTTTGTCTCTTTAGACGCCGGCAAATTGCCTCCTCTTTTATCGCCGACAAAACTCTATCAGCCGCAGCTGATGAGAACTATCATGGTTCGCGCCGGCCGAGAGAAAACAGTGATGCGACGCAATGGTGCAAAATCGATACCAGTCGCGGATCGTGGATTCCCGAAGAGCTTGTTCCCCCTTCCTTGCAGCCATTGATTCCGGGAAGCTAACCGGGAGAAGGATCCCAATTTAGCGTCTTCGATTGTAACGTGCTCCCCCGATGCCGCAGTCTAGAGCTACCGAAAATTAGATCATGCGTTTTATGCTGTTACGGCTGACTAGATTGTCTGGAAATTCGAGCTGCAAAATGTTCTACGTGATTTTAATCAGAGACGCTTCCCAGAGTCCGGGGAGCTCCGTTTCAATCCCAATTTTGAAGAACCGACTTTGAAGAATGAATTTGTCGTCACGAAATTGTGCATTCGTATTCGACCACATTGTCTGAAAATTGGTATTGTAAATCGTTCGATATGATTTGAATGAAACACTTGTTTCTACTTGGCAGTCACTTTTTTAGCGACAATTGCTAGCGGCTGGACAAAGTTTTCACATTACAATCTAATTCATTTCGGCAATGACAAATAGATGTTCAATTTACATTTTACAATTATTTTGAAGCAATGGTCCTGGTCACCGGTGACCACCACGGTGGGAGAAAATTTAAGGGATGGTTCTCCAGGACAATATAAGATGAAAATGAAGAATAAAAAAATTGCGATTTCGGCTTCATTTTATAGTTATAATCAATTAAAGGTCCGCCTAAAGTGCGGCAACCCGCTCAACAAAGGTGTACTCTATGACGTATGCAACGTACACCTCTGTTGGCCGGGTTGCCGTATTTCAGGCGGATATTTAATGGTCAATAACTAAAAAATGGTCCCGGAATCGCAATTCTTACTCTTTATTTTCGTCTTATATGCTCGCGGAGAACCACCCCTTAAATTTTCTCCCACCTAGACGTAGTCGAACAGCCTGTATGGATGAATCTAACCATAACCGCGCGCAATCAAGAGCATCCACCTTACGAGAGATTTAGCATAGTTCAGACTTACTTACCGTTCAGAACTAGGCCACACGGTATCGGAAAGCAACAACGACCGCACAAAATTCCCACGATCAAAGGGCAAACGAATTGCTTGCCAAAAGAGTCCAAGGCTCCGCGAAGACTCTGGTTCAAGGTCAGTCAGCCTTGAGCAGTGTCCTAACCCCGAACGAAGTAATCGCTGGCTATTCGCGGTCCGTGGGAATGTAACATGGCATTCTAATTTCGCGTTTGATCGTGCTCCAATTAACGAAGATAACGCGGGAGCGGTAGCACAGGGTGAGGAGGGTGCGGAGGGTTGAACAGCGGGGGAGAGGCCGCTAAGCCCTAATTAAACTGACGGCGCACGGCGCTCCGGAAAACTTGGCGACTCCATCGCATCGGAAAACAGTCGTCCTGGCGAGAGAAGAGAGAGAGAGAGTGAGAGAGCGTGGTGATAATCTTGACGCGAGGCTCGATCCGCGGGAGCGGAATTTCACGGGACCGTGGATCCCGTGCTCGCAAATTAAGCCGGGAATTAACAACGACAAATTAAACGGACAAGCTAACGAGCGCGAGCAGCGGCGGCCGGTAAGCTACTTCTTGGTCCGGCGCGAGACAAATGACTCGTTTTGACGTCGTCTTTGTGGGGCCGTCGGAAACGCGAAACCTCCGGCGTTCGAACGAACGGGAAGACGACACCGATCTTAACTTGATTTTCCGAGTTAATTAACGCCCCCCTCCCCGTCCTACAAGGATAAATAGACGAACATCCGGTGAGCAACACGGTTTCTACCGCGGCTGTGAGGAGGACGAGTCTTCGGCAGGAGGCTACGTGGGAATTGAAGTCTCTGGATTTTGAGATTGTTGCTGTTGGCAGGTGGAATTTGAACGGTTGGTAGATTAATATCGACAGGTGTTGGGTGAGGATTCGTAATGGTTTGACGAGCGCGTGCGCGCCGCTAACGGCCCCAGTTGCTAAACTAGCTGGCAGACAATGGCGACTGACGTGAGCCACTTCAGTGCTCGAGGACCACTCGGCTGGTGCTTTACTCGGATCCAGCCTATTTCTCCGGTAATCGGTGTAACCTAGACCTTTCTAGAGATGGTCTCAGTGCCCTTGACATAGATCTATAGGCTTTTTTCCATTTTGTGGCAGTTTCTAGAGTCAGACTAAAGCTTCAAGTAACGTGGACATAGTACAGGGCTAACTAAATTTCTGCATTATAGTAAATTGAATAGAGGGGCTGGGCTTGACCTACAAACAGTTTACAACTAACCCAGAACCAACCTTTTCTAGAGCTACCATAAATGAAACCTGGACTTGATCTAGAACTAAATTTATTTCTACTGTATTGTGATTTGAATAGACGTAGTTTAGAGCTACCCCTGGCTGTACCTGGACTTGCACTAACCCCTCCACGGTGACCTGCTTGAGCTAACGTGAGGCCGCAAGGGACTCGAGGTCGAAAACAATTCGGGGCCCACCTCTTCAACAATGACACCCCAGCCTAAACTAGTACGACACCGCTCGGGTCGCAAACCTGATGTTCCCCACCCCAAGGGGCCGCTCAGCTAACGAAACCCGCGGTCCCCGACGCCTCCCTTCCTTGCTGGGGGCACCAAATAAGGGACCAAATGCGAAAGTCGTCATGCGCAGTAACAGGTGTGCTCCGTCATGTCCCGGCTCCTCCCCCACTCCCCGTGGGCGCCCAGAACCAGGCGGCCAGCCGACGGGGAAAGCAATTAGGCCGCCCCCTCCCCCGTACGGTTGGCCCGCCCCTGGGGGAGGGGCACTACACGGCATTCCCTCCATGGCGGCGGTGGGGGGTTAGCTCCGCCCAGCGTGACAGCTATTGCAGGTCTACCATTGGCCAAAGATCTACTTAGGCTTGATCCAGACCTAGGTTTAATAACTTGGGTCCTGTAAACGTTTTCATAACTTCGACAAAGGACTAACAACAAAGAGAAAAGAGACTTTAGCTATCACGCGGTGTTCTCTGTTTCCAATTTCAGTACCATTGTAAAGTAGCTAGTTCATCCACTAACAGAGGCATTATGTCATTCTACCACAGCTGAAAGCTAAGAGTGGCTTATAACGTCAAGCTAAACGGTTCTGCCAGGGTGCTAAGAAGATCACTTATCCCTCAGAGTCCTTGTGTCCATCAGGCTAATGGATTTTTCAATATCAATGTAGCTAAGTGCTCAAGAGAATATTCTTACTTCTAACAGTGTTTTCTTTCTTAGAAACGCAGAATATTTAGAAGTTAACACAAACAATTACACCCGATTATTTGTACAAGTTCCTCAAAGGGAACGATTTGCCAAGGAGATAAACAATTGAGAGATACTTTATGAAAATGAAGATGCGGGATGAATATCAAGGTTCCCCGATGCAACTCCCGCGTTTCACGCGAATTATCATTACGAAGTAGCGACCGTGTACACGTTATAATCATTCAAACTCGTTTATACCCCTCTCATATAATTTCCCTGAAAGTACGGAAACACAGAAAGCGACCGTGGAAAACGTTCGCCCCTCTTCAGGACACTCGTAAACTAAAGTCAGGTTACGCGAAAGAGTGCATTCGTCCATTCAATCCGGCCGACGGACTCCGGCAAATTATGTTATTATAAAACATGTCTGTGGGATATAAGCTCGCAACTCTGAATGCCTGTGTGTTCCTCTAATTCCTTTTGGGAGACGCGAATTTAATCGCTGAAACGCAATTTAAATCTCCTGGCTTCGACGTCAAGGGAAAAAACAGTGAAAAATGTCACACAGTTTTCTGTCACAATTCAATCAGACCCTGGGACGTCATTATTGTTGACAACGATGCAAGATTATTATCCGAAAGCTGCTTTTCCTTTCACACGGATGCAAGTAAAAGCAAATTCACAAGTTTAGCTTCATCCTCTGACTCCGAGCTGTTAAAATTATGTTTTGTCCCAAATTCAAAATTCCGTCAAGCTGTGAAAGTAATTTTCGTCGCACTTGGATCAACACGATAAGCAACATAAATTTCTCCGAGCTTCGTGCAAAAACGAAGAAGCGCAGCGCGAAGTTTCGTTGGCAAAAATTCTGATCAAATGGTTAAACAACCCCGGTCAGCGTTGCAGTTTATCGCGAATGATCTCGGGAGGCATGTTTTCGGCGACTGTACACGCGGATTTCCCTTCGAAAAAAGCACAAGCTGAACACGTGTCGGCGCGCGGGCCAGCTTCCGGTAAAAAGTCCCGGCATTTCGAATTGAATCGTCGATTAATTGCGTCGGAACCGGTGTAGCTCGCGCGACTGTCGATTTTCAGGTCGCATCCGTTAACGCATGCGAGTCCCGATGCGCCGATAATGAGCACAATGGCGCGGGGAGATGGACACGGAAAAACCGTGCGGGCCGCGAGCTTGTGGAAAAAAAATATTCCAGCCAGAGGAATCCCAAATTCTCTTCGATCCTGACCGATTCACGCGGGCCGCTCGGCAGAACGCGAGTTGCGTTTCTTTATTTCGCGTGGCTTCCCCACCCCCCGCCCCTGTTTTTTTATTTCACAACCGTCAGCGAAAAGGGACACCCGCTTAACCGACAGCCAGGAAATCCTCGCAGAGCTCCGCGATCAATGGCACGGAATGATTGTTGAATGAATGAAAAACCGTTCACTCGAATATTTGCAGTAATCGGGCCCAATGACTTCGACTTTAGGATGAGTCTTCACTTGGATCTTTCAATCGTGAGCATGGACATTATTCCAGTCGTTCATGATGCAGATTTGATTATATTCTTTCAATCGTTGGACAAAGAAATACATTTTACATATGTAACAAAACAAGTTAAATCATCCCGACAAATTTATTAGAATCCCAATCCTGAAGTCCACTTCTTAAGTCCTCCAAATTCATTGGACTTCTTGATTAAAAAAATTAATCTCTGTTGGATGCTGATTTTTGGAGGCGGATTAAGAAAAATTGAAAATTTCGGAAACATTCGCAGTCTATTTATTATAGTTTCTTGTCTATTGTTGCTAGCCCAGAGACATAAAATGGTACCCTCAATTGAGAACACACAAGCATGAACCTCGACGCACGGTCGTCAGACAAATCTTCCGAACCAGTACATCGCAAATATTTTGGATTCTTTCGACAAACTCAATGGCGATCTACTATCTCGGCAGCCGAAGTGTACTTTGTTTGATGGCAGAGAGAACGTATTGTCCGTTTCATGATTGAAGTGGCATTTATGTTTGAACCAATACGACACGATTTTTATTTGACATAGACCTCTGTTAGAACCTGTGTTTTTCTCTAGTATTTGCTAAATCTATACTGGATATTATCTGGATCTAGTGCAAACTTTGTCAAGTTTATGATTAATATAAGGTAGGTCTGTTGAAATCAATACTATGCCGTAGGTATTCCAATTTTTATCTGCGTCTAGTTTAGAATTGTATAAGTATGTCTGAACTTTATAAATGTCCAGATTTAATCTAGACAGTTCAAGTAGGAGTCTACTAAAAACCCCTGTGTTTTCCGTGCAGTTTGCAAATTTTTTAAAAACGAAGACATCAAAAATTTAGTACTCCCTAACTAGCTTCTAAAGAATTTATAAATTTCTGGAAAAGTAATAAAGCAGACAAGAAGCACACTCTATCCAGGTTCTAAAGAATTTATAAATTTCTGGAAAAGTAATAAAGCAGACAAGAAGCACACTCTATCCAGGTTCTAAAGAATTTATAAATTTCTGAAAAAGTAATGAAGCTGACAAGCAGTACCCTCCATCTAGCTTCTAGACAAGTAGTGTCCTAGCCTAGGGTACTACTAGTAACTAGAAGTACCTAACCTAGCCTCTAGAGAATTTATTAATTTTTTAGAAAACACACACCAGGCTGGTAGTGTAGTCTAGCAAGCTTCCGGAGAGTTTAAACGTGTTTTAGAAAATGGCACACCAATCAATTAGAGACCTGTAGCTAGCGTCTAGAAAATTCACAAAATTTTTATAAAACCAATTAGTGTCCTCTATCCAGCATCGAGAGAATTTACTAATTCTTGAGAGAGGCAAGTAGTGTAATCTAGCTAACTTGTAGGAAATTTAGAAATATTCTGGAGAACAGCAGACCAATCTGACAGTGTCCTGTAGCATCTAGAAAATTTACTAATTTTGAAATTTAGAAATGTTCTAAAGAACAACACACCGATCTGACAGTGTGCCCTAGCATCTAGAAAATTTACTAATCTTTTAGGGAGGCAAGTAGTGCGATCTAGCCGATTTGTAAAAAATTTAGCACACAAATGAATTAGCATTCTCCATCCGTGTTCCAGATAATTTAAGAATTTCTGCAATGGTAACATACGGTGCGCTTGTAGTCGATCCGGCTTGCACAAAAGTCGAAGGTAGACCATCGCGAACGTCAGCTGTTCATGCACTTCTGTTCACCGCTTAATCAACTGTTCGCTGATCCCGAGAATGACTTTCGTTAAAGACGTTCGGGCACCGGTCGGCCACATTCGGTTGGGTTTCCCTTCGGAGCGAGGACGATACAAATTTCACCGATACACCGGTGGCTGGTACCATCGGAAAATCGAGTTACGAGATATTGCATCAGCTCCCGGCCATTGTAACAGCAGAACTCCTGCTCTGTTTCTCCGATCCGCGGGCACGCCGTGGGGCGGTGTTACAGCTGATCTGGGATTTCCCGGAGAAACGGAGAGACTACCACGGTCGGTACGTATCGCCGCCATTATCGGCGAACACCGTGGAACTTTCTGGATTTCTCTGGCCTTACTTCGACCCGGATGCGTTACGGGGGAATAACAATGACAAGTGGCCCGCTGCTTCCCGTGAATATTTATGAGCCACTTTATAGAACGTTTCGACGGTTGTTACGCGACACGCCGACGTTTGAGCTCGAATAATAATGCTCCGGCTGCCTCTGCTCACTTCTGGAACACGTCCGTCGACTCCGCCGACTTCGATCATGCTCCCTTCGCCTGTCGGACTTCGACAGGTTCGGCTGCCGATGCGCATAAAAGTCACACAAATTCAGAAAAAATTATTCAACGCGTGATTTATGCGTTGAAATTATTTTCTTCTTCAACTTTCAAAATTTTTCCTAAATCGACTCCTCTGAAATTATTTTCATCTTTAGAAATTATTTCAGTTACGCAACTAGGCGCAATCTTCTCGTGGACAACTAAAACTTTACAAGTTTTTATTGCTTTTGAGTTCTTTAAACCTTGCTACCGTCTCAAATTGTCACGATGTAAATTTCGTTCAATAAATTCTGGACTAAGAAAATTTTCCGAATACAGAGCCTCGGTAAGAGAAGAAAATTGTGATTTTCGTGCGGGTTTTTGGTAAACAAAAGTTTGTCGGTGCCATCGGAGATTCAAATGGGAAGTTCGTTCTTTTGCGAGACGAATCTAGTTTCCCGCATATGCTGTTCTTCAAACAAGTTGTGCCATCAATGAAAACGCTGGAAAACTCAATGCAATCGCGGTCCTCCGGCCAGGAACTATGTCGGTCAACAGAAATGACACAAAGTAAGCGCAAATAAAAGCAGTTAACGAGGGGTTTCTTTTGCCGGGTGTTCCGGCAATCCGGCCGCACAGCATTAATTAATGCATAAACATTGCGAAAGTCGGATCCGCATAAACATACAAGGTGGCGCGTTCAATACTACACTCTACAGGTCCTGAAAATGATTTTAAATCAATAAAATGCAAGCGTTATATATTGTATTCTTTTGTTTTAATATTATGCAATGGTCTAGGAAAAGAAAAACGCCAAACTATGACAAATGGTGCAGCTGGATTAGGGGGTCAAAAGTGCCCCCAAACCAAATTGAATTTGCAATAGGCCATTCGACAGCTAATCCAAGGAAAATACTTTGTGCTAATTTCCAACCCTATATATCGACATGGGGTGTAGTAATAGGATGACAAAGAAAATCAGGTTTTTCCGAAATTTCTCTTAACCTTTCCAATTGAAAGTTCTAAAAAAAATCAGGCATATTTTAGCTATTAGAATACACATCTATGAATTTTTTCAAAATTTTCTATTGAAGAGGATAAGAGAAATTACGGAAAACCCTGATTTTCTTCCTTACCCCATTACTACCCCCCATGTCGACATAAAGAGTTGAAATTTGGCACAAAGTATTTTCTTTGGATAAGCTATCGAATGGCCTGTTGCAAATTTAGGTTCTCAAATGGATTTCCCATGAGTGGTCCTCCGCAATCTCAATAATAGTAAATTAGAAAATTTAGAACCGTTCGTTTTGCAAATAAATCCAGTATCGAGTGAGAGTGTTTTCCAATATTTTTTATTACAGATTTCCAAATTTTGCCAAGCTATTTCCTTGACACCCAGTGCATCGAAGCGCTACGGTAGCGCGATTCTGATTAACGAGTTGTTTCCCGGGCTCCGGTCAATAATTCGGAAAGGGGGGCTATCGGCCGGTGCATTGATTTTAAAAAATAAACAGATTCCACTGACGGAATAATTATGAGTAAACACCCAGCCGGGATCGGTAATGAGAACGAGCCCGTTGCCAATCAGCCGAGCAATAAATATTATGATATCACCGGCCTGTTAATACCTCGGTACCGGGCAGAGATTATGCATCCGCATGTCATTCCGACTTCGACGGAACGTTCGACTGGTGATCCAATCGACTGGAACCTTTGTAATTCGACGCCGCTTAATGCCACATTTTTTAGCGTGACACCAACGCCATGCAAAACCTCTTTAATCAGCCGATTCGTCGACTTCTTTCCCTATTAACACGAAACAAATTAGCTGCGACTCTTCGCACAGTAACAGAATACAATTCTACATTACCGTCATTATCGTATTGTAATTCGAAACAGTAATTCAGTATTTCATGATATATTTTCCAGTTTTGGTAGTACGCACGAGAAGCCATTACTGAAAAATACGCAATTAAAAAGACATGTCAGGTACGCTTGTAAAAGTCAAATAAACGTGTCAAATAGTACTTCCATTAATT
The DNA here is from genome assembly GCA_028454255.1 of Halictus ligatus. Taxonomy (NCBI): domain Eukaryota; kingdom Metazoa; phylum Arthropoda; class Insecta; order Hymenoptera; family Halictidae; genus Halictus; species Halictus ligatus. Next base: position 5,778,841 of record CM052129.1, read on the forward strand.
GCGAAACTGAAAATAATTCTTTTCAAATTAACAATCTCTGAAAATATTCATAGGATAGTCAAAGAATAGTCTTTGCATCGACGAGCAGTGCTTTTCCCTTAACAAACTAAATTTAATTTCCTCTCGCTTTTTTTAAAAAATTGTCCGAAACAAATCCAACGAATTAACAACATCGCTGTGCCCCTTCTTGCGTTCATATTAATTTATCCATTTATTCGTGATTTTCGCTCCAGCAGGAAGCCCCTTTATTTCGTCCGATGCATCTACTGCAATCGATTTATACTCTACTTCCCGCGGCGCGTTATACTTCTTATCTTGCGGTGTACGTTCCCCCGTCATTCTTATTTTATTCTTTCGGATCTTTACCTTCTGCTACCAGCGTTCCGGCCGCTGCAGGAAATAAGGGCGGCATTGTTTTTATTATTTTTATTTCCAGACACGGCGCAAGAATATCGCGCACACAGTTGCGCTGGAATTTCTTCCAGAACAATGGTCCCTTGGACAAAAGGTGTACCTGCGGGAACACAGGGGAATCCCTTCGAACAGAAGACGAGAAAAAACAATAAAAAATACAGGCACACCGACACCGCGCTGGAAAACAGTAAATATGGGTGTTTTGCAAGCGTCGTATACGTAAAACGATTTAAATGGGTGCACAGCCGGTCGACGCCCCTGGGAATTGCAGTGGCTTTCGGTCGGAGAGAGTGTCAGTGAAAGGGGATCCTCATTGGGACGCCGCCATTTTGCCGGGGACCGTGAAATTATCGATGACTCTTTGAACCACGGGTTTAGAAACAGGGGATATATTTTTATGAGCTATAGCTGTCTGAAAAGCCGCAATCTTGTTGTAATTAATTATTGTCATCTTAGTAGTAATATGACTTGTACCTGATCAACAATAGTGTGAGTCGTTTTAATAGAGAGAAGAAAGTCTCGGATGACAAGTCGCTGAAAAACTTTCTGATTGTTCCCGAAAGTTTAAAGATTAAGATCGACTTGGATTGCCTCGGCGACGTCCGGAAGAAAACAAATATTAATCAAACATTTTTCAATTTCGGGCAACGGCGGCCGATTGTCCAGGGATTGTTCGGGCGACCAAGAAAACCGGAAGCGGACGAGTTTCCCGGGGACAGGAGCTCGAGCAAAAGAATTTTTCCGCTCGCGACGTACCATCGTTCCCCGGTTGCCGTTATTTTCCACAGTGGACTGCTTTCCTATCGTTCCCCCGAGCGACCACTGTAAAGTCCGCGACCCTTCCACCATAAAGAAATTGATGAAAGAGCAGGCTTGACCTGGCGACCCGTCAGATACCCGCGGATCGAGCGCCATTTCGTAGCTTCGCTCCGCCATTTCGGCGAGAGGCTGCCGTCCCTGGACGCCGTACACGTGAAACATAACCTACAAGCACTGTAACTCTGTTAAAGCATTGTTAGCATCTTTTCAGCTAACATTCTTTAATAAATATTCTAATAAATTAAGTCGGTTACGGGACTTTTGCGAATTTTCGTCTGGGTATAAAGATCAATTTTTAAGCTTTCACGGTACTTCTTTAAATATTTCAAAAGGTTGAAATAGTTCAATATTCCAATAAATTAAAGTAGTTTTTTGTCTGTATATAAATATTTTTTACTTTTGTAGTTTTTTTTTTTTTAATACGTAAATAAATTAAAACGGTTTACGAATTTTCAGGTCGTAATTAGGGTCGATCATCATTTTTGTATTTGCAGATAGTTTGCAAGGACGTCCGAGTCCTAGAAGGTTGCAGTTTGCTGTCGAGAGGTCCTGGCGCGTGTTTCGCACAGCTAGAGAGGAGGGAACGCCCTCGAGCGATGCGGAAACTCGATTTTTTTACGACACCTTAAAATGTGCAGGCAGAGCGTGACTGCAGTAAAGCATATCTGAAAGTCATTCCGAGAGGGTCACGTTGTAAATTACATTGGCACGCCGGACACACGACGCTCTTTAACCTTCAAGGGAGTGGAAATTTACCGCTCAATGAAATTTTTCATAAATATCGCGTTAAAGCAAACACTTCCCCACATACACCACGTAAATACTGCAATATTCAAGGGTTAATTGGTAAAAAATAGAAAGGCAATATTATACAATCCTGATTGTTTTTTAGTGCTATAATTCAGTTTCGAATCATCCTTTAAAAGAATTTAAAGTTTTCTTCTTTTCTTTTTTCAAGATAATTGTACAATAAGAGTGAATTCAGCCCTGAATGAAATTTAGTAATTTTGTATTGTAAATTAAGCTGTGTAATAGGTGTATGGAAAGTCGTTATTTTCTGGTTAATTTGAATATTTTTAAGGGACAGCAATGAACAGCTAGACTGTTAAAACTTTGTTTGGCAGCGTTAATTAAATTGCGAGCTGATTGATCAGAATGAAAATAAAGTGAATGCAATAATTGAAGAATTGTATTAAATACTGATTTGTGTTTGTGAAATTCCTTTTTATATTCGAAGTCTATATTAATTTATTTCGCAACGATTGTTATAATTTATTAAATGTATTCGTTTCTTTTGTACAGGAGGATTCTATTGTATTACGTTCATTACGGCGGCAATTGAATTTATCGACTGTTTTCCGTAAAATAATGCAGTTGATTGCGGTCGCAGAGTCGTTGACGGAGTTATTTTATTGTTTCGAACTGGTCAGCCATTTCAACGGGTGATAATGATACAATCCACTGGCGACATGCATTCATTACTTCATTATTTCAAATGATCCGTCAGTTAACTACCGATTATAGGTTTATACCGCCTAACACACTCACGTTCTACAAAAAGAAAATTACATCTTCATTAAAAATAGTACTATTTCCCACGTTTTCAAAATACAATCAGTCTAAACACTACTGATTAAAAAGAAAGTGCAATCTAAAATTTAGGATAAACCTAATTTGACAATAGACAATAAAAAACAATTGAATATAATTTAAAATTCAGGTTAAATCTGACTTGAACATTTAATCGATTGAAACATTTAAATGATTAAAAATCACCAGAGATCCAACACATTTTTATCAAAAGCCAATAATTCTAACGCCATTTGTTAAGTCCATTGTTTCTACATTAGATAATCCTCTCGCAGAATCCAAGATCCTAAAACCTGATTTATCACGATCCACAATGTCACCGAACTTTGGGAACACTCGAGCACAGCTTGCATTAGCCGCGGTTCGGTGCAAAAATTAGGATTCTGCAGTAGCACTCGTAGACTCAGGTAAGCGTCTCCGTTTCCAGGAACACGTAGGAAAACAGCGTGATCTATTTCCAGGTCGCTAGGGGATGAAGTAACCCCCATTCCAACGTAGAACACGCTGGCTTGTTCCATTCTCTCTCTCTCTCTCCCCCCCCCCCCCCTCTCTCTCACACACACTTTCTCCGCCCACCGGGGAACAATGTAATCCTTTTCAATTTCACAAAGAACAAAGTAACTCTCTTTCTCTCTTCCTCCCTGTCGGACAAAGAACGGAGCAACAAGCTTTCATTCTCCTATGAGGAACTGGAAGTAAACCACCCACGTTCGCCGGGGTCGCGAACAAAATGACCCATTTTCTTTGCCCGCCGAGAAAACTAGTCGTCTTCTGTTACTGAAACGGTACCGGGGATGTGACTCGCCCCCTTTATCAAGGCACGAGAACTGACCTATCTATTTCACCAACGAACCCCCGAAAGACTCTGCTAAAGCTGAAAACGAACAATGAACTGCCTCCCGGCGCCGTCAAACAACCCCATTTGATTCGATGCCCTTGGCCACGCGAAACCGAACAAAGTGTGCATAACAATTGAAGAACAGTGGATGACCAAATTATCACGCTCTTGGTACTAGCATAATTTTTCTGGTACACGAAGTTACTGATTTCAATTATTCTGGACTTGCTTTTGTCTCTTATGCATGGACACACAAGTACAGGGTGAGAAGGTCAGTAAAAAAAATGTGACATTGAGTTGCAAGGTCAAGTACAAAGCTTCGCGGCAACTATTTTTTTACAGATCTTCATCGATCCGAAGATGTACAAACATTTCTTTGCACCCTGTACATTCGGGTGAAAATTCAATTTTCATCCCTAGACTGCGGATCTTTATGCAAAATAAAAATAGGGTTGATTGCTAGAGACCGGAGCCGAATAGGCATTTAACAATTTAATCGAGCCGGAAGTAATGGCATTCTTAAATCATTTTAACCTGTTTCTTTCTGTTTTAAGTGGCACCGGGCCATTTGTGCCGCAAATGAATTACGCGACCTGTCGGTTCACAAATATAAATTGCCGTTAAAGTATCCATAAAAAAGTCTTCAGCTGTGGAGCGTATTTTAAAAAAAAACTATGAAACTGTCTCGCCGGTAGTTAACGCGTTAAAAGGTGGAATATTTGGTGGAACAAAAGGCGGAATAGAAAATCGTTCGGCGTATTTATTAGCCACGTTAGAGCGAGCAGAGCGTTTCGCTCACGGTCCAGCTGAAATCTATGCTCGCAATTTGCGTGATGACATTTAGAGCGGCCCCGATACAATCTGAAATAATGGTCGGCGGGTGGGACAAACGAAATCACGACGACGGTTCCGCTGGTCGGATATGATTTAGCGGACCGCGACTCGAATGGATTTTCGTGTCGGGCCACCCAAAAGCGAGAGCACCACCGCCTGCCGCAGCATTTCGCTGTGTAACCAAACAGAAAGGAGAACGCTTTACTCCAAGTGCGTACCACGGGTTTCATTTGTTAATCCGATTCGCCGATCTGCGAGCAGAATTATTTCCCTTCGCACAGACAGAGAGAGAGAGAGAGAATGCGGCGAAGTTTTTAAGCTCGAAGCACGGCGGACAGTTTCGCAAGCGTTCAACGCATCCAACAACCGTGTAATTGCGAAGGCGAGCGTTTCCTATTTCGCGATTCTCCAGGTGTCAACCTAGGAACACCACAAACAGCATTGTCTCCCTTACGGATCGGTGCTCTCTACCCTTTTGGATTCGCAGAGCCGGTTAATTGTCAACTCGGTAATTAATACACTCTGTAATTCGCGCATTTCTGACGAAAATTGAGAGCACAGAACGGTGAAAACGTTAACCCTCGGACATTTTTTTGCGGTCGAGGTTTCCCTCAAGGTTTCTAGAAAATTAATGTTTCCAAATTTCTACTTTCACAAAAAAAAAAATAGAAGAACACTTGTATTAAGGAGAATAACAATTTTTACTGCTCACACAGGCACACGAATATGAACGAGCACGTGAACTGGGGGCACAATAACACGTTCGAAGCATTTTCAAAGGCGGACTAATCGGGACGAAAATCCCTGTTCCAATTTAAATTACATTCCCGTGAAATATTAACATTTCCAACTTGAAAAAAGATTTTAAGAAAGGTAAATTTTGAACAGATAGGATTAAAATAAAGCAAGTCACTGATTCTTGAATGAACAAGTCAGCTTGATGGCAGAGCGATTGGGAGAATTACTCTGGCAGACGAACGAAGCGTGCAAACGAAATTCTTTGAAAGCGTAGTAGGGCCGTTCAAAGGAAAAGCGATAGGGGCCGATGACCGGATGATTTCGGTTGATCAGTCAGTCGCCGCGAAGTGTTATTCCGATTCGTTTGTCACCGGAAACCGGCGTAATATTAGTATCCGGGGATATTCCCGGATAGATGTAGGCGCGAGTCCGGCGCGTAAAATCGAACGAATTTTCGCGTGGCGGGCAAATTCGAGCGCGGGACGGTCGGCCCCGAGTGCTCTTCAAATTGAATTGGAACAGCGACAAGCGGTCACGGTGGCCGGGAACAGTTTTCAGGGTGGAGGGGCGGGGAAGAGGGAGAGGAAAGTCGGCCGAGTTTCGCATCGCGGAGCAGAGAGAAAGAGAGAGAGAGAGAGAGCATTTAATAGAACGAAGCGGGACGGCGTTACGTGTTGCTTCATTAAATTCTCGCATCGCCGCGCTGTTCCTTGGAATATTTGCCCTGGTGGCGCACCAGAGTAGTCGGCTCGCCGGGAAACTCGAGTTAATGACACGGACCGGAACCCGGAAAGTGAAAAACCGCGATCCGGAGGATCAGCGTGAATTCTCGAACGTCGAAACAACGTTCGTTTCGTTCCGATTCGTCTCGCTGCACTTTGCTATGTCATCTCGTCGAGGATCAGTTCTTGTACCGATTTCGAAAGGGACGGCACTCGGTCCGATCAGCATGTATCCTCTTTTGTGGACCGACCCGTAACTAGCAATTCTCTGTGCGTCGATTGCGACAAACCGGAGTGAAATAAAAATTCGTTTCGAGTTCCAGTCATTTTTATACATTGACTTTACTACGTTACTTTATGGTTTCACTAGTTTAAGTCTCGACTACTGATTCTCGGTATACATGGTCTATTTACACCGATTAGGAACAAGCACAAATTCGATTTTTTGGAGGAATTTAACAGGTTCCAAAGGAGGGTTTGTAATATTTTTAACTCGAGTCTTCAGCCATCCAGACGTTGTTTAAAGCATCGTACAATTTCTGGAAGTTTTCCTACCCAATATTAAAAATCGTAGGTGCACTGCAGAAGCACCCTATCTGACAGTTCTCAATACTAAGAAAAATTTGACATAGTTTTTAGCATATTTCCAATTTCAAACGAAATTTTTCCCAATGGAACTTACCATCCCCGTAGCACAACCCTCAAAATATAATAACGAAAATGAATTCGACAGTGCTGCAATGTTCGCAATATTCGCAACTCGATTCTCGAACCTCACTGCCACGAACACACACTTTTTATGTATATTTCTGCGCAGTATTAAAAATCACGGGTGCGTTCCAAACGGCCACGGCGCACGCTGCACTTACCGATAAGAAAAATTGATGGGTGGCAGCAAAGAGATGCGTGACACCGTAAAAATGTGAACCGGTAACGATCAACTCCCGCTGGCAAAAGGTGAAATCCAATCGGATCGTCTGTAAATGTCCAGGGGTAGTGGGAGAGGAGAGGCGCGGGGGAATGAGCGCGCCATTTAGCCGAAGGAAATTTATCAACCGCGAGATATTCCGGGGCTGAAAGTAACCCGTTCGGATGGCCGATCGTTGCGGTCGTCTCTCTGTTCCACGGAAATGGATGCCAGCCCCGCAGATCCCGCGTAAACAAGAAACACCATTATCCGCTTGGCCAAGAAAATGCACCGCGGCCGGGAGGTGTTAAACGGCCGAGGCAGGGTGGTTTTTTTGCGGTGGACGCGAGGTCTTCAATTCTACCCGACCTGGCAGCCGTGTAGGAAAACGTCGTAACGACGCCGGAAACCCTTCTTCTCCGAGCGTGCTGTCCGATCGTTACTCAGAACGACGAGACCGGACCATTCGCCGAAGATTTTCCCTGGAAATCCACCGCGGACCATCCCTCAAATCACTCGGACCCACTATCTCCAGCTTCGCAGGAAATATTCTGTATGGGACATTGATTACCGGCTACGCAACTGCAGCTCTTGAGCAAGATGCGATGTGCAGGAGAAAAATTAACGTGGTTGTAGAAGAACTTAGTAACCCTTTGCACTCGGTGCTGTTTTAATTCTAAAACTAAATTTTTCTTCCCTCCTTGAATATTTTCATCTTATTCGTCCGATTTCCATGTATAATATCTGAATGGTTAGTAATCTACTAAATACAAATTTTTAACGTAACAAATATTTTGTAACATTTTTTGTAATTTGTCTGAATTAATGCCACAACAATTTCTTGTGGCGCTTCAGAGTCACCAATCGAGTGCAAAGGGTTAATATGTTCAATGCATGGAATTTCTATAAAATGTCAAAACGACACATAAACTTTAAATTCAAGTATGTCTCAACGTGGTATAACAACTTAATAAACAAGTGCTCCTAATAAGTACATAAAGCAACATTTAATTTTAATTTACACTTAATATTTAATATCAATGTGCATTAAAGAAAGAATTAAACCCCGAGCCCCGATCTGTGGCAATTAATGCAGAAAATTTATATTTAGCACAAAGATTCTCGGTCTGTTCATAACAATCAGAAAAAAAATGTTTCTATTAAATGCAAGACACAGGAGCCACGTAGACATTTCTTTCGAAGAATTTTATTAAACTGATAACAATACAGCAGTACTGTCAAATTCGTTCAAAAAGTGGTTCAAATTGCGATTGTAGAAGTAGAATCGGACGTTTATAGATCAGACAAGGGGATCAGAGATCGGAAAAGTGGAACACAAATGTGTGACTGTAGTGCAAGTAGTATTGGTCGACCAGTGATCAGCCAAGGAGCTTAGAGGTCGGGACAGTAGAACAAAAATTTGTAACTAAAAGTAGTAATAGTCGAGAAATGGTCAGACAAATAGAATAACGAATCCGACGATGAAACAAGTACCATTTCGAGCACAGTTCTGTGTACATTCGATTCGATCGTTTCGCGACGGAAACCGACTGGTATGAATTTTTTCTGGTTTTCTGTGCACACAGCACGTCAGTTTACGACTTCCGGGTCCGGGAGGCGGCGGGAATTCGCCGACAATTTGTTCCCCGCCGAGTGACACAGTGTACACGGGGGAGGGCGGGGAGGGAAGAGCATTGCGCAAACATTCTTTATCAAAAAATCCCGATGCATCAAAACATGCCGGCGTGCTCTGTCAGCTCCTCGTCACACTCCGTCGGCAAATATCGCTCTAGAAAGTTCGCGGATCGAGTGTCTCGGGAGCGTTGCGACGCTATTTCCCTGGCGCGGTACCTACTCTCAGGCGACATCGACGACGAGGAGGACGACGACACAGGCGGAAAACGGTTTCCTCCCGTAGACGGCGACGCCGACGTCGACGGTGCACCGCGCCGCGCCGCCTCGAGTGGCAGTTAAGTAAATGGGATCGATTGTGACAAGGGCGGCCGCTTCGCTGATCGCGTCCAACTTTTCGAGCGTATTGCCGCTAAGAGATGAAGTGGCGCCTGGAGAGTGTTCCCCGTTCCCGTTCAGGGACACGTGGGTCCTCGAACCGTCGAAGAAGAACAAGAAGAAACCGAGGAAGAAGAAGAGGACAGGGAAAAAGACTCTCGATCCACGGCTTCGAATCCACTCGGGGGGAGGGAGAGAGGTCGCCGTCTGGTTTCTTTCGCGGGTCCGGCCTCCTCCCGAAATTTTCCCGTCCTCGATACACACACGCTCCCACGATGATCAATGGAGGCTGGATAGTGGCAGTTTGCCTTCCCTTTCGAGCTTGGACCCGGTCCAAGAGGCTCGTTAAATATTTATCGGAGGTCCTAAGCGTTGCTTTTTCGAATGTTGCTGGCCAGAACGGAGATCCCGCGGTCTTGTTAAGACCCCGGACACCTTCGCCACCGCGGCCACGAATTATCACCGACATGCTCGCGACAGATCGGAATTAATGGACAATAAAGAGAATAGATCCCGCGAATCGCTGGAAAGAACGTTGCCCGAGACGCTGGTCGGTGGATAGATAGTCCTGGTGGAAGACACTGGGACCATCTGTCTGACAGAATTATGTGCCGCGTTACTGAATGGTAAGGTAGATCCGGGTGCATCTTAGATAGTTTTATTCAACGTCTTCTTTGCGCGAGATTTGTGAATGAAAGCCGAATGATCTGTTATCAGAAACCTTATCAAGGAGAGACGAAATATTGCATTAGGTTAGGATATGGTTAGATGTTAAAAGACTTGCAATTGAGCACGACCTGATATCGGACCTACTAGATTAATTGAGGACCTAATAAATTAATCCAGGTCCTAATAGATTACGGGAAAACCCACTAGATTAATTCAGGACATACTAAATTAATTGAGGATCCAATAAATTAATTCAGGACCTAATAGATTAAACGAGTACCCTCTCTGTTGAGTCAAGGCCTGATAGATTAAACCAGGACCTAGTATATTAAATCAGGACATAACAGATTAAACCAAGACCTGATAAATTATCTGAGAACCTAATAGATTAAAGTAAGACTCAGTATATCACGGCAGGATCTAGTAGATTAAGCCAGAATGGAACAGACAGCTTAACAATGCAGCTCCAACAAACCCGAGTCTAGCATCTGTAGGCGGAATTTAACAAAGCCGGCGCAGCCCTCGCGTATCCAACTGACCTAAAAAAAGGGGTCTAACATTATCCAGCACTAGCCGGCGCTGACTAAGGCCGACACAGAGCAATTTTTGCCATCGAGGGCCATCGTGGTAATAAATCCGGCCCGGCGGAGGGCCGCGGAAGGGCGTCGGTCGAGAAGCCGGTGGCTCGACGCGGTCTGCGGGCTTCCTAAACCGTGAAATAATAAAAGTATATCACCGGGACAGGTTCGCGGGTTTCCCATTGTCGCTTTGTGATGCGTGCGAGATAAATCACCGGAGTGTCGGCCCTCTCGCGTGCCGTTTAAACGACAACGAAGAAAGAATTCGTAGCGGTCGCGCGCTGGGGCTTCTGGCCGGTTCGGTGTAAGTCGTTCGAACGGCGTTGCGGGAAAGGCAGAATCCCGGGGAGTTTCGCTGCGCCAGCCATCGAGAAATATGGCGGACAGGTTCACGCATAAAATAGGAGACAACGTCTGTTACCGGTGATTCGACGCTTTAGTGTCTCGCCGTAAAAGATATTGATACTTCTTGGCGTCGCCCGGAGCCGACGCGGTCCACGAATGCGCGTTTTTTGTAAATAGAACGAGCCTCGAGCGCGCTCGTGCTGTTCCTCTCGGTTGCCGTGGGAAATTGGAATTTTTTTTACGGCCTGGCCCATCCACTTTCGAAATTTCCGCCGGGCTCTCGCCCACGCCAACGGAGTACACCTTCTCGACACGGCCGGCGACCTTCGTTGGTTCATTTCAAGCATTTTCTTACATTCTCTATTATGAAAATACGCCGTACAAGGTATTAACAGGTTCTCTGACTAAATGTCAATTTTTAAGCAGCATTTGAAAAATTACGGACGAGGGTGAAAATCATTTATGAGTGGGCTGCAGATCTTTATGCAAAATAAAAATTACATTGAGCAGAAGTTGAATAAAGATGTATTTCAAAATCATTTTTGAAGTGTATTAAAATATTTTTCATTACAGAAATATCCGAATTAATTCTATTTGCATCGGAAACTGTAATTTTCCCGCCGAAGAGAAAGGGGTAGGGGGAAAATCGTTCTCGTTTCTGAAGTCCGTCAGTATTTGAATATCTCTAGTATTTCGCGCGTTTCGACGGCTGATTGATGCCTCTCCCATTCCGGTAGCGTTCGGAATTTAATTTCAAACGCAACGTCGATACCGGGAAATACAGACGCCATCCTGTTTCCCGGACGGAGTCGTAAGAAAGCGGGGATCTCGTTGGACCTGACGCGAGACGACGGGCCAATACCTTCGCAGTGTAAACTGGCATGGTACGACAAGCGTTTTCTATCCCGGGGAAAATACGGCCGCGAGGTTATCTCGACTTGTAAATAAAACAAACCAAAGCGACAGAGCCGGCTGCGGCCGATTAGGCACGACGGGGCTGCCGGTGCGGTTGATTGAATGCAGGTTAATTAGGGTCGGGAGGTACTCGAGTGAAATAGTCAACGATAAAGCAGACACTCCGCTTCCTCCGCTCGGATACTAGCACGAACGAACCGCTTTAAAAACAAAGCTAACACTCGCCGTCGAGCTATCTTATCACTGGACTGCGGATCTGTGTGCGTTCGTGGCTTGTCGGAAATTTTTGCGCTGCAAGAAAACATTTTTTATATTAGAAAATAGTGGCTCAGTTTGCTTCGTTTTACTGCGGGTAATTCCATAAATGTTCGATCTCTATTCACCATTAAACGTCGGAGGCTCGAGGGGCGGTTTTAAACTAAAGTAACTCTTTGCACCCAAAGTTTGTCATTACTAAATTCGTTCCCTGAATTAGGGAACCATTATCCCGCACGTTGTGCCGCTGCAACTACAAAGTACTTAGCGCTTACTCGACGTCCTTAAATCATTTAAAACCTCCGAAAGGTCTTTAGCGAAATCCTCCGAAGAAGCAACGAAAATGTTTGCAGAGCTTTGTAGAGCGACGAGGACGACGGTCGTAACAACGCCGAAAATTAGTTGAATATCCGTCACGGATTCGACGGGTGAATGAAAGTCATGGTTGGGGGAATGGATCGTTTCGCTTTCACGCGTTCGTGTTTGCGTCGATCGTTCGACCGGTTTCTGGATCGCGAGCTCGGCCCGGCCCCGCGGATTTCTGGCCAATTTAGCGAAGTTTGAAGCTGTTAGGGCGACGCGAAAGCTATCGATACGATAGAATTACCCGGGATACGGATTTAAATGGAAATCTAATTTCGACGATTGGATTACGCTCGCGGACGCGGCGCTCGCCGTTCATCGGCCGGCGTTAAACATCAAAGTATGGATCGCACACAACCCGGCCCCGCCAGTATTTACAGCCCTGGGCCCGGGACTGTGTGGCTCCCCGAATGATAGAGGGGTTCATGAAATATGCAAAATCGGCCCATAAATTATTCCACGCAATTTTCGGAGCTGTGCATGTACCCGGGCCAAACCGATGAAACGAACGGTTCGGTTGCGCTTCTTAATAACGTGACGCGTGCTCGGACACGTTCCATTGCCTCCAACCGCTCATCGTGTTTGCGACTTCGTGGGGAAATTGATGGAAATGCGCTTCAAAATTTATTTATGATCGTCTTTGGTCATTCATTGCTATTACTTTTTCCATCGCGAGCTTAATTAGCTTCAGTTTTGTGCATATTAATTTTCTCATCATAGAAAAATCTTATCCCACTCCCCTGACCATAATTTGAAACATTTTTCCGTCTGCATGATTACTAGTTGACCAACACCACTTTCCCATCGTAGATCTAGTCAATTCTAAATGTCTGTTCTACTTGTTTGGCTTCAGGCCAACTCTGGTCTATGTATCTAAACATACATAGATCATGTTCTACTTGTTGGACCAATAACCCAGTGCTTGTCTGACCAATGGCTGTGCATATACTACTTCATTACTCGAAAATCAAGCGTAGGAAAGATGTTGCAGCTTTGTTTCTCGGTAGACTTAGTTATGTTCAATGATTGAATTGTGTTTAAACAACAATTTGATCATACAACGATTTTAATAGATGAAATTAGTTCTTCCCGTTGCGCTCAAAGCTGGCAAATCGATTTGAAGCTAGTCATGATCAAAGGTTTCACAGCTTTGCGGTGAAAGGATCATAAAATCACTCTAAAATATCGCGTTCTAACTTGGTATAATTCTTGCGGTGTGGAAAAAAGGGGGTGCGAAAGTTTGCGCGATTTTTCGCGGGGGCGACGGGATCGTTGAAATATTGCGAGAGCTGCCTTTGGCGCGCATTAAAATCAGACAAATCCCCGATAAGAAGCTTTCATCCTTGGCCGGGGGAGTTTCAATCGTCATTGACTTTGGCCGTTAGGGAAGTTTGACGGCAGAAAATTCGCGCGGGGGGTTGGATTAGCCAGCCAGGGCCAGGGGTGAACTCCTTATCGCAGTCGCGGCTATTCGGCAGACAGTTTGTCACCGAGTTTCGCTGATGTTTCACAGGATAACGCCGCGATTTTTCGTCCCGAAATCTGCGAAAATGTTCTACCATTCCGCAAAAAAGATTCTATAACAACACCCGCAATATCCCGAAATATAGCAATCGAGGAAGAGTTTAAATTAACGTAACAAATAGTATAGAATTATTGTGTAAACCCAACTGAGCCGCTATACAAAACCAATTATCGTTAGAACCTAACCAAAATTATTAGGTGAGCCCAATTATCGAAGAAACAATTTGTTTCATTAATCTAATTTTAGTATGAACACAATCATTGTACAACTTGAACTAGAAATTTTGATGTAACATTTCACTTTGCATGTAACAATTGAAATACAGCGAATCTAAAGGTTGAAAGCAACAAAATTGCGTCTTGAAATATTGTGTGCTGTTTTAACATTTCGGACAAGAAAAATAGAAGAGATAGAGCAATTAATCAACGGTTTCACCAGCCAAGGAACCGAAGCATAAATTCGAACAGAAAATGTAGCTGAAAGTATCGTACATCGCGAAGCATAAAAGTTCTTAGCAATTTTCTTGGGAACGATTTTTCTTCCCGATCGAGAGGAACGTGAGATTCCTGACCGAGATTCGAACTCTCTCGAGATTAATGGCACACTCGCGCTCTTTCTCACGCACATGCCGCCACGTGCCGAGCTAGAAATGTTTTCGATTCATCGGCTCGCGGGGAAAGTCTGCAACTTAGAATCGAATTTATTTGTCTGGCGCCGGGAACGCTAATTTAAGGACCTCGGCCTGCGCCCTCGTTGTTCCTTGCCACTTTCACTCCTACTTTCAGCCTTCGTCGTGAATTAACCCTTAACTGTTGAAATGCACGAATGTTGTTCCCTTAAACGGTAAAATTATCGCATTTTCAAAGCGCAGCATTTCAATTAATTTCGCTACAGTAAAAAAATTATTGTTTTCAATTGATTTTTACGAACCCAAATTTTTACACAAAAATGTTGTCGCATCTTCTTCACCGCGTAGCATTTAATTTAGGTATTGAAATAATCGGTTTTGTAAACAATTTTGTTTACAGTACGTGGATTCGAATTGTCATTGATTTAATTTCCCGGAGTCCCCGAGATTTCATTTCAATGTTGGGTACGGAAACCATAGCAATCGCCGTCTCTTCTTCCCCGTTTCGGTACGAATGTTTAATTTTTCGTTATCGCGCGTTCGCCTCTGATGAATGCATTCTTTATAGTAAGTTCGTTATAAAACCCTCACCATCAGACCGGAAAACCGACAGTAATTCCTCGGAATCTAGCGGGCAAAAAATTGCTCCCATTTAATCAAGTAGAATCGCGTTCGACCCGGCGCGGATTTAATCTCGAGACAATTTGTATTTACTCGCAACAGTCCGAGGATTACGGAATTATGGACGCGAACGAAGACGAGTACAGGAGTAGTGTTCTGGATTCGTTATAACGGGAATAGTTCTTGCGTAAATTTTTATAAGCTGGTTTATAGAAATTGCTGAAATTCCTCCCCTTCGTTCATGGTTTTCTTCAAGTCTGAAGACAATTCGAGGCTCTATAAAGTCTGAACAGTAGAACACTGAAAACAGGAAACTGTATTAAAATACATCTTCAGAAATTGCTTCAGTCGTGGAATAATTAATATATAGATGCAGTCAATAATATATAGCCAATAAAAATATGTATGTACTATACTATACATATACTTTACTATACTATACTGTACTATACTGTACTATACTATACATATACTATACTCTATACTATAGTATACTATACTATACTATACTATAGATATACTACACTATACTATACTATACTATAGATATACTATACTATACATTGTACTATACTGTACATATACTATAATATACTATACTATAATGTAGATAAACTATACTAAACTATACTATACTGTACTATACATATACTGTACTATATACTAACTGTACTATACTGTACTATACATATACTGTACTATATACTATACTATATACTATGCTACACATATTTATTAAAGAATAGTGTGCATAAAATTAATTTGACTAGTTTCACATAAATTACGAGATCGTGGACGTCACGCATCTATGACGTTGGTATCGAGAGCGTGTTAAGGGTTGAAATGATCCAAATCATGTTTGAATTTACGAAATGATTGTAACCTAAAATAGGCAGTCTATTGAACGTCCTGATGCAGAAGTAACTGGCGCCCATTATTACACACAATACCTATATCTATTATTGAATCCCACAGCCCGCAATTGTTGTAACCCCGAACCAGCTGGCACAATTTGCTTCCCGGTTGGCTGTAGGAGCTATTAAGCACCGCAGATCTCCAAAACGAAAATTTCTACAGCAACACGTCCACGCAGAGTTTGACAGGGACACGAGGGTGTACGTTCTACGTCACAACGCGGAAGCAATTAATTTGCCGGAGCTATCACGATCGTACTTCTATTTCACCTATGCGGCGGAACTCGAGAAAATCCGTTGGAATGCGGCGGCAGAGGGGATCCGGGACCTAACTCACTGACAATATTCGTGTCCGGTTCAAATCTAATCGGATCAGGCTGAACCGAACTCAGATCCCGTGGCGGGATCGAGCGATGGGGGGAACGGGGGAAAATGCGTTTTCGTCGGGGACACACGGAGAGCCCGCATGGGGATTCTACAGCTTAAAGGTGGCCGAAAGGGCTTAGTTGACATTCAAAACGTGCGCCCGTCGTTGCATCCCCGAGCACAATCGCGAGAACAAAACGGCGGCAGCCGTACCTTGCGGCCAGTGTCCGCGTTGGATTATGAAGACGGCGCCTCGCGTTTCCGGTGCGGTTGTCACGTGACTCGCCTGCATGCATGGAACAATTAACCCGGGTGCGTCCGAGCGAGACGAATACCGTGCACGACGCCCAGCATGTTTGCCTCCCAAAGGTTGTTTAGTATCTGGCCCCCAGGACACTCGAAAACTTTCGCTTTTCACCAGCCTTTTGCAACAAAACGCACGATGCGACTATGTCCGTAATAGTGTTTTGGAAAGTAGTTTCCGTTTACGTGGCATGAATTGCATTCGTCGTAAATGATGGGAACTCTTGAATGGGAAAGTCAAAATCAATTGGAAATAAATTTTTTTTCTAATTTATAATATTACGGAAATCAATGTTTTAATCGGTATGCAAGGCAGCTTGCGGATAAGAGAGTTTTAATAAATAGAGAAGACGGAACATTGTCTCTGAGAGACCATAGAAGGGAACGGCTCGTAATACTATTTTACTTTAGATGTCGGATAAGATTTAATTAAGCTCGTAAGTAGAATAAGATCGTTTATAGCCAGACATTATAGATTTAACCATCGTCATTCGGATTTATAGTCTTCGCTCCTCCTTAATTAACCTCCCAAGTGGAGAGCGGGTAGAGTATATGGGCACTAATTGAAGGCTTAAATGGCTCTTTAATCTGTCGTCTTTGTTTTTACTTCGCTCAACTTCTAAGTAATATAAGTACGTGGTCGGACATTGTCGATTTTATCGAATGACTATTGAGCATTTTATTTCTATTTCATTTTAGTGCGGCAGAAAACATAGACTTTTATCGCGAGAATTTTGGAGCATCGATGTACTATTTTCATCCTCTTGAAATCATTAAACAAAAAATATTTCTCTTATTTTCCTTTCAATTAGGCTTCAAGTAAAATATGTACAGTGTTTGAACAGGCAACGCAGATTCGTCCCACCAACAATCATCAGTATTTCTATTTCCATTTTTCTGTAATCTGGTCTTTAAGTAGAATGGGTACTGTATATGGTCAGACAGCACAGCTTTATTTCATCTTCAAAGTAGAATACGTACAATCTTTGATCGGACGCTTTATCTAAATTGATCTGAACATACTAAATTCGCTTCTAGGTCAATTTAGTCCAAAATCAAACTTGCATTCTTAATACAAAATCCTCGAATAAATTAATATGATTTCCTAAAAAGTTGGTGAACTCATCAAATAGTAACATTCTCTTACGTGGAAACACAGCTAACTTTCGTAGATGTGTCTCGACTTTGGTCCACTTTGACTCGAATAATATTGCCGTAATAATTACCAGAACAGAGGACGACGGTTTGCAATGCTTCCAAGTAGAATGTGTACAATGTGTGGTCGGTCATTATATACTCGATCACCGGCACGGTTCGTAACACAACAGTGTATTCAATATTCCCGGCGTTTAGCGCGTATCTAGAATAGGTGCAGCTCACGGTCAGACACGCCACAGGTTTCAAGATAAGCCAAACTGTCCGTCTCCTCTGCCGTGTGCCAATAAACAAATTTTTCCGTCGCTTTCCCGGATCGCACGGATCACAACGTTTAGCAATATGCGCGAAACAATACCGCAGCATTCAATATCGACATGCAAAACAGTTTTATTGCGTTCCGGGTAGAACCGTAACGCACAGCATCAGCAGTTTTCGTTGTTTCCTGCGTTTCCGTCGACTCACTCTCGTAGATTGGAAAATTATTGAAACATCATGGTGGGTCAGCTTTCGAGATGGAAAGAAACGTTTCCACGTTTCTACTTCTACTCCAAATTTTAAAGACGATTGAGAATATGGAGAATTGTTAAATAAAATTATCTCCTCGTTGCGATATAAATTAATCGGATATCTAATAAGCGGACTCGACTAATTTTCACAAGCACTCGCAATCGAGTTTTTGTCGATGCTCGGTACACCTAGGGTTAATTAGAGCATTTTCCTCTGTCGCATGAATTTTAAAATATCTTCCCTGCGCTCGCAGCTCTTAAAGGAAAATCCTCATTACGCTCTCCGAGAGAAACAACGTAATTTAAAATTTCAAGTTGACGTAATTTTACACACGACTAAACAAACTCACAATTTATAGTTTCGGAGAGGGAAACGAGAAGCAATTCTACGGAAGAGGTCTCGAGGAGAGAGGAGAACACCGGCGTTTCTCCGTGGATCTTCGATACCTCGATACCTCGATGCAGAAGAAGGTTATGCAAGAGTCTGGCCATGTGTTCCCAGGGTTTTGCGAGCGTTACAGCTGATTACGGGGCCGGAAGCACGACGATTTCCCGTGCTCGTTCGTCTGAAAAACTAACCACTCGGTGCCGGGGGTGAGCGCGCCTGGATGTGTCAACTTTATCGTATCTTCCGGTTTCTGGGTCAGATTGTAGCGGGCACGTTCTCGTCGCGGATCCGAGACGAAGAACTGAAGAAGTATGTTGATTGTCGAGTTCACACGTGGCGAACTGTGCCGGAAGCCGAAGTTAGACTAGCGACGCTGCCAGCGACGACGATGACGACGGCGGCGGCGGCGGTGGCGGGGGCGAGGGCGGGGATCGAAATCAGGGCTGCCGAACGAAATGCAAATATGGCACGATTTCGCGAGCGAGCGAGCGAGCGAACGACGGGACGGATTTGAAAATGCCACGCGTTTCTGAATCAACCGCGACGTCGATTCCCGGAATCTAGACACTTCGAATTGAATGTTACGTCGCAGACAGCGGGAACGCCCGCGACACGAGAAATCATTTTTACAATAGTCGAAGAGATTGCCGCGAATATTTTATCGCGAATTCTAGACGACAGAACCAGACCGGTTTCGCTCACAGACAATTAAAGACACCGAAGATGCGCAAGTTTCATGTCAGTACAGAAATGTCAGATTAATTGAAACATTCGCGATTTTTGTAGCTATCTGATCATACATTAATTTGTGCTACTTGCCCGATACTATTTTAGTTTCTTTTAATTATCGCACTGTGGAGCTTGACATTAGGTAAATAAAGTTGTCTATCTTTAATATCCATTCTTGTTCTACTCGTTTGAATAAGCGTACTCTTCTTCACGCTGTCCGATTACGTGTGTTCCTATTCTACTGGTATGAGGTCGTGTATTATGATTCACTCTGTGACTACATGTGTTCCCATTTTACTTGTCGGAATATATCATTCATCCTCTAATCGGTTCAGTACAGTCGTTCTCGACTTATCAGACTTATCTACTTGTCTGACCAGTCGTAGATCTCCTCTACTTGACTTATTATACGTAGACCTCTCCTACTTGTCTTATTATACATTACATACGTATTTAACTTACTTGTTGCATCATGTAATATTTCTTCCACTTGTCTGATTATATGAGGTTTCTTCCACTTGTTAGATTTTATATACTCCCTTCTACTGATCTGACTATACAGAGACCATTTCTACTGGCCTGTTCAACCGTACGCCTCTCCTCCAAGTCTGATTAGGCAAGAATTGGACCACTTGTCTAGTCACATACTCTTTTGGTCCACTTGTCTGATTGTATTCAGTACCTTCCACTTGTCCAGCTAGTCACGGACCTCTTTCACTAGTCTGACGAGATACGCTGCTATTCTACATATCTGATTGCGCACGAATTGTTTCCCTTGCCTTGCCACTGGCATTTTGATCCACTTGTCTAACCATACAAATAAACGTAACGCATAACCATTGATATAAATAATTAATTAACAAAATGAAGTACATGAAACAAACTCCTAAAAATTATTCACCACTTTCAATAGCGATCAATGAAGAATCAACAAGATTACAGAATTAAAATCCACGCTGTTCCTTACGAACACACTATGGATTTTATACATCTATAGCATTTTCGACCTAAAACCAGATCCCAATATCTACGAAATGTCTCATAAAAATTTATATTCGCCAAAGATCCGCGGTTAGGATTCAGGGAAGTGAGAAAAACCAAAAGCCAAATGTTTACGAGCCTGATTCTCAGTTGTCGCAAGTCGATAAAACGTGACGGAGGACCGAATAAGTGGAAAATGTCTGCCGGCAGAGAAATCCGCGCCCAGACGATTTAATAATAATCATAGCAATCGGGAGGGGGACATGCAAAGTGGGCAATCTCGTGGTCGACGATTTGTCGGGACAACTGTGAGGCGGGCGTGTAACCCGCGCCACAGTTATGCCGTCTGCATCAGATAAGGGTTTATCGTCGTAAAATCAACGCGACAACGCCCGGCAGTCGGTTTTACCACTTCATCCGGTCGATCGTAAAAGTCAGGCCGCTGTTCTCACGTATTCGCGGCCGCTTTTCCGTTGCTCTCTTCCGAACGGTAAAGCCTATCAGCCGGGCGTACCAGCCCGAACATCTTCCGCCCGGTGGAACACATAATCGTGAAAACTTGGTGACACCGGCGATAAAACTCGATACCGTAATGGCCCGGGAACGACAGCATTAAACCGTGAATGCGACTATCGGCGGATCTTGCCTCCCTTCGTAGCAGCGAGTAAGTCATTCTGTTTATTGTACAATTTGTTTCCAGCTTCCCAGAAGCAACTCGGCCAGTGTTTGTCCTCGCTTGTTGTTTCGATGTTTTTTTTTTGGTCTTTTCTGTCGGCAAAGAACCCCAGGACGTTTTATAAAGACGCTAAGACCGCGCACTGACGAACGGAATTTGCGAGACGATTTAATTCATTAGAGCGTCCCGGAGGTCCGCTGCGAATAAGTTGTCGAACTACTATGCTGGCAAGCTAACTCGCCCCCCGATTAAACGGAGATAAACAGCAAGAGTTTGTCGAGTTCTCTAACTTCGACTACCCTTCTACTTCTCTAACTACAGGAAGTTCTTTCCGATTTGTGCGTTAGATAACACTGGACATTTATGGACGACGTTGTAAGACAGACTGGACATTATTGGGATAAGGACATTCTATTCTACTTATTTTCTGTGGCACTGTAACCGACATAATAGGGAGCAGTGCTTCGGCGTTCCAGTAGAAAAGCTCTCGGTTATGTCAGACTAGTAGAAGAACGCTGTAATTGATCAGACTATTGAGAGAAGTCTGTGATTGTCCAGGCAAATAGACGAAGTCGGACAAGAAGAAGAAGCCAGTACATTCTTAGACAAGTAGAAGAACCTAGTACTTTCTCAGACCAGTAGAAGAACTTTGTAATTTATCAGACTAGTAGAACAAATCTGTAATTTTCCAGACAAGTAGAAGAGGTCTGTGCTTGGTCAGATAAGCAGAAGGAGTGTGCGCTTTCTCAGACAAGTAGAAGTATCCTATGCTTTCTCAGACTAGTAGACGAAGTCTGTGCTTTTTCGGAAAATTGGACGAAACCTGTGCTTTCCGAGATAAGTAGAGGAAGCTTGTGTTTTCTCAGACAAGTGGAAAAGCACAGTACACAGTCGGACAGAGCAATGAATCTTGAGTTAGCTGGACAAATAAAACGTACGAATATTTTTTGGGGCAGATTTTCAGTGGATAACGCAGTAGTGTGCCGTCCAGCAGAAATCCGTCGACGCGTAGTCACAGGGAAGACGTTTCCCCGGGCGAAGGGAAACGTATTAGGTTGCAAATACACCGGCGAGCGAAGTTCGCATCCAATCAGACGAGAAGAGCGAGGTTTCTCCGAGAGGTTTGTATCGAATCAAATCAACGAAGTAAAGAGCCGCAACACGTTCCGGGCGTGTAAACGGGCGTGTCAATAACCGCGGCTCCACAATAACGTTTTTCCTCGGGCACCGATCGTATCGCAAGTTATCACCCCGACCGAAAAAACCGACGCTAATGGCCGGCTGGCGCAAAACTACCCCTCGGTTCGTTAGTCGTCGGTCGTTCCGCTGAAAATCTGGTCGTTTATTGCACCCTCTTAGACGCAACGAACCTGAACCGACTGCAATGCTCCCGGCCGAACTTCCCTTATTTCTGTTTCGCCGTCGAAAGTTCCCCGGTCCGACCACTCCTCGCCGCTGAGTTTTTCTCGGCAGATTTTGTACCCCTTTGCCGTCCTACGAACCAGGCTGCATCACAAAGGCAGTGTGAGAACTGTTACGTTCGTCACCCCGATTGATACGATCCACGTCCTCTCAATTTATAATGCTGGAAAAATTGTAGCACGGCCTGAAAATTGTCGGAGCAATTTATTCGGAACCAACATCTAAAACAAAAAATAATACCTTCCTATTTTAATTGTCTGACTTAATAGATTTCTCTTCTATCTATCCGAGAACGTGATAACATATTGTGAGCTTTTTCGATTTGTCCGATCATGTATATGACACTAATACTTGTATAACTACATACGAGTACCTGACTACATTCGTTCGACACGTGCATGTCTGACCATGTACGCTGCTCTTCTACTTGTAATAATAAAAGTGTTCCTCTTTCATTTATCTGGTTGCATACAGGTTCTCCACCTCTGACCATGTACAGACCATTTCTACTTACCATTGTCTACAGAAGCTACGCCAGCACATATAATTAAAAAATGGCATTGTGCGCATACGTCACAATCTACAGCGATCACCTGGACATATGACATGCTGAATTTTCGCACATTTTTGCACGTATACAGATGAGAATAGTTAGATCGATGATATCGCAACGGCCACGGCTAATATCAATGCATTCCTAGTTCCATTACGGTATCTCAAACAGCCGAAAATTCATACTCATGATTCATATTGTATACATATCCGTCAAACGGGCGAAATCATCCACTCACGCTTATTCCGCCAAATTTATGCATACCGTCGCTCGCTTCGCGTAACTCGCTTCGCGTAACCCGCTTCGCGCAGCTCCCCTTTCATCGATCACAATCCGTCGCCGTTTCATATAATCGGGAAACCAGCGTGTACCGCGAAAGGACTCCCTTAGAAATGAATTTATGCAAACCCTTTCAGCCCGTGGTCCGTTTCTTCCCGATTCCAAAGGGGCCCCTTTTGTATCTCGAGGCGGGACTTTCTCCGACAAATGTTCCTTGCAAATGACAGGCGGCGATCGAGCACGAAAGGGTGAGGCCGTCGTTCTTCCGGACGACAATTAATCCTAACTCCGGCTCACCTTGGAAATTTAATTTTAATTTCTCTTCCGCACGTTTAGCTGCGTTGCGAGAATGGATCGCCTCATCGACAATAATTGTTTGGCCGGCGCCGATAGTTAACGCTCCTGCCCCCTAAAAGAGCAGTAATGTCGGTCATTTTGAACATTTTTCGTTCATGCATTTCATTACTTGAAGACACTATGAACAAAAATGAAAATAAAAAGATTCTTTAGAACCTGTTACATATATCGCAAATTATTTCACTCTTCGCTGAAAGTGCTATAAAACGGCAACAAAAAATCGTACACCAATTTTTCTGATCTCGTTGGAAAGAGGAGACTTCAGGCTTTAGATTCGCGTGAGTTTCAATCTCATAAAAAATTTTTTAAGCTGGCGAGAGGAGATTGAATTTGTACAATTATCGGAAGATTTTTTCGCTGATTTTACAATACAACCAAATTTTTTATAAAAAAAACTTCGTATAAAGACGTGACGATAGAATGCTTACTCTTTCACACGTGCCCAGGCAGATCGTTGCCCGATTTTTTTTCTCGAAATTATGCCAAGTTAAAGATCGACTACTTTCCACCAAAGATCCCATTTAACCTGAGATCTTTTAATGGTTATAATGACAGTGTGGAGTACTTTGTGCTGCAGATGAGAGTTCGATCGCAATTCGGGGAGGTTACTACACCCTCCAACGAATTAGCCAGGCCATAGGTTATTCACGAGTCGGCAGACCACGCACACAACACCGTGTGTCCCGGACACAAGAATTTGAAGACACAAAACCTGACCCGGTGGTTGTGGAGCACAATGGTAGCCGGCGTCGCACCCCTCGGGGCAGGATCCATCCCCAAAGGACGACACGTCGCACAGGGGCTGGCCCCTTATCTTGACCGGTTCAAATGACACCGACATTGTCCACGTAATCGAACTTTTTCTTTCGCGGCCGCCCTTGACACGGAGATAGCCAGCCATCGAGATAAAGACTGCCGCGAGCGTGTCAACCCTTGCCAGAAATCAACCCTCCTTTCAGAGTAGCCACGTTATCAGAAACATGTCCACGCTTCCAGCGAACTGGACCTAGAAGCTCCGGCGTCTTGCCGCTGACAATGGCGAAACTTGACACAGTCACTCGACAGACAATTTTCTACGTCATTAAAAATCGTACAGAAATCTTCTCGCGTCTTCTCCCGAAGAGGAGCCTTCGATCTTCATGTTCGCGGTGATTTGAGCTCCTGAAAGAATTTTTCAGATCCGAAGGGGTGATTTGAGTCCCTACAAAAATGTCTGCAATTCAAGAGAGGTGCTGAATTTATGAAATTGTCAAGCGTCGTTAGAAATTGTTTTCGATCAAAGTGGCTCTCGACACACCGAGTCAATTTACGAGGCCAAGGGATGAAACCGGAACGAGAAAAAGGGTGCAAGGGGTTGTCGCGATGGGTTTGGAACCAGCTCTCGCTAATTTTAATAACCGAGATCTCCAGCGAATCATTAATGAATTCGTTGAGCACCTCTAGAGAGGACTAGGGACGAAGGGGGTCTCAGACTACGAGGGAGATTAATGGAGAGCGATGAACTCGCGAAATATAGAACAGTATTAATATTATTCATTCGTAATGCACTCTGGATGACCATTCAACTATTGGCACATCTGGATGGAATTAATATTATTCTAATTTTAAGAGATCCTTTCAATGAAGTAAAACCTTCTGTTTCTCAAATGCAATTTGACGTACATACATACAATATAGATATACTTCGTGTTCCTTTTTCTCGGTAGCTTTTTCTATTAAGGATAGCACGAGTTTTAAGCGATAGACATTTTCGAAATTTATCCTGCAGTCGAATTGGCAGTATCAGTTACGTTGACGAGACGGACGCAAAAAAGTCCACACATTGATCGCCTTGTAAAATTTTTCCTATTCTGTATTTTAAGGAATTCTTTGGACGAAATAGACGTTTAGTATGGTACTACATGCTCCAAAAATTTGAAGTCGATAGCTGCAGTAGATTTCGAAAAAAAAAAAACATGAATTTTGCAAACTTTCCTAGTCTTCTTAAGGACCGTATGAGGGTTGGAGCAATAATGTTTCTCTTGCATCGATCCGCTATTTTTCATGAAATTTGATGATGGTTTTGAAGGTGCACTTGTATGACAATTTAGGATAAGAAGTGGTATAAATTTGGCAAGCGAAACTTGGCCAGAAACCCGCGCACAGTGGCAGCAGCCAGTGGTAACGTCCGTGATTAGTCGGACGGCGGAGGAAATCCGAGGAAAAACGTCGTCGCGGCTCGAATTGCGGGTCGCCGCATTATGGGCACGTAGAGCCCGATCGTTGGCCACCGCAATTAGGTGACACAGCTCATTGAGCACCGATACTGACAAACTCCGGCGAAACTTTCAACCGTAACAACAGTACGTTTCCGAAAGTTGCACGCAGTAACGGCCGGCACGATCGCGAATACCGCCGCCATTAAGCTCCATATCGAAAGCTTCTTGTCAGCGGCCAAATTCCAACAGTTGAACGCAACTTTCAACGTGCCTATATATCGATATCCCCGGCACGGCGTGTTCGGCTCATCGGTTCTAGCGACGCGCCGCTGGCATTGTACGACTTTACTACTGCAGCATCGGATTCTGATATTTTCCGTCCTAAATTCCCTCCCTTCCTCCGGGAAAGCGGGAGACACCGTTTCGCTATCGATCCCGCCAATTTATCTCCTATTTCGCCAGATGTTTCCCCCTCCACTTGCTGAAACGTTTGCTATTATTATTATCATTGTAGAACTGCGAAATTCTCGAAACGCGTCAAACTTTTCATTTCAGGACTCCCGCATTGAAGCGACTGCTACGTTTCCTAGATTACGATGCAATCCTTTTTTAAACACTAATTATTAGATTCCTATCGAAAAAATTGGATCCTACCTATGTTCTAAATTTTTCATACAGTTTTGTACAACCAGGTTGTGTGATCTATTGAGTCGTTCTGCATTGCGAACATAAAATATTTAAATGAAATGTGTTAATCCTCGGCCATGCAATTTGTTGATTTATTATTCAAGGGATATCGGTAAGCCTATTTGAAGCTTGTCTGCATGGGAGCATTATTATAATGATACTGAAAAATTGGACCCTGTCGAACACGTTGCTCTAAATTTATTATTCAATTTTGTGCATTCAGCTTTCGTGATCTATCGACTTGTTTTGCAATGCTAACAGAAAATATTCAAGTGAAATGCTTTGATCCTCGTTCATCCAGTTTGTTGACTTTTACCTTATTCGAGCCCTGTCTAATTTTCCCAGAGATTTTTCATTGTCCAATAAGGAGTTTACACATTCGATCGTTTATCCTTCCACTGGAAACGGGGGCTAAATATCCTACAATATAGAATCATCGGGGTTCACTGAACAGCAAGCTATCGATTTCGTTCGAACAGCTCCCGGGTTTAAATACCACAACGCAATTTAATGGCCCGGGGTTGATTAGCACTCGGACTGTTTAGTTCGATGATCGAGCACGTTGATAGCACTGCCGAAGCAGGTTATGCGAGATCCTGCTTTCACCAAAACGCCGAGCCATATTAGAGGAGAATCTTGAATGGGTACTAGCTGCGGTTAAATACTATTCGGGTGTCGGGCGTACACGCGTGATTTGTTGCGAGAGAGGATTCTCGCGCAGGGTAATATCCCTACAAATAATTTGTACCCTTTTTGCCGACAATCCGGCCCGGAGACGACGAGGGTTGCGCTTCCCACGAGGAGGTTAATGAATTAAATCGATACCAGCGGACTAGCTGGCAACGATTGAAAGCTCGCTACCACCCTCGCCGCGCTCCCTTAACCGGCCAGCACACAGCAAGCCTGAGAGAGCCGATCGACGCGGTTATCGCGGCCGATTTCGCTACAGTGAGGTTTTGATAAAGTGGTCGGTGAATTATTGACGCGGAAAAGCGGCTGATTTTAGGGGGGAGGGGACAGCGGGGTTGCTGCACTCTCCGGGGCTCTGCGAAAAATCTCGTCGACGCAATAAAACGTCGGTGGCCCTCGTTTCCGGCGCTAGTTCCAGGAAACGCGTCAGGCGACATGGTCCCGCGGACAAAAGCCCCACGGTCCTCCCGTGATTCATTCCCGCTGATAGGAAACGTTCGCCGGCTGAATGGGAGCCGGCTAACGAATGTTAAAAATCATCGACAAACGGGACCCAACAACATGCCGGAATTAGCGCCGCGAATCGACTACATCGCTTTCAGCTCGTCGTGCCTCCAGTTCGATCGTTCGGCAGGACGTATTTTACTTCCATCGTACCAGAGTTATGGTCCTCGTAAAGGACGGGTCCCCGGTCTGATCGAGCACAGATTCGTAATACTTGTTCGATTATACAGCGGAGGATTTTACTTGGTTACTCAAACTCGGATATTTTCTCCTGGAATTGGCTTCTGTGGGAATTTATGTCGGCATGAGAATATATCGATCTCTACTACTCGTCTAGATACATACTGATGTGCTCTATTTGCCTACTCGTGCGTGTATTTACTTTACTTGATCGCGGGAATATTGATATTCGCCGGAAAGTATAATGTGCTGCTTGTCTGACTACACGCTGGCGAGTTCTACTTGAGTACTTTGAACTTGTGGATTTTTTCTGACTGATTACAGAAATTCAGACCGGCCTAAAAATTATACTGAGACACGGTACTTGTCTAGGTGAATGTCGACACTCCTCATACGTAGATCTGTTCTACTTGATCGCAGGATATTGACCTGAAAGTATATTGATCATTACTACTTGTCTGATTATATACGGATTCTACTAGAACTTCAATCTTTCCTATTTGAACACAGAAATTTACATGGGCCCCAAAACATATTGATCTGCACTACTTTCCAGAGTACTGTGTAGTTACATACTGATATGTTCTTGACTTGCCTCCCAATACGTATGTAGGTTCTTTTTAGTTGGCCACCGAAATTTATATTGGCCTGAAAATATATTGATCTGTCCTACTTGTTTGGTGACATGCTAATTTGTCCTACTTGCCTCCTCGTACGTAGATCTTTTCTACTTAATTACAGAGAGTTACGTTAAAATTATTCTGGTCTGTAATGCTTGTCTGGACGCATGCTGGCAAGTACTACTTGGATACGTTAAACTGAGACCTATTCTACTTAATTGTAGCAATTTACACTGTTCTGTAAGCACAATCTGAGACGTACATAGTTAGTATTACAGAGTATCATATCCTACATATACTCAGTCATTAAAATAATGTAGCGCGATATATTCTATATTGAAAGAAAAAGATTGCTCGTTATTGCTTTCAAGAATGAAATAACCATAATTGACCCGAATGTCAGAATAGAGAAAAAATTACTACTGGAAGCACGCGAGCGTTCTCCTATTTTTGCCATCCATTTGTGCGTTTTACCTTTGTCGTTGTTGATATTAATTTAGCGCCACCAGCGACCCTTTATGCTTTTCTTGACAGTATTTATGACGCGTGGGCTCTGTCGCAGCGAATAAATAAAGATTACACCTCGCCGAATTGAAATGCAAATTACGTTTTATCGGCGCGCCGGGAAATATATGAATGGGTGTACCGTTGCATTGTATATGAAACGAAGATACGAATGTTGATCGGTCGTTCATTTCTCACCTGTCTAATAGATTAAATTATTGATGTTTCGATTCCAGAAGCCACGGGGACTCCTCTCTCTCTCTCTCTTTCTCTCACTCTCCCTCGCCCTTCCGTGTACTCTGTCGCGAATTGTGTGACAGGTTGGCTTGACTGGCGCCGATACTAATGATTCTAACAAGCGGACTCATATTTGCCTGTAAACAGTATGCAAATTTGCCCGGGCAGGATAATCCGCGGGCGAGGAACAGAAACATTAACCGAGGCCATTCATAAATATGCAGGCATTCATTACGGGCCGCGAATGAGAGCCGACACCGCTACCACTACCACCGCCGCTACCAACGGCCGCAACCACCACCGACACGATCAAAAGTATCGATTCCGAAAGCCTCGTTATGTCGGCCGAGTGCTCTCCCACGCCTTTTCAAATCCCGTTCCTCTTGTCCCGGATCCTCCAGATTATCCGAAAGTCATCGTAACGGCACTCGTCGAGTCATTGAAACGCTTTCTCTCGAACGTAAGTCGGAGCACGCTTCACGGACTACTTCCGAAGTCGCTCGATTGAAAGGGTGCCGCTGAAAGGGATGACGCTTTAAATGAGTCAGACCGGGCCCTATAAATTCACGAACAGCCCTCTGTTCCCGGGAAAACATGCTCGAATACACCTCCTTTAAATATGCAGCCGAATACTGCGTCACCACAAAGATTCAACACGATCGTTAAAAAAGTACCAACACAAAGACCTGTGAATCCTTATTTTTCTTCTAACGCTGAAGCCCCTTGCCAAACATTTTTTTTTTTAATTTCGGGGGTAATAGTGGTGTCAATGTGCAGCCACTGTAGATATTTAAACGACGTCGCTTCTTACTTCTAGATGGAATCTGTACTTTTGTGAATTATTTTTGCGCTCCTCCTTTTGGCAACTGGGACTTTCAATAAAAAGCTGTACGAAATTTTCCAGTTTACGTACCTTGAATTTTTAGTTAAAACTCAAGGTACAAGTTAACTAGAGAGTTAAAACATCGCTAAAAATATTTACTTCCTAATCTAGTTATTTTTACTTTATTTCCTTCTCAATCATTTGTCCATTCACTGCATGAAGAAACTGAAATTAATTTTATACTGTGTCTCTGTATGAAAATTGTTAGCACAGAGTACTACACTTTAAGGTGAATTTATGTTTTACAAGAGGATACACCGTGTTTGATGAACTGTTCTGGAGCAAGTGTTGCGAAGGAACATATTGATAACAACAGAGCGGGTTTTAACGGGTCGATTTCCACGGTTTCCCGGGCAAAAATTCGCTGCCAATGTTTCCTTAGCGCGGATCAGCTGCCGAGAAGCCAAAACAGTCGTGTAATTGCGGTGCCGGTTCCCCGATGGCAGATACGGTTAAACCGGGATTACACGCGACACTTATTGCTCGCAACTTCTATCCGACACATATGAACCCGGTGGGGATCACGGTTGTGAAATACGGCGAATATAAATTGAGTGGCTGGGTAAACAAAAGCGTTAGGAACGCGAGTGCCTGCGTTGTTAACGTTAGCAAGCGCGGCTAAAGGGCGAGCTTGTTACTGTAAATATGACCTTAATTAACTCCAATAAATTCGTCCCTACCTAAAGAACCATCTTTTCCCTCGATCTTCCCCGGAACTTCGTTAAATTGTTTACGCGCAAAAACCTGGGGAAAGAGAAGACTCGAACGAGTTCTTCTGGCTCTGCATGAATATTGCAAATTCCAAGGATCCTCGGAGATCGAATCGGCCGCGATAAAGATAAAATTATGCGACTGAAATATGCATAGAGAATCCCCGCAGCCACCGCGGACACTCTGCTCGCTCTTGTGTCGCGAAATTGTTTAATGGAAGGGCTGAAATGTCCTCGGCACGCGGTGCACTTATTTTACATTCATTTGCACTTAAATAGTTTCGGTTCCCGAAGCGCGGGGACACAATGCTTGATTTGTACTACTGATACAATCTATTCCACGATGATTGTTATTCCGGTGCGCGCTGGAATTCTGTGATGCCCCCATTGTCTGTTTACGTCGCAATGAATAATAAATCTACTTTTGCGCGGGTTTTTCCCTGCCTGACTCATGGGTGACCTATACTATTGGCACTAGAGTAATGTCACCGAGGAATTAGAATTTCTGAATAATTCTATTATATTATATGCGACTGAGGTATTCGAATTTCTATGAAATTTTAGATGTGATGCAATGCAAAGTAGAATTTTGAAAGCTCTACACAATGCTCCACTTGTACTAGTAATACAATTTAATTTACTTTTATTACAATGCTAGAAGATTCTGTTGTTCATTTATTGTATATTTATATCGCAATGAATGGTAATCAATCCGCAAGTATGGACGTTTTGTCGCAGGTCTGACTTATGCTTAACTTGTACTACTAATACAATGTAACTTACCCATAAACATACATTATTCCATATATCGCAGTGCCACACCCTTAGTTGCATCTGTAGTCCTCTTACATTGGAATAAACGATGAACAATCAATATATGCACTTTCTCCTTCGTCTGACTAACGCCTGACCCAGATTACTAAGAGAGCAATCTCAAACAATTCGATCCAACATTATTACACGGCCGAATTCCGAGTCCCAATTAATTTCAGACGCGGCGCTACGTAAAGTAACAGGTGTGTCGAAACTGCAGAGTCTCAGGTTTCATTTATCATTGAGCAACAACCACCGGGTCCCTGTGATTGCGATCACTGGCCACTAAAACCTGTTCCATAGTAAACCCAGCAAACGCTAATTCGTTTAAAATGATCCTAGCGATATCTAAATAGAATCTCGATTTCGCGAAGCTTGGAAAACTTCAAGCACGACTTCCGCCAACCTCGGTTCATGCCACCGGGGCCCCCGTTAAATAATATTTAACAGAACGATCGCGGCGTGGCTCGGACTTGATTTAAGCTTGATTTACTGAAACGATTTAGCCGCAGCGCCATCACGGCGCCGTAACGTTTGCGCTCCAGTCACGCTTCGGAGCTTTGAATAACATTTGAACCTAGACCGCCCCCGTAACTGGGCCGGCAGCGTAAACCAAGCCTAAGAGGTCGTTTGCTGGCTCAATTTCGGAACGTGCGAGGCAGGAAAATTTCCCCCCGGTTCCATTCGTCGTCCGGGATTTATGTCGTTGTATAGAGACACACACCCGGCTGGGAATGCGCGGGGGCTTGCGCTCTAAGCCTTTCATTCGCCTCGTGTACAACGAAATCACCGCGCAGCCGTTCTCTATGCAGCTGCGAGGGACCAAGAATTTCGGTAAAAATGAATACTCACTCGTTTTCGCCGGGAAATTATCCACCTGGCCTCCTTTCCCGAGTGGAACCCACCGGCAAACAAGGTCGCGGAACACCTACACGCTGCGAACTCTTGCCACTGGCTTGCTCTAATCCGTTCGACCTGGAAACGGAAATCGCAAAACATAAAATATGCAACCCCTTCCTTATTAGATGATCGCAAAAATTCGGTTGCAAATAATCAATTATACAGCACTTGAAATAGGTCACTCAAATAACTCGCTTGCATCGGACGAAACTTGCTTGGTATCGAGGAGAGCGCATAATAAAATTTCTAATTTTTTTAATGGGTGGAGACGTAAAGGTGATATGAAGGTCAACCCTGATTTTTCAAATGGAATGATATGGTTTTTTATTTGCATTTTGATAGAGCGTTTCAAGAAGACTCCAATGATCTGTTATGAAGGTCACTGAAGGACAGCTGAAATCGTCAATAAGTTTTTTAGTCTTAATCTCCTCGAGTTTCAGAAACATCCCTATCAAAGCACTCAGCCTATCAACCCCTCTAAATCTCCCTGAACCAGCCCCGAAACCGAACATTTTGTTTCAAAGCTCCGTAGCCACTCTAACTGAAGCACCTCTTAGGCCCCACTCCACATCGGACTCTCCCAGAAACACCGAAAAAGGCTCTCTTACACATCGACGTCTCCATCCAGACGCATTAAAAGTCGTCAGAAGCGATACCATTTGAAACCTCAACCCTGCTGCGACGTCCATAAATACATTGAATTCTACGTCGACTTCGCATTCCTCCGGCCATAACGTGCTCCATTACTATCGTCCCGAGTGAGCCTCTGCGACCCTTAACCACTGGGCCGGCTTCTGTAATCGCCAGGAGTCCGGTGTCGGCGATAAATCTCGTTCCTGGCTCGGGCTTTCTCTCTCTCTCTGCTTTGGGGGTGGAGCAGACGTCGCGAAATCGTGACAACGTGGAAACGCGACACCACCCCCCCCCCCCCCTTCCTCCCCCCCCCGCCCGCCCGGGGGGCGCGATTATTATTTTAACGGCGGCTTAATTCAGCCGGCGGACAAAAGGCCAGCCCCGAAATCGGCCAGGCTATCAGTTATCGGGGCGTCGATAGCAGTGGGTCAAATATATATTCGAAATATATCCTCCCCGACGTCGCGCATGGATGTCGATATCTATATATATACAGCGAAGAGGGACGCCCGACCATAGTACATTGCCGGCTCACCCCTGTGCCCGCCCTGCGTGTATGTACACCTCATATACAGACACGTCATCTGCGATTTACTAGTGGACACGGATCAAGGGTGGCTAGGGGGTGCAGAGGGTGCCATTCGACCCTTCGCCAAGGCTAGGCTGTGTGCGCGGGACGTTCAATGGGGTCCCGAGACTTGTCCCCGGGTTTTTCAGGATTAATAGCGCCATGATCCACCGTAATTTCGCCCATGGATCGAAAAGCTTGCACCGGTGGAACGGGGATGTTTCGATTAACCCTCATCCGTCCCTCATTTTCGCAACTTAATCCTCCTGTGTCAAATTGAGACAATGCTAAAACATCGAATGCAATGAAACGATAAATAATTAACTTCGCTAATTATTTTAGCGAGAACAAAGTAATAAATATTTGCGCAATATGCTGCCCGTACAGCCGCATTTCCCTTTTGATTATTTATCAATCGTTCTTTTCTTGATATGATTGAAAACCATGTGACGGTATTTTTAAATTCTTTACACATTTTTTTGCATTGAATTCCTTCAATTTTGTTCTCCATTTCGGTTCAAATATTAGTATCAGTCGATGGGCAGCCAAGTAGAATAAGCCAATCACTGATCGGACCGACCAGGTATGCGGAGGGTACGAAAATTCATGTGTAACTCGGAGTGTCGTTCAATGTAGATAAAATCACCAGATAGAATCACCAAAAATGATTCAATTGATCGATGCATTAATAGAAAAATTCATGGACCGCCGCTGAAGCCATCATCAATGGAATTTCGCTCGTGGTATAGTGCTGGAGAGTGCCCGCCCTCCTTAATTGCAGCTTAAATTACGATTCGGAACGTGAAACAGCCCCGATCGCTCTAGATTCGTAGCGCGAAGTGGAAAAAGAGAAATGACCGAGTCCATGGGAGGGGTGAGGCCTGCGGGGGAGGGTTAATTGCACCCCCGGTCGGTAAAGGATATTCCGTCTCGATCCGTTCCGCTCGCCGTCAGCACGAGAACTGCACATTTGTCGGTGGACGAGGGAGGAGGAGAGAGAAAGAGACAGAAGAGGAAAGGGATGGGAGGATTTCCTTGCATCCCTCGATCGAAGAGCAGAGGCTCGTGAATCGTGTGCTCCGGCCGAAAACTCTCGTCCCTTTCTGGATCGGCGAAGAATTACGGGGATCCCTGTAGACCGGAGCCCGGTAAGTAGTCGCGAATGATATATTCGCGACGGAGCACGTGGCCACCACTCCGGACGATATTTCACCGAAGTTCACCCGTGGCCGAGGTGGACCCGAGCCTGCGCCGAGGTCCTTTGACATTATCGAGATTCCGAAAGCACCTCCAGCGTTGTAATTTCATTCTTCCGGACACAGTCCGCCCCCCACCACCGCTTTTCCCGCGGCTACACCTTCGAACCCCTTTGTGCACGCCCTGATTTCATAGCGTGGATTGTTCATGAGGGTAACCGAAACATGCCCGGCCGTTCACGCCCCTGGGAAACTCCGGCGATACCAAAGCGTGCGGAATCCATGCCTGGAAAAGTTAACGGGCGCGAAACTTTGGGGAGGCGTGGATTTATCGACCAGGATAATGCAGATCGCGTGAAAACTATTAGACTTTCTATTTAGGCAGAGGACACTTTCATTAGAGATCAGATTTTTCTGATGCATTAAGATGAAGTACAATATACAGGGTGTCCCGCGTACCGTGGATAATCGATTGGGAAATAATTCTACGCGTAAAAGTGAGTTAACGAAAGGTGTTTAACGATAGGATTTGACCAATGCAAAGAAAATTTCTATGTTCCAGATAGCTGTCCATTCTATTCTTTGCTGCAGGAATACTGTTACCGCTGGATCAATTACGGAAACGCTCCAGTATTAAGTGATAAAAACCTGCACTCTGAAGTGATAGAAGTGCGAGGAGGTGTTTGTATAATCGAATTGTGTATCCACTTTGTTCATTTGCTACACGAACACTCTTACTGCCGGATCAATTACAGAAGCACTCCACTGCTAATTGTGAGACGATAGCACTTTGAATTGGCGAGCATTCGATCTGACCGGGGCAAGAGGTGATACCTTGACACCTAGTACACTTCAGTTCTTCCATTCAGAATCAAGTGAGCACCTAAATCAATTTCATTCGTCGACTAATAAATAAATCGGAGAATATTTAAGCTGCGATCAGTGCAAATATTTATGCAAATGACGCAGATAATAATATTGTACCGTCGTGTACCTAGTAAAACACAGATTCAGCAGCTTTCTCTTCCGGCTGCAGGAATCGATGTAAATGAATGGGCTCGTGAAATATAGTCTTCGGGGAATCGCAAAATTCCTAGCCAGCCACTGAACTCTAAAGCTCCTTTCTGTGCCGGAGCTTTCAATCAGGGAGGCACCGCAAATGGGCCAGCCCCGGTTGAAATGGCCGTAAATGAAACGGTCGTTTAGACAAAACGAGGTAGCATGTGTCCATCTTGGTATCGGGGCCTTAGACTGTCGATGTTCGGCGGGGCGTCTGGAAATTTCCTTCGGGATCCGAACGCGGGCAATCGTTGCATCGCGGAACGTGTTTACACGAGGAAATCGGGACGGCCGGAGCCACGGCCGAGCTGTAAGGCGAACCGCAAAACCGCCGACCCAACGACCACCCGGGATACCTTATCTCATCTAGCCACTGTTAAATTATCCAGACCGGGAAACGAGTCCCTGCTCCCTCATCGCGGCGTTCCGAACTCTCGCGAAACAGTGGCTTGCAGATCAAGTTAGACCGGGGGATAACTGTGTGTAGCTGTGCGGGAAACAAGGACACCGAGACGTTCGCGGAAACTCGTGTGGGAACGTTCAAGACAGGGGGAACATACTCTATGATTTGTGGTCGCCGTCTGCATCGACCCTGCACCGGAGTCTCCTGGCCGCTCGGTGGACCCGGATCGTTAACTGCTGGTGTGCCTCGATAAGTGACTTTGGGGCAAAAGTGGCTCAGAAGATTGAGGCCAATGGTCCGATGGGATTTGCAGATATTGTTTTCTTTAGCTGGTGGTCACATTTCGCTTACTGCTCGATTGCTTCAGTAGGTGATTTTGGGGTAACTGCGTTCCAGAAATTAATTTTGAGGTCGACAATCTGATGGAGCTTGCAGATTTTGTTCCATTTAGTTAGTTGTCGTTTTTCATTGACTGCTGCACTGCCTCGTTAAGTGATTTTGAAATGAAAGTCTATCTAAAATGAGAATTGAGGTCGGTACTCCGCTGGCCTTTGCAGATATTGTTTCGTTTGGTTAGTAGACGTTTTTCATTGACTGCTGGACTACTTCGTTAAGTGATTTTGGGTTAAACGTAGCCCTGAAATGAATGTTGAGGCTGGCACTCCGACGGCATTTGCGGACATTTGAGAACGCAACAAAGTATTGAAACAACACTTGACACTTTCATTTTCAGCTGATTTCTACATCTTCTAGTATTCCTATCTCCCGCGAAATCAAATGACAATATCCGCGGTATATAATATTGTAATTACATTATTTGCGAAACCAGTCGCTTCAGGACATCAGCATTCCCTTTTGCATATATTCGTACGGATATTCATGGTCGAGAAATCGCCCGGTTATCAAGTTAATGAACCGTGAGAATTACATATTTGGAGGGCCGAACGTGATTGGATGCACGAGCTATTACTATACGCTTCCGGGTAGCTTGCGACTTCTTTTGTTTTACAATGTTACAGGTGCCGTAAATCGATAAACCTCGACCGTCAGCTTAATCAAAATTGACTCTATTTTAAAAGGGCTCTTCGAGTGAATTTCAGAATGTATTCCCGTAAGAATTTCGGAACGTTCGAGGGCTTGAGTTACAAGTAATCGATGGCACTTACATAATGCCTCTATTACAATAGAGGCTCTTAGGTTTAAAAATAAAGCGCCCGTCATCATTGCGACAAAGTAAAATTTAAATCGCGAAGCGATACAAGGGTGAAACAGCATTTGTTGGGAAACTTCCAAATCAACTTTGATAAGGCATCCGCGGGCTGCGAACAAAGTTTCCAGAACGCTGAAAATGTATGAGCGGTAATTCCGCATTCACCGGCGGTGTAAATGATTTATTATTCTCCGGTTGTTTCAGTTTCCTCTCACACCACTGTAAAGACAGCTGCCGGACGCCGAAAAAGCTCGCCGGGAAAAGCGCCCTGAACGCTTAAACGCTGCTCATTAGATCAAACTCTCTGCCTCTTCCTCTCCCTCTCCCTTTCTCTCTCTCTCTCTCTCTCTCTCTCTCTCTAGCACTACTTTCCTCCATGTTCGAGAATAAATTTTGAACGTAAACCTTGCACTTTATCTGCTCCGTTGAACCAGTCGCTTAAATTTTTCCGTACTCTTCCTCGAACCTCCTCCTATTCTGTTATTTTCCTACAAACTTCAGACGATCGCATCTTCATACCTTTCTATGTACCTTTTTCTCCGTGTTCGCGACTTTCTTTAACTTTCTCCGTAATATTTCCTGCTTCTAATGTCTTCCCCGAGGTTCCGCCTCAGTCTAGCCGCTCCGCTTCGCGCGCATTCGCCGGCTGAGCCCTCGCGAAACCCTCCACTCTTGATCTTTATTGCTTTTCCGCTTTTTCCGACCCCACTCTTAGTTTCTTCTTCAGTTTTTTCCCTGTTCTTCTCCCTATTTTTACCTTCTTTTTAAACTGGGGCTCTCGCGTGGAAGGCAATTGTTAACTCAACGCTGCCACTCTGACCCCCTTCTGAGCCCCGAAATTTTCACTCGCAAGATCTTTTAATAAATGTCTGTCGAACTACATTCTGTAAAATTAAGCTACTCCATAATAGTTGGATCACAATTGTAATAATGTACTGTGGATTTATGGTTAATTTAATTGTTTAGTCTCTTAAATAAATCCAA
Organism: Halictus ligatus; assembly: GCA_028454255.1. Classification (NCBI taxonomy): domain Eukaryota; kingdom Metazoa; phylum Arthropoda; class Insecta; order Hymenoptera; family Halictidae; genus Halictus; species Halictus ligatus. The sequence continues at coordinate 5,817,223 of CM052129.1, forward strand.
GTTCGTATAAGTTTATGTAAGTGCATTACAAACAGCTACAAACTGGCAAACACATTTTCAATTAATACGATGACTTTACTCCGAACTTCTCCCACATATTGACACCTAACAGAACAAACATTGCCAGCTGCACCAAGTCTGCAAACACGTGCCCCAATCGAAGCAAAGAGAGCAGCAAAAACGCGCGAATTCTTTCGAGAAAATGCATTCTACCATGTCGGGGGCTGAAACGGTTCGTCGTAACGAACGGCAATTAAGAAATTGGAAAATCAGTCCGACGCGAAAGAGAAAGGGCTGCGCTCGTGAAAAGAAAAATGGGTTTGCCGCGGCGGTTGTTTGCGGAGAATTCGTTTGTAAAGCCCGGCGAAAAAGTTGCGTGCAACCTCGCCGACCAGCGCAGCGTAAAGCCACGCGAACGAGGCCGGACAAATTGCAAATTTACAGTCGTCCGCCGCTCCGGAAAGTTTACAAGTTTCAATCATCCGGTTTCCCCGTTGGGATGTAATTGCAGTCGGCGTGATCCGTGTGCTGCGCGCGACACTGTTTTCGCGAACGAGCGCCGGGTAAGAACGGATTTCCGGTTCGGAAGAACGGAACCGACCCCGGGTTTTCTGTGGCGCAAGTTAACAAACCGCTTAATAAGAGTTATCGGTCGTTCAATGCTGGATCGTTAGCAGTCAAAGCGATGGAAAGCAAGCGACTGGCACAATTAAGCCGGTCCAGATAAGTGAGTTACGGCTGTGGCCAGGTAACGAAACGTGTTCCCACCGGCGTGGCGTGGCATGGCGTCGCGCGAATTCGCCGAATAACGTTCTGGAATTCCAAACAATCAAACGAAAAGTTACATCCGCCGTAACTAAGTTAGTGGTGTAGTAACGAGCCGCCAACAGGAATTCGAGGAAGCTCCTAGGTACGACAAAATTTTGCGAACACGTTCGGCATTCTGATGGCGATCCGGCACGGGAAGCATGGATCCGAGATCCACTAAGCTCGATCATTATAAACACGTCACAATAGACCTCGGTAGATACCCGAAATCTTTGCAAATATTATACATATACTTTTGTGCTAGTATAACCTTTGCGTGTACTTGTCAGAAACATTTTTCTAGTCTTTAGGCAAATCCTCTATAAAATACATTTCATGAAGAAATAATTCTTGAAAAGATTTAATGTCTCATGTAAACGTGCATCGATTTTTATTCTTATTTTTTAACGTTACTCTTTGGTCATGAAATTTATTATATAGTTTTAATTATTACTCGTTTACCGAAAAATCCTAAAGAAGAGGAAAAGAAACAAATTTTCGATACAGGTTCAGATAAGAAGGTTGCAAAAGGTATCCTCTGAAATATTCCCCACGGTTCTGACCGGTCGCAATTTTTCCAAAAAATTTTGTTCCCGTCAGCTAGGAATCCTTGTGACATCTTGAAAAAATTGAAGTCGTTCGGTCCAATCTGAAGAAAGTTATGGTGTTTTTAAATGTGTCCGAATATTACTAAGACAGATTGAATGTATAGTGCACAAGATTGCGGACCGGTTGTGCAGCGTTGGTGGAGCAGAATGTCGCGGGAACGTTTCAGAGCGGCAGTCGGGGATGCATATATTTTTTTCCTGCGTTCACGGCGGAACGCACCGTCGCTCGGGATCCTCTTTCTGATAAGTATACGAGGTCTCCGACGGAAACCTCGGCGAATCCGTGGTCCTTCGTTCCGCGCTTGATGCGCAGCCATGTGGAGAAACTGGGAAATTTTGGCAGTCTCCGGCGCGCATAAAGTGCACCGGTAAAAACGCTTCCGTCGGGACCATATTTCACCGATACTACTTATTCCGCGGGTCGCGTACCATCGTTCTTCCCGAGGCCGCTCCCCCGGAATTCGGTGCGCGGAAATTATATGCGGGATTCACGCCAGACTCGCGGAACCGGCGCACGATTTTGCCGAAGCCCGATCGCTGCCCTCTTCTATCGGGCCTGTTCATCGCCGAATTAATGTCAAATACCATTCCCGTGCCGCCATTTCTTCCTTCCTTCCTGTTCCTCCGCGACAAACATTCAAGCATTCAAAAGTGTTGCTTCCACTTGTTACAGTAATTATTAAATAATAGCCAGGAATGTTGGAGACTATATAGAACGTTTTGCTATAGTCGAAATGATCGTCTTGTTCATATATTTATAGGAGAAATATTTTATGCAGCTTTTTAGTACGATCGCAGCGATGCGTCTCTACTTGCTCGCTGATTCGGCCCGTCCATGAGCATGTAGCAAAACGTACGATCACCTGAAAAATCAGCTGTGTGAACATTAATTGTCAAAGTAGGTTTTCGTTGAAATGATATATTTGTAGATGGATAACGATCGGGGTTGATAGAGTTACCTATGGGAATATAATTGGACGATATAATTTTAGAATAAAAGGGTCAAGAAGGAAATTGAAGATGGAGGAAGACGACTGGTTTCCAGAACCGACCAAAACACGGAAGACTTAATCATTATCAAACCTCGCTCATTGTTCTCGTCGGAAACTTGAAGTCTGAATATAACGAGACTTGTAACTTGTTCGCGGTGGCTGCAATCTGCCGCCAGGAACGTGTGCCGGGAATCCGTCCCGTGAAACGCGCCGACCGTTTAATCGATGTTTAACGATTCCGAGTCGAAGAAACTCGGGAGGAAACTTGAAGAGGGCCCCCGTTGTTCAGCCGAGTTTTTCCAACAACTGGTTAAGATTTCAGAACGCGCGCGAACGATTCGTTTCGGGAGGCGCGTGAATATCGAGAATTCGAGGACGGCGGCGGCGGCGGAGGCCGATTGAATACGATTATGGTCGGCCACGGTGATTTATGATCGTCGGGGAGAAACGTTCGTTCTGTCTTTAAAAGGCTCCGCAGTTACGTGACGCGGTGGGAAACGCAAAACGAGCTCCGTGACGGAATGTCCTTTGAATTTATACGCAGTCGCTTTAATCTCTGCGAGAGGAACACTCTTCGATTTACGGGACGCTCGGACGGGATCTATGAATCCTTCTGAGTAATGGGCCGCGATAGTGCGCTTCGCCGCGGTTTCGTTCAGGCACTGGTAAGAATGGTAGAATTAAATAATCGTTCATTCGAAGCTGCTTAGAGATGCTGAAAACGAATTTCTTAGGATGTGTGGCGCATTATGTGTGAAATTTCAATTAGAAATTCAGAAATAATAATTGTCGTGAATGAATACGGAAACTGTGTGTTTGGATTAATAGCGCAAGGGACAAGCCGAAGGTCGGCCAGGGGTAAACAAAGAAAGCATTGAAGAACTTTTGGCTCACCCCGAGCTTGCGATACGCCAAGAAAGTTTTAAATGGCCTTCGGACTACTCTAAGGTGGATCAAAGGTAGGCCAGGGACAGCTCTGGATGACCCCTAGTCAACCACAAGGTCGTCCATGGCCCTTCTGGTCCATGAGCCCGTCTGTTCCTGCCGAAGTGCCCGGCCCTACTGACTGACTGAGTGCGCTAGCCGTACTCATGTGCGCACGTGCGCAGCGATGCGCATCTCTCCCCACCTCCAACCAATTTCGGTAGATTTCGATGGCCGTGATAGTAATTATTGATGAATTTACTATTTCTGGCTGTTGAAGTGAAGATGCCAACATACGTTGTACAGTGAATTCTCTATCTATGTCGCCGAGGCATAGCTGATGAACGTCGTGGAATTATTCCCACCACCGCGGATCAAAGAATAGCGTCTCATGGACGATATACGACACCGGGACCCGTGTTGGTGACATATATCGAGAATTCACTGTACGTAAATAATCGAAACGCTTTAACAGTTTAAAATTCAGATAAATTCCCAGAAGAATGCCGTGACACGAAGATCAACACAGCTAAATAAAAATGGTCGCATAAAGAGTGCACTACTCACCGTAATTATATCCCAGTAACAATCCTCCCGGCCAGCAAATATTCCTAAATCTGACTACACCCAAAAAGAGTGACGGACGGTCCACCGGTAATGAGCTAATTACGAAACACACTCGGCTGGCCTGCAGGGAGCAGCAAAGTGTCCCGTCCCGCAGTACGATGGCACACTACCACCACCGGTAGTATTAACATCCAGCACACTCCGGGCCACAGCATAGCAATTTATCCGTAAACGGTTTTAAGCTTCGGCTAAAAGGGAATTTACCTTAATCTGAATCCTAGTTATGGCGCGGGGGTGGCCCGGGGTCGGGGGTTGCACTGGATAGTTCGCCGGGTTACAAAGAGAACACTTGTCGGTCGCGCCGCTAATTTGAGATAAAGCACATACTCCCCGCTGAATCGTCCGACGATATACAATCGGTCAAAAAAGTCAATACACCCTCCAAAATGGAGTCTCTTTCTCATAAAAATTTTGGAGGATTATTTTACTGCTTGAACTTTCAGCAAAGTACCCTTAAACCTGAACTAAGATTCTATTTTTCTGTTATTCATATTTAATAGATTAATAATAATACACACACTATACATCCATTTTCTTTGGCTTATAGGACCATCCTTCTCTTAGGAACGACAAAGAGGTTCTAATCACTGTAAGTATAAAATAAATGACAAAGGGGCTGACATACCACACTTAACCTATGCCTTACAATATTGAAGCGGCCACACGTATGCCACGGAGTTCTTTGAAACCTAAAATAAAATCCCATTAATTTATTATCAATATTTAACGATTAGATAAAATATCAGCACAAAATAGATATAAATTTCCTTTTGTCTTATAGGACGATGTACCTACAAAATAATGTGTGTTTCAAGGAGTATACTGAGACTTTTTTTAGCGATTGTACAGACACGTGCGTGTATCAGATCCGGTCACGAAGGTAGCGCAACCATCTCGGGGATTATTTTCTACCGAGAGAATGGCCGGATAGACGGCCGAGAAAATTAGGTTCGGGACCGGGGGGCAGATAAGAAACCGTCCGCGGTTTCGGAAGGAATGGATGGCGCGAGCGGCGCGCAAACAATCGATAAGTAATCAATGCCGACCCCGTCTTTTGTTGTTGCCACGGTTTCCGGCCGTGTGCCTTCCTCGGCCTGGTTTCCTCCGACGTGATTTCAACACGGGAAATGGCGAACGATACCGGGAAACGATTGGTTCCTCGCGAATTGCTCGCGGTTTTGCTGGATGATCGTAGCGAGCCTGGCGATTATGTGCGCAAGAAATCATGGCGGAGCTAATGCGGTATCGTCGAAATATTATCAGAGCGGTGTCCGGGGCCTGGGAAACTCGGGAACTAGGTCAAAAGTCGTTTCTTCGACATCTTTACGCAAAAAGATTCGGTGCGAAAGAAGTTAGACGTTTTGCTGCGCAAAATACCATCTCCATTAGCAAATCATTTATTCCGTTTTAAATTGTGTACGAAGCTTTCAACATAACATAGTGCTTCTGATGGTGAAGGTACTGTGAAAATTGTTTTAAAATTCATTTCGCCAAGATGTTCGAGGGAAAACATTTCTGTTCAAACTTTTAGCCTGATTCCGTGCCAATAAAAGAATCACAAGTATCCCAATTTGTCTAAAACTGTGAATCGTTTATGGCTAGAAACAACAACATTCCTGTCATCTTTGCTCTCAATTTTTCTCACTGAGTCCGCGAATAAAAATGATTATCGCAGGGAAGAATCCAATCAGGGGAATCCAAAGGAGAGTAAAAATATCCGGATTTCGTATCGAGGAGCCGTCACGGTCTCGGCAATCTTGTCGTCGTCGAGAAAGGTTCGAGATTTGCAATTGAATCGTGCTAATTGGGTTGCAAGGCCAGGTCGAGGGTGTCCTGGGAAAGATTTCTTGCTTAATTAAGTCGCAATTTCGCGTCTCTGGAGTTGAAGCGCAAAACGACGCAAAAATGGAGAACGTCGATGACTATAAGAGGGGAGGCGAGAGGGGCGCTGCGTTGTAAAAGTTCGTCGTCGTGCAGGTGACAGCATCCCTCCCTTTTCCCTCTCCTGTAAGCAGAATGGTGGAGAAAGGAGTTCGACGATGATCGTCTCGAGCTCGGGAATTTAATTAATAGCGATTTGATGTCCGAACGAAACGAAACGGGGAAAATACCGGTGATAGAGAGACAGAGAAAGAGAGAGAGAAAGGCAGAAAGAGTCTATAAAACGGGCCGGGGGTCATTAACAAAGTGCGCAGTGTCAGTTCTCGCCCGCGGAGAAGCTGATGTACCAGCCTGACGTTTCCGGATTGCGGTTGGACCTCGACAACTCGGGCTTTTTGCGGGCTTCGCCGCTTTTAGTGGAGTTCTCATGCGAAATAGACGGGAACAGTTGAATTTGCACTTTGCCCCGGTCCGGGCACGAGACGTTTACTGTTTTAACAGCGCAGGAAGTGGCGCGAACGGAAGCCCCGGGCTTGAAATAAGGGCGACCGCAACGCGTCCACTTTGCGATGTATTATAATGACTGTCCGGCGAACTATATTCTGTCCTGCCGCGCGGCACGCTTTTTACCATAATCGCCCCCTCCGGTTTCAGAATCGCCAAGGATCAACCGACGCGACGAACAAACGAACCGTCGCTTCGCCTCACACCGCGCTGTTCCGATTTGCCACGGAAACACGATCACCGCCGACGCGAAGGGAAACAACAAAACGCGATGATTCGGAACGCGGCCAGTTTAACCCGCAGTGGGAACTTCCACCGAATCGAACATTCCGTGAAACTCCGCGAAAACTTTCCCCCGCTACGAAGAATTTAAAAGTTTCCGGGTGCTCCGGGAACTTAGCTACACCGAGGACCCTCCATAAACTGTGCTTTTGGCGGGAAACAATCAACCGGAATTTATATCAGCGCTGACTCGATATAGTTAGTCGGCTTGGAAGATTCTCTCCCTTTCTCTTTGATGATTTCTGTCGGTTAAACAAGGCGAAAGGTCGGTGTTGATGAGGTTTAGCTTGATCAAATTGCAAAGTGGAATTTCCGCTAACAGTCGCCATGTTGGAAGTCTGTAGACACTGCCGCCATCTATAGTTTTCTCGACCTAATCGAGTCAAGATGCGGTGACACGAAATTCTTCACTATGTTTTAATCTACACGTATCCTTTTTAATTTCCTCCATCCACCCATTTTTCCATTCTTGTTCATTTATTTCTAGAATTTAATGAAGAATTATTTCTTCTTTTATTCGCGTTATTTAACTGTTATTTACAACGAACGTTAAACAATTAACAGTATGATCACTGCACATTAATGATATCATTAAATTCATTTAAAAAGGGTTGCTTGTCTCAGTAAATTACGATTATGCAAATGTGACCGTTATTATTCGCTTCGCTTTACCAATATCCACAGCGGACGTTATAAATATAATAACCTGATTGCTACAAATTAACGATATTACAAAATGAAGTAAAAATAATTGTGTCATTTTCCGATCTAATAGCTTCTTAATGATATTATAAATTGTAGTTAGTAACGAAAATGAAGGGAGTTGTGGTTCGTCCTGTTTCTTAATTTTCCAATAGAATTATAAGATGAAGCTAATGACACAAAACGAAATAAAAGAGGCATACCTGTTCCAGTCCATAAATCATTCAATAACGTTACAAAACTGAACCGAACGACAGAATCACGGTAAAACAGTTCGATTCAATTTTCCAGCAACATTACAACTCGCAGAGAAAGCGCCAAGCTCCCGTCAGTCCCGTAACTTAGCAATATTATCCGCAATAAGCGTAACGGTTGGAAAAACGCGACGGTTGCCAATAAATTCGTGGGACTCCATGAAAAAAGGATTTCCACCGTGGAGATCCGGAGGGGCGGCGGCACGGGGGAGAACGGTTTTCCCGTGGGGTCTCACGATTGCGGCCAAGAAGCAGTACAATAACTCGGGCCGGGTCGGGCGGCACGGTGGCAAAATCGTGACAACGCGTGGGATTTCGTAACGAACGAGGTCGCGTCGTTAAGATCCGAGGAAAGAATATGCGATCCGAAATCGAATTACCCGTGCCAGGAGGATCCTGTGCAGGCCGCATCGGGGATTTCCATATCCCGGAGCCATCTTCGGCCCCCCGAGAATATCCTCGAGAAAAGAGAGAAAGAGAAAGAGAAAGAGAGAGAGCTCTCGTGACTTTAGGCGGTCGTGAAGTACCCGGTGGATACCCGGGCGATCCGAGGGGGGACGTTTTATTTCGACGTTATAAGCTATTTCACTTTGAAATGGGACAAATGGAATTGCAGCCCCCATCTAGCAGCGGTCTGGCATAGCTCTGCTCCACCGCCATGCCGGTGTTCGGCCAGCGGAGATCCCGAACCTTTGCCAGAACTCGTTCCGATCCGACTCGTGAATATGATTCTCGCGAAATTAAAATGTTCGGCCCATCGATCCTCCTCCCACCACCGGGCTCTTAAGGAGCTATTGGAATCCGGAATCGGTCGGGACGCCCACCTCTGGATGACGTCTTGATCTGGACGATAGATACGACCGCGACCTCGTTAAGTACCGATCGATGCCTGCCGACATTTACCTCGCAGCCACCCGGCATCCTCCTCCGTTGCCATCGCTTGGCACGCGCTGTCTCTGTTTTATTATGTTTTTATTGCACCGCGGATTCGATTTTTCATAGCGCAAACCGTCAACGACGACCCGCGGTTCCAGCGCGACCGTAAAAATTCGAAACGGTGATCGACTGTCTTGTATACTAGCTACCTGAGGTTCGTAGGACTTCGAGATTGCATGACAACTGGCCCCTTCATCCTCTGAATTTTTTAGACTTAAGAACTTAATGCTAAAGCACCTAGTTAATACTCGACTCGTTGTATTTAAAATATTAGACGCTGAAATAACACCATCATTTTCATACAGATTAAGCGTCCACCCGCTGAACAGGACATCCTAGAATGGGCCTGGTAAAGAAATAAAAATTGTCCGAATATTTTCGGCGGAGGTATTTCACCGGCCACAGTGTCCAGCTAATTTCCTGGATCTCTCAACGAGGATTCATGACCGGCGATCGAGCAGATCGATGTGTAGACGTGGGAAAGGGTCGCCTTCGGAAAGAAGAATTCCGGTTCTCGCGGGCTCGGTGGCTCGTACGTTTCAGCCCGGTTGATGTTCATTCCTCTCCGCCTCCAGGACAATGGGACGTTCTCTCGATTGTTTCACCGGGGATTCCAGGGGCATGAGAAACTAGCTCCGAGTGAGAAACTGTGGCCCGCGACAGCGAAGAATTCTGCAGCCAAGTTGAACAAGCGGAGGACGCTAAAAGAATCACGCGATATCCATCCCCGGCGAGATGACGATCCTTTATTTCAGGGACGAGATTCTCCACGTTGAATCCTCTTCCCCTTATTTTTCTTCTTCTTCTACTTCCTCTTCGTCCGGTCTGATTGTACAGATTAGAAACGAAGAGCTCGATGGACAAGGCCGTGCGATGTCCAGCAAGTCGAAATGTCGCCATTGAAATCTTAATTGCCCCAGCAGCTGTTGAACCGATCGATTCCTCGATCGGGGCCGAGCCATCGATGCCAAATTGCTTCAGAGGCGATTGACTGATCGGTTCCTGACCGAACGCTGACTGGCCCAGCCTAATTGCTACGAGAGTTGTTGACTGATCGATTCCCAGCCCCGCTGTCGAACCTCAACCTCCATCGCGAAGATGTCCGCGGGACGGAAACTGCTTCCGTGAACGGCAGGTTTTAATCGCTCATCGCGACACAGAAATTTCTAACCCCTTGACGATCATATCCACGATTTTTAATTGTTTGAATTCCATAGAGGCTGGAGAAATATTTCTAGATTCTATAGATCGCTGAATAATATTCTTAACGACTGCACAGAAGCCACTGCAGCGACATTATTCGTTGCTCCATTGAACCAGAAAAAATTTTTTCATTTACTTCAACTATGCAGTAAAATGCATGTACAATGTGAAAAAGATTGGCCCAATAGATTATTTAAAATAAATTCACAAAGTTACATTAAGCTTCAGTAATTTACATTCGGAGCACCGAGAAACGACACGACTTGTGAGATGACCTAACGTTATGCTAGTGTCATAGCTAGTGTTGTAGCCCTTTTCGAACAAAAAAAATTTGTTTAGATACTTCAATAGTGCAGTAAAACATCTCTATAGTTTCAAGAAGACTGGTCCAATACGTTGTTTAAAATAAATTCATAAACATTCCTTAATTTTCGGCAGTATTTTCTTACCCACAACGGAGCTGTCTTTAATCGGCAATGATTAAATAAAACAGTACGATTACAAATGAATTTGCAAATCTGTTCACAGGACTCATCGTCGAGGGTTGTGCCAGACGTCTCGAGACAGTAGGTACCGGGACACATTGTCAAACGATTCGCGGCGTCGAAACGATCACGTTGCTTTAGTTGGTCATCCGCGAAGGAAAACGGTCGACCTGTAAACTCTATTTTTCGACGGCCGCCGTGTTGCCAAGGCAAATTTCCCGTGTACACGGTTTAATTAAAAGGCCAGCCGTCGGAATACGCCCCCCCCCCCCCCTCCGAACGCCAGCCAACGCTGATTCAAATTCGAAATTCACGGAACTGACGAACTTTCCCGCGCGAAAGAGGATTAACAAACGCGCGTCAGGTGCTGCGCGGCAGCCTCTCTCCGCGATGTGTTTTGCTCGTTTAGGATTCCACCAGAATTTTCCCCAATTAGCATCTGGAACAGACCCGGGGCGCAGACTATCGAGCGGATCGAGGGAACAGCAGCGGCGGCCTAACTCCTCCGGGCACGGATCGAACACCGGGACAAACCGATCCCGCGATAGCTATGAATTAAACCTCGGAATCCTCACCGATTGAAACTTCAAGCAGTTATAGAAAATTCCAGGGAATTTCATTCCGATTTATCTACTCGAACTCGCCGTTGATTTCCATTTATGGATTTCTGATGATATCACCCGGCACGGACCTGTTTGCTATCGATTCGCGTCTATCGAACGAGATTGGCAACTTCGTAGTTACAATCGGACTGATTGTGAAAAATTCTCTGCATTCATCGGAGGACAGCTATTTATTTCTTTGCCTAATCATTTTTATAAGTCCAAAATAGCACAACAGTGTTTGCAAGTTTTTGGATTGTTTTGCGAGCTAAAACGTCAGAATTTCTTCTAACTTATTGAATTTATTAAAAAATTAAATTTCTACTTGGTACGACGTAGGACTTTTTTATTTTTCACACAGATGTGCAGTCCAGTTGCAAATTTTATCTACTCTATCCAAAAATAGTGTCACGTTCTTATAATATTCTCAAATTCTTCTGTTTTTTATCGCACCTAATCATTTCGCATCACGAATGCACGTCTATTCGTTATACACGGAAGAAGAATTGACGTGACTGCACTCGAGCGAGAAGGAGTGTAATGATCACCGAAATCAATCACTTATCTTTCCATATCTTGATGTTTTACCGATATATCATTCTGACACATGACGAATACATTAAGTTACAAAAATGGATGGATGAGGATTAATCGCCATTAACGATAGAAATAACAATGTGAACTGCGAAGAGCGATGGATCTCAGCTGAGAATTTTTCATTGAAAAAGTTTGGACGATTCAACAGACCCGGCGTTGAATAGAATTTCTTCTCGAATTTTTATGCACTTTATCAAATTCGGAAGTCCGAAATAGCAACGTCCCATTACGGTAAACAAAAATACTCCGCCTCGTTTGCATTCGATTTACATTATCGAGCAGCGTGCTCGAAATTTTCCGATCGAGGAGTCATCGAATGACGATATTTAAATCTCCGGCGTTCGACAGCCACCGGAAGTATCGTCGTGTCGGTCAGACTGGTGGAAAAAGTGTGTCCGGGTAGGTTTTGTTCGAACGAATGAAAAATGACCGTCGCAGTCGCGTATAAAAATTCTGCTATTTGCATATCGCTGCCGATAGGAAATCGTTTAGCATCAATGGGCGAACATATTTTTTCACTGTGACAAAACGCTCGCGGGATGAGCGACAGGCCGTATAAAACGGTTCGATCGATCTCGTCGTCAAAAGAAACCTCGCAAAAATCACATAGGAAACAAGACAGTCGTTTAATAATCTACACCACTCTAACATAAAATTATTAATCTAGGACCTCGTAGTTGCAACTTTCATTCAAGAAATTCCAATTTAATTCATGAAATCATTTCGAAAACTTTATACAAGGTGATCGATAACTGGTGGTACAACCGAAAGGGAGGTGATTCTATATAACAAAAATAAGTCGGAAATATAGAATAAAATTTTTTCATAGGGCGCTTTGTTTCCGAGAAAATCGAATAAGAATCGTCTGACGCGTCTGTTCATGACTTACCAATTCTACTTACAAATAGTAGACGGATTTTCTCGAAAAATTTTATTCTACATTTTCGACTTATTTTTTAATGTAGAAACCTCCCCCATTTCGATTGTACCACCAGTTACCAGTCGTCCTGTATTTCACGTGACTTTAGTCTCTCAGCTCCTATAAGATACCATTGCAAAACAGGATCAACTAGGTCCTAGATGGCGTCAATATTTCGAAGGATCGCCAAGGACCTTTCGTTCAAGGACCAGGCGACTAAAATTGACGTACATCTCCACTGATACGAATCCGTTTTAATCTCGAATCTTCCGGAGCGAGTGCGAAGATAAAGGTTCGAAAATTATTCTTGTCTCGTCGAAACCAATTAAAGATTCCTCGAATCGATGGGGCCAGGTGTTCCGGGTCCTGGGATATCTAGGAAAGGGCTGTGGGGATCTACAGAAGACCCAGCCTCTTCCAATTAACGTCACGTCTCCGGCCGGGATCGTTATCCTTATCGGTGGCCCTTTCAACCGGCGCGAGGCGATCTAGAAAAAGTCTCACGATCCGCGAACGAACGACTGCGAGGAGAGGAAGTTGGCAAACCTGGCGATCCAAGAAGCTGCCTGCTACTTCTTATTCCACTTCCGCTTTGTTTTAGGGCAGCCCGGGGAATCGTAAACGGCGGAAACTCGCCGCCGCTTCCGGACGCGGCTTTCTTCCTTCTTTGGACCGAGTCCTGCGCCAGGATTCCCAAGATTCCCGGGACAATGGCCGATGGGAATGTTCCCCGGGAACTGTTCGCGCTTACAGGTGATACCCGCCGCCATGATCGCGAATCTTCCCCGGCGTGAAACACAATAAAAACTGCAATAAACGAAACGCGAAACTCGCGCGCTTCGAAGCTCGAATTGCAGGTGTTTGCGGAACGTGTTCCTCGATACTGATTACTGCGGATCACTAAGAAAGATGCGTTCATGGCAAATGTAGGCGAAACATTAGAAGAATCTAAAAATTCTATCGCATTAATTCCTCGAGGATAAGGATTTTTTAAAATATTAGAAATATTTTCCTCGGAAAGCTGAATCCTATGTCAAAGTCGTCGGTTCAGTGAATTTTTGTTACTATAATTAAATTACTCGTTTGTAATTTGAAGAATTAAGTACATAGACCTGACGTCGCAAATACTTTATTAAAAGTAAAGAATTAATTATTATAATCGGAGATAAACCCCTATCTCGAAGCCTGTTTGTTGCAATTGAGGTAGACCATTCTCATTTTGCATAAAAAACCGCAGTCTACTGGTCACATCCTCGTCGATACTCGCCTAACGGAAGTTCGATGGTGAAAGATTTATTGCAATAGTGTCGCTGCAAGGGTGAGATTAATTGCGATTCTCGAAATTAGTCGATTAATAATTACCGGCCGTTGGTTAGATAGAGGATTACCTGTGTGATTAATTTCGAATTTTTCAGGCTCAGTTTGCCAATCGTTTGTCAAGTCCAACAAAATTGAGAGCTTTAATTTCACTATGAAGTTGTAATCCCTCGAACATTATTGTAGCAAGATTAATCTTTTTTCTGGTGATTTTAGAATGTTATTAAAAGTTTCTCAAGAGACGATGGACATTGGTGATTTAACCGAACAGTTATTGCGAGCGTTCGACTGTTCTCAACGATCATGTTATTTACTATTTTCCTCTGTCAATACTATTAATCCGTTAAGCACGTATAATTTTGATAGATTAGCAGGTAATTCCAATTAAATTTTCATTGATTTCAGAACAATTACATTGAAGACCGTCTTAACGAGATACCAATTGAAGCGTGCCGAATTAACTATATCCGTTGAACTGTACAGCGAATTGTTAGTGTAACCCAGTCGTTTAAAACGTGTATCATGCGTGCGTTCGTGCTCTTACGGTAAACGTTCTCAACGAAGAAAATCTGTTACAGTGCGCGAACGTTCTCGACGCAAAATGGCTCTTTGTATTAGGAACGCAGAACGCAGGTGGAAGTGTTGATAAGAGAGAGAGGTGTGGAGGAAGATGGAAAAGATTGCTACTAACTTAGGTTATGTCTGACTGCAGGTTTCTCTCCATTGTTATCAGGAGCACAGAATAATGGAGGAGGTGTAACAGATGGAAGACTGAAACCGGAAGCAGAGAGACACTTACTCACATTTTTGATCATGTTATCCTGTCCCTCTCTCTCCTCCATCGCTAAAAATACATGAAGATAATGTTGGTTTCAGATTAAGCGATGATAAGACTAAATTGTATGGTTGCCTGGTATCTCGATTCCTGAGTTAATAGGGACAACGTGACGCAATGACTGTAGCAATTCTTGTAGCAGTTCTTGAAAGAGGAAAGAATTGTTCGTTTAATCTAGATGTGTACAATTGGACTCAATATCAATCCAACAGGTTTTCAATTCTTATTATTTTATTAACACTATTATTATTCTATTGCAATTTAGCTGCTAACGATTTTATTGAATCGATGCAACATTAAGCATTTAATTTAACAAAGTAAATCAAATTTAACCCCCTCAACTATCCCTCAGTTTTTCCAACTTACTTTATCTTGGAGAAATCTTCTTAAATTATACAATTAAAATAAATTTGCAAATTTTTGTCTATTGTTTACAAAAAATAAATCAACAAGCAACACAACTGTTTCAGAGGCAACGAAAAATGTGCCAAGTCGACACAAAAATGAAATGGGACTTACGACGATAGCAAACACAATGGAGTCTTATATTTTATCCTCAATATAATCCCGATCTAATACAAACGCAAATGGGGTACGCAAGATAATCCGATCGGAAAAATCGTGCTCCGCAACAAGTCCGAACGTTTTGATAGTAGCGTGGGGATTTTCTGAAGCAATTTGCGAGGAGATAGGGTTTAAGGTCGATGTATCTTAGCCGGTGTCCTCGCCAGTTCCCTTTCCGCGATGCAGTATCACCAGGAAGTTATGAATCAAGAGGAAAGGCACCAGTGACCCAGAAAACCTCGGTGTTCCGGTGGCCGCCGCGGATCCCGAGGCCGCTTCGTAATTTAGCTTTATCTGCCAGTCCGATATCTAGCTGAAATTGTTTCCCTTTCCCTGACAAGAGCGGCAGATCCCGTGTCAGGGCATCCACGGATCTGTCACGCGAGCAGGATTCCGTGTTTGGCACGTGTAACCAGAAGTCGGCCTCTGTTTGCACGAAGGAAACGTAGAATCGTTGGTCGACCTTGCAAAACGTCTCACCTCTTCCTGGACCTACTAAATCCAACAATAATCCGATACGAATTAACTAGTGGCCCTTGAGATTGATCAATCAGCAATTTTAACCCTACAACAACTCAGTACCTTGTCTCCAAGAGTAGTTACAAGGAAAAATCAAAAAACCAATTTTCACCCCACTTTCCGCACTAAACCACGATCGAAAATTTTGAAAAAAATCTGACATATTCTAGACACTAAACTACACATTACAGAATTTTGTGCGATTTTTCAATTGCAAACTCTGGACGTGAAAAATGAAAAAGCACGAAGAAATTCTGACCTCATATTGAAGTATAAAAGTGACACTTTTATCTTATAAAAGCCGGAACGGGAAACATACTCGAGTTTGTCTAATTGTAAAATCATTTTTTATACAGATCTTGCATAGTCGCGAAGATTGGCCTCCGCGAATTCGAAGAAAGGGGGGGGGGTGGAGAGGTTTGCGAATTTCTCCGGCAACTTCCGGTCAGCAGTTCTTGACACGGGGACTTGGAGGAAACTCGAGCACTTCGGTCCCTCGTCGCGGTATTTTGTACGCGTCAGAGGGTGAGTGGATGAGGACAGAGCCAGAAACAGAGCCGTGCCCCAAACGAACAGCTCGCTGGAAAGAGGGGTTGCTGGCTCTGGCTAGGGGCGGCGAAACTAACCACGGTCGGATAAATAGCATCCTTTTGATAGTCCTGGATCGTATGCTTTGAACGGGTCCCATCGCTTTGTCTGGCCTCCATCAAGTGAACTTGAGGGGCCACGTAATAATTACTCCGGTACAGAGGGAGCGCCTAACTGGCAGTCTCAAAGTGGTCGTTACCGGTATCAACGGCACGTTGGAGACAAAGCTAGGAAAGCCTAATCGTTCGATTGCCGTCGAATGCCGGCCGAAGCGAGGCCAAAATATCGCCGGCAACGTTTCCAGTTGCCTGTGGCGCCGATATAATATACAGCTCCGAGTGACCCCTCGATGCAAACCGAACTGTTCCCGTGGGGCCACGCACCTGGACCATTCATTCAATTTGGGCGACGGATATTGAGTAACTGAATCACGATTTTAATATTCTGGCTCTGGGTCAGGTACCTGGCAGGCTGGCCATTCTATTTAGTAAGGCCAAAAATTGAGTAACTGAGTCACGATTTTAATATCCTTGCTTTGGGTTAGGTCTGAGACTGGTATCTAGACCATTCATTCGATTTGGTCGACGGAAATTGAGTAACTAAATCACGATCTTAATATTCTCCGGGTTAGATAATTTGAACCTTAAATTCAAGTTTGGCACGTTGCTTATAACATTGAACCAGACTCACAAGGGAGCTCCACCATGTACTTTTAACAAATGTTTACCATTCTGCATCGTTTAGTTACCTTTTAGTTGATATTCAAGGAAATTTTATCCTGAACCTTGAGGGCTGTTTTCACCTCGTCAGCATGGACGATGACAAATAATAAGACATATGATTTAAATTTCAACCCTGTACCTCGCCTCCAAGGGTAGTTACAGGGAAACATCGAAAAATCAGTTTTTACCCCACTTTCCCCACTTAACCAGAATTCAAAATTCTGAAAAAAAATCTGACATATTCTGCACATTAAACTACATATTAAGGAATTTTTTCCGATTTTTCCGTTGCAAACTGTGGATGCGAAAAATGAAAATGCAACAAAGAACTTGGGAGAAATGGCTCTGAACGCAAAGAGTGTTATGTTCCATAGTTAAAATATCACGAACTGAAAATTTTACGGCCCACTGTGCATGATTTCGTTCAGAAAATATTTCTTACCGGTTTCAAAGCACGGATACAACACACTGGTACGACGGCAAGGGTGATTCAGGTCGAACAACGCTCGTAGACTCCGGAGAATCGAAGTTTCCCCGTAAAAATAAGTTTCTCTCTCCCCGGGCGAGCTTAAAAGCAGACGTACTCGTAAACAATAACACGGGTGTGTATAAATAGCTGGCTAATAACCCGGCCGAGGTGGTCAGAAAGTTCGATCGAACTTCCATAAAGGAAGTTTCCCCCGCGCAACTTGACTCAAGCAGCCGCACTTTTCACCCGGCCCCGGTTATTGATGAAACCAAACTTTCATCGAGCTATTTTCCAGACCCTCGGCCATGGAGCTCGAATCGGTTTGCGTTTGACTGCGAACCGGCCGGGAGGAATAATCGAAACTGCGAAACGAACACCTGCCGTCTACAGCGCCAAACCTGACCAAGGAGAAATTATTTTTCGTATTTTCCAGCCGAGCGCGGCGAGAAAGCTCCAGTAATTATACTGAATCACTGAATTCCTTCGACTTCGATGACCTTGAAATACGATGTCGAGGTCGTCGTTCTAAACCAACTTCTTCCATTCTTTATTGAGTGTGTATAATTATTAAAACCCCAACGCTGAAAACCGAACGAAATATTTTAACATGTTCTCCATTCATCTTCGAAATTTCTTCTGAATAATATTAACTGTTTATTAATCTTTCACAACACTTCACAACGTTTACAATGACAAATTCTTAAAGCGTATACGTTGTTACAAACGTGAAAAGTCCGCAAAGGTACTTTCCAAAATGAACACTAGTCGATCGTAGGAGATTCTCTTTAACACGGGTGTGACAATGTTGATTTAAAAACGAACAACCTTTGTTGAACTACCTGTCTACGATTGTACTGAACGAAGAGCTCTGATGAGAATATAGTCTTCCTACCACAGCCCCGAGCGATGCCATCTTTGTAATCGAAACCTCCTGTTTGATGGAAAACATCTAGCGAATTACTATATCATTCTCTGTATACACTCAACAATCATATATGTATATGTAGTTTTTTGTATATTCGAACTCGATAAACTGTAACATCGTGTAAAAATTGGAGGAAGTAACATACAGTTTCCGTAATACTAGAGCTAGATGCTGGACGGTAATAGTCCACTCGTAGTCGCCAATTTCATGTATGTATTCAAAAATCAATTCTGATAATTCTATTTCAATTAATCCACCACTTTTCTACGTCTAAAGGATCCTGGAAAAATTCTAATTTTATTTCTAGAATACATTTGATTGGTTCACACCTCTACAGAGAGGTAGGTAGACATTAAGAAAACTTTAAAAGAATCATTTCTTGATTGATCCACATTTTGTCTTCATTATTAAAGAATCCAGTGATCCTTTAAACTCTTTGGACCTGTACAGGAAGACATTAATTTCATCTATTTCCTTCGAAGTAAATTTAAAAGTCACTTTCTCAAATGATTAAAAGGCCCATAAAAGCTTCTGATGTAATTTCTAAAATCTTCAATCCCAAATTCGAATATTTTGGACCCGTACATCCAGCATCAACAACCTTTTAGGATAGTCGGTCGAGTTCCGCCGACCTGAACACACAATACACGTACAAAAGTCAGGATAAATAACGTGTAACATCTTCCAACGCGTAATTACGCCGATCTCGCGATCAATGTACGAATATACCTATATCTTCCGTCACAACTTGGCAAGAATGCACGATCATTAAGTACTGAACGACAGTACAAACAGGTATCGCACGAGAGGTAATGAAGTCGCGAACAGTTTGATTGTTTCTCACCCGTCCATGACACGACACTTACCGACTAGGTGTACGAACTTTGATTAGACACAATAACATCATCAAAAATACATTAGATATAGTCGAAAAATCACCGAACCCTGCCCCGAATCATAGCCACTGTATCACAATGTTTGGCAAGTGAAGTGAGACTGATACACTTGCAACGAAAGTGATAAAACTCGAACATGATCCTTAAGAACTTCAATATACATCGTTCGTTTAAACGATGGCTTCCGTAGTGACCCAATTACTGTGACCTAATTACACTCTTCGTTCTAGAACTTCCATGATCTTCCGAATATTCACAGGAAGTATTCTTTAAAGTCTTCTTTAACATCTTCACGAAGAATAAAGCTTCCAAAGTCAACAATAAAATAAAGAATCACTTTTTGAAATTTCAATAGTGACACGTAATGATCGATACTGTTAATAAAATAAAGTCTGTTTATGTTCATAAATAGTTCTTTGTTCGTTTTGGATTACTTTTTCGAGTTGTGTCACGTTCGTTGCAGCAACATGTACTGTTGGGAGCTGGAAAGTTAGTAGTCGAGACCATATGGAAGCCAAAAGAAAAATTGTTCAAATACAAGTTGGCAGTTGAGACGTTATGGAGGGTGAAAGGATACTAAATTCGACGAGTGAATTGAGATAGAGTTAAATTAATGTAACCATTTCTCCAACAATGTTTCTGTATCACGTTCGAAACAAAATCCAATCCCAGCTGACTGCCAGCTTCCAACATTACCTGCATACTCTTGTACCTACATAGATGTTGTGCGTCCGATAGTAACAGGCAAATCTTATCGTCGCGGAAGATGAAAGACAACATGCGTCGAGAATAGTCCTGTGTACCAGGGGAAGCGGCAATGGAAGACGACAGTAGGTGCGTGGATGCGTGGAACATCGTTTACGAAGTACAAATGTATGTGTAAAACGCGATTCTCCTCGCGAGTAAAACCGGAAACTACCGCAGAACAAAACCTTTGGTAACCAGCCCGAATGATCAACCTCAAACATGATCAAAACTCTCAGTTAACCTAGTGGCTACCAAACGTTCGTTCTACTTACACTTGATCCAACGAGACGAGTCGGTGTGGATAAACAAAACACCAGCGTGCGTTGATAACTATCTGAGAGATGTAACTTCTGTCGCGCTCAAATTATATTTGTTTACCTTCAATGACTCGACTCGTAGGGCTGTAGCCTAACAGCCTATCTGCCGAGATATTAGGAGATTCAAGTACAAGATTCTTTTAGTTAGCCGTCAGCCGGATAAAACGCGATCCACCGATTGTCAGACGGATCCGAGATGCAGCGTTTTATTCGACTACGTGTAAGGACACTGTCAGCAGTAACATGAAGTGCTGGGCGGTGGCGTGTCACGCTCGAGACACCGCAATACTCTCTGATGTGGCAGCAACGATTTGTCCACGGTGGTTTCCATTCGGCGCATCACCCGGTCCAAAAGCACCTCCACGGCGTGCGCCACGTTCTGTCCGCTTGCTGCACTCGTTTCCAGGTAAACCAAACTAGGAAATACAATCCATGCAGAGCCCTTGAGCTGTCACGATTCCTGACTCTGCCAGTTTATGGGATTAGAGGCCCTACTGTCCTCTTTGGAGAAATGTCCTGACAAAAAGCTACGCAGAGATGAGGAGATGCGCCGGGAAATCCCAGGACATAGCCTGACTGTTACATGATCCAATTCGCATCGCATCTCAGCTTGAGGCTGATGTATACGAGCCCGGGAACCAATCAGGCTCGAGTTTCTTCGGACAAGCAACTTCCTGTCTCTGCACAGTAGCTATTGTGACGTCTGAGCGGGTTAGGCAAAGTTTGACAACGACATTTTCAATTTAAGCAAGTTTTCTTCGTGTTTGATTTTTCAAAAAAAAAACCCCCCTATTTTTAATTACAACCCCATGATTCCCTTTGGGTTGAAGTAGCTATTTAATAGTTAGTAAAAATGTTAATATTTGCTATAAAGTTAATAAAATTCATTATGGAGGAATCTCAAAAAAGAAATAACACTTCAATAAGAACAATACAATAGAAACTTCTTTTCCAAAAATTTGAATTTTTGCAGCACCAGTGACTCCTATTCTGGAATCGAGGCAACCCGTTTCCGGTTCACGGAAAAAGACGACAGATGGAGCAGTGATATTCAACGTGGTAGGGGCAATGGCCTTGAGCCATTGATTTTGTTTGAACTGGATGTAGTCAGAACATTTCTTCAAAGGGCGACCAGGATGTGTTATTTACCCGTGTTTCTCCGCTAATTCCCGTGCCTTGTCTTCGCCAACGACACGTTTGTCTTCCAGATCGGATTTATTCCCGCAGAGAATTATGTCTGGATCTTCGCAGTATGCGTGAGTCTACACGTGTAGAGATATCTTCAATGATTTTTATTAACTTAACGAGTACTTTGTGCATTTGATCGATTGAACGACGGTTTGAGTTGTGATATAACAACGAGCATAATAAGTAAAGAGATGTACATGTTCTTTCAAGGAAAATTAATTTATTGAACATAGAAACACAAAAAATATACAGACATACATAATTGGTCGATTTTTACGTCACATGGTTTATTTTTTAAACCTGTGTGATTTACAGAGGTGAAGAACGATTTTATTTTGATTACTAAAGAACTGTTGATAGTCCCACACACTACTAAACCCAACTACATTATAGTATTAAGTTACCATGCATCATGCACAAATGATTGTATTGTTAATACCCAAATTTTATTTTCTACTAATAAGCCAACTCAAATCACCGTTCTGTGAGCTGCAGTTTACGCGCCAAGCCATCTACAACTACAGTATTAATAAATGATTAGTACCCTAAGTTGTTCCAGCCAATTTCTTACTTCAAGGAACGAGAGCTCATTGGTCAGGTCAAAGATTAGAAGGAACCCCATGGAATCCCGGTAAAATGCAGTTGTTAAACTTCTGAACCTGGATATTAATAGTGTGAAAGCACCTTCTAGATAATGATGGTAATTAGCGCTATCATTGTCTCTGTTAGGGGGACTACTGACACCAGCTTTCAAGAATGCACAACAATGTGTGCGCATACATACATACTTTTATATATACTTTTAATATATACTTTTCAATGGTCACAGAAGTGTTAATATAATAGCTTGTAACTAATTGCAATTGTTATTAAAGGCTACTACTACTAAGATACTACCAGAATAGTCAGAAAAATCATTACCGCTCCTGACCAGCTGTATCCCACAGCTGCAAATGAACACGCTGGGTTCTACCATTCGCCGTCTGGTATATCTGGAATAGATAATGACCCTAACTTGTCAGTAACCACATGGCTCAAGACCATTTACATATACATGAACACTTGGTAATGGCTGTGTGTTCCTGTGAAGGAACTAAATTAGGAATCTTCATACAAATTAATCCTTGGCACTCGAACAACGAGTAAGGCACTACTTTAAAGTAATTTTGCATCACTATGCTTGTATCTAAGAGATTAATTCTATGAAGAGTCCCGAAATAAAATAAACGAATAATTGAAATTATACTATAAAATCGGCAGTAGATTTACAGCTACCAAACAATTAACTCACCACCCGTTTTTCCTTAAAATCAATGCCAACCGTCGACATGAACCGCGAGTCGAAAGTGCCATCGGTGTATTGGTACAGAAAGCTGGTCTTGCCAACTCCGGAATTCCCAAGGGCCAAGAATTTGATTAAATAATCGTACTCCATCTTCGGGGATCGGTAATTCGAATTATCTGACGATCTGATCAAAATTGATACTTGGACGCGGGATATTAAAATCCCTGATGGCTTAAAGCATGACTTAAAGCAAATCCGTTTCGCAGAAGGAAGGCCCGCGTTTTAATAATAGCAAAATCGTTTCGGTACGCGAAACATGTGCGACATTAGACACCTGTTGCCTACGTATACAATTTTCAAAAGATTCGCGCGTCCCGATGCGAAACACCCGGTATATAGTAGCGTCTTCTGTCTCTGTCGAAACGGAGGCTTTCCCGGAATCGTAGATATGATACAGCAAACTCGTAAAAATCAACAGACCGTTCTAAATTCACGAACTACACTGAACTTCGTCCACACCGATGTGCGACAGGTGGAAAGACGCCACGGGTGCGGGTGGATGCTTCAGCAGTTCTGCCAAAGTAACTATGGAAACGAGAGAAATCCCTACTCTAGAAACAAAATGGTGTTCGGAGGACGGAGCTCCCCATTGGTAACCGCGTTTTCGCGTTCCTCCTTCTATACAAATTTATTTAACAACCACCAGCAAATTTTACAGTAATCAACATCTCTTATAAATATTCTTTTATTTAACAAAGTATAAATTTACACAGAATTCTGGGTTCTCCTAATTTTTACTAAGATAAACTATAACGTTACAGCAGTGCTACCAACAACCTTAAGTTTCGGGTATTTTGTACTTGGTGGACAAAAACGAAATTAAAGGAGGCAAAAGTGATAACGACAGAGAGGATATCCTCTATGATAACGATATGACAAGCTGTGTTGCTATATGGTAGTATAACTAATATATATGGCAATGTTATTCTGTAAACACTGACCAAAATAGCTTCGTTTAGGTCTCTGGTCGAGCCATAAATTACGTCGTTTCTTTTTTTTTACACTAATTCTCACTTTTGCTAAACAGAATACGAGCATTTGTATGGGACGACCTAATACTAACAGTTTGTAAATTTTTTAGGATTTGTGACGGGTTTTCTTCCGTTTTATAGGGAGAACGTGAGATCACGTTGCTCGCATAATTATACTATTTTTGTTTCATAAGATCACGAGATATGTACAGTATCTCCGATAGTGATAGTTCCGTCTTTAGATTCTTTGGTCAAATAAATGCCGAACCTTAATTTACCGTGAAATTGTTCAGCAAGTGTGCGTAATGGTTCTACGGTTTTTAGACCAGTAGTTTGATCAATGCAGATCATTTGGCACCGGGTACAAGGTCCTGTTACCTGAACGGGACAAAACATATTAAGTCATATTCTCCAACCTAATAGCAGTACAGATAATCTGTATTTTAATCAGATTACATACCACAAATTTATTTTTTCCAATACACACATGTTTCCATTTTGTTTCTTCAAAAGCCTCACAGCCATTTAATATTATATTTCCTCTGAATCTATGTATAATTGTGTCCTTTTGGACTTCTGTGTCAGAAACTTTATCGCTTAGCCATAGTACGCTTGCTTTGTTTATTAATAGATACTGAGCTTGACTGGAGAATGATAGATCAGCTTTATTGCCATCTGCCCAAGGAAAATTTAGTTAAATAATCCAATGGAATAATTTATATGATTTTGATTGTACCTTTTTTTTCATTGTCACTATTGCTTTGTCGTAGGAGCCTTAAATTTGGCAAACCTAATGCTAAACTGAGCCACTCGGAAACCTCTGAACCACAGTCAGTACCCTCTACTTTGTGTCCACAAATTCTACTTTGGCAGACTGTCCCTTCTATAGTATTTACAAAAATATTATTCAATGGGACACTTATCGTAGGCATTCCTGAAATATATTATAATTGTTAAACACAATCTAATTATTTGATAATAACGTTTACAGTATACTTATTATTATTATTATTACAGTCTAATGACTGTATACCTGGATAATTCAATTGCATAATTCTTTTTTCTTTCAATATAACTGGCCTTAGTAAACACAAATTGATATTTTGCTTTTGTGTTAAACAGGTGCCAGAGGATGTGACGATCATCCATTCTCTGTCATACTGTAATCCTTTGGAGTTCAAGCTCCAAGATCCTTTTATTTCATAAGCAGCACATGATTTTATAGGATATATATACAATTGTTCCAATGTGCATTTCTTTGTAGTTACATTGTTATCTATAGTCAATTTAGAAAATTGATTGCCATGGATAAAATTGCTAACAGACTCCCCTATACTTTGTAATTTATTGTTAATTTCATTTGTATTGTTGTTTTTTATGTAATGTGTGTTTCGTATGTTTCTATTCTGTTGAGAATACTTGTCGTGCAAGACTGCTTTGTAGCTGAGCCACCAATCTGGAATTTTATTCACCTGTGGTCCATCTACAAAACATTCTTTGATCATAAACAATAAAGTCTGTACATCCTTGAGAGTGGACATGTATCCGAATGAAACTCTTACAGCTCCTGTTGGTCTGCCATTTATCAAGTCTGCAGCACCTCCGCAAACATACCCTGCATCATAGTTCTGGAGAACATCTTTGTTTGATAGTGCTAAGTGCCTCTGGCACGCACCAGGGTTGCAAAAGCATCCTGTTCTGAGATGTATCTTAAACAGTGCTGCCATGTTCAACACCTCCATGTACCCTACATATTCACCATTAGAGCGAATAAGATTAAATGCAACAATACCCCCCTGCAAATCACAGTTTTCATAAGCTGTATCAGAGTACAGTTTCACAACTGGTTCTCCATTACCATGATGAAGCTTTAGCAAGGATTCGTGCAAAATTCTTGCAAGCGAGAAAACATGCTGGGAAATTCTCTGCATCTTAATGACTGATAATATATCCAAACCATGCCTCAATGATGCTATGGAGAGAAATGGCACTGTGCCATCTTCAAACCTGTAAATATACAGCACTAATACTAGGTTTATGGAGCAAATTTAAATATTGAGTTCCTTGAACCTAGTGTTAAACAAGAGTTACCTTTGGTGCAAGCTCTCCCGCTTCACATGGAACATCTCAGAGCTTAAAGAAACATCTACAGTGCCCCCACCATAATAGACCTTGTGCAGTACACTTGCACTCGAGTTCTTTACCAGCAATGCACCAATGCCAGTAGGGTATCCAAACATTTTATAGAACGACAGAGTCACAAAGTCTGGCTTGTAAATAGACAGATCCAGGTCACTGGTGGACACAAAAGCGGCAGCATCAAGCAGCACATACCACTTGGTGGCTGCACCATGAGTTATACTTGACAAAATCCCATTGTGTACATCAGAGATCCATTGTAGCGGGTACTTCAGTCCCGAAAAATTACACTGCGCCGGATACGCAAAGAGCGAGTTGCTTTTGTGTTCAAACGAAGTTGAGGGCGGGGAAGCACCGAAAACTTTGAAAGCGTCGTCGTGCTTCAAGCAAGTTACTTTCGCCCCTCTGTTTGCAACAACTTCCCTCATGCCGAGGACAGACGTGTGATTGTCCTGTGTATAAACAAACTGTCCCCCTTGCGACGAAGCACTATTCGCCACCTCTTTGTTGAACACGAATGCATCAGCGACGATCTTTAGCGACGCGGTCGCGCTGGACGTGAATATCACGGTGTAATCGTCAGGGGACGCGTGAAAATGATTCAACACCCTGCAATAACGAAACATCGTTGATATTGGCATTGAGCATGCATCCTCCTAACTGAGCATCTTACAAGTATCTCGTCCGCTCTATGACATCCTGGGTCATGTTGCTCGCGATTCCAACGGAGTGTGGATTAGCATAAAGCGAATTATGCAAATCGGCTGCAATATTTTTTATCTGCGAGTCCGAATATAAAGTTGCACCTGCGTGATCCAAGTAACATTCCTCTGAAATCAAGCAAGTTTTAAAAACACGATCGCCTTTTTCCACGGATCGCATCGGCCGCGAATCTCGCCGGGCCCTCGGCAGCGCACTTAAGTATTGCGAAAGCAAAAGGGGTAAATACCTTTGGTTCTCGAGAAGTTGTTCTCGAGGATTTTCGTGGTTTCGTCATCGTATACCGGCGTATACGATAATGGGTCCACGGTGTTTTCCATGCCGATCGGGAACACAGAACGAAGATAATGCGTGCGCGTGTCTATTGCGGTGCTTGTGTAACAATGCTTATGCATCGGGATGGGACATAGCGACAGAACAGCGTGATTACCTAATAGAAATCGTGACTACTATGCTTCACGTTTCTACGGCTACCGCGGACATCGAAGAAGTACAATTCACTCAATTAATCGCCTGTTGGCGACTGCAGCACCATGTATATATCTATATATACACATAATTCTCGCTAATCACGAATGACTGACAATAGTTGCAACATCTGCATTCAAATAAACACGGTCTACACAAGAAAAGAGACAAACGACGAAACTACCAACTACAGAGTCGGGAATAAGGGAGATAATGACACGTTTCATTTTAATAAATTAACATAGATAACGCGCGATAATATTGCAGTAAGTCCCGACATGAATCGCAAGAGTGCAACTATCTTTCGCTTGGAATATTTTACGTAGTATTAAAGTAAATGCAGAAAAATGAGTACTACGGTATCGATTGATAACGGTATACACACGGATAGTGCGATTACGTAACGTAAACAGACAAAGATCATATTAATAAGGTGTATACGTAACCTACCGAGCAAACTCGCCAATGCGTTCCGCGATCTACTGAATCAATATAGAGTAGATCCATTTGTGGATCAGCTAAAAGTGAAAGGAGATTCAATGCGAAATTTTGGAAGTTGACCCGTGATCACAAACTTTTAGGGCTTACTTTCATATCTGACGAGGTGGCCGAGTGGTTAAGGCGTTGGACTGCTAATCCAATGTGCTCTGCACGCGTGGGTTCGAATCCCATCCTCGTCGACCTTACTTTTTATCCCTTTTTTTTTTGCTCCGCTTTACCATATAATTTTAGCATTGTAATGTCCACTTAAAATTCATTACAGTATTTCGCCAAAAAATAATCTCCTCTACTCGAAAAAAATTCTTAGCTTATTCGTTGCGAACCAGTTTACAATATTTTACTCGCTTTTCGATGAATATATAAACTGTTTTTTACCATTTCTCACCTCAGATTACCAAATAATTGCATCATCGTACTGCATCCTCAAAATACGTCGCAGTAATTATTCCAAGAAATAATCTCCCTTAAAATTAACTAATTCATTTCGAACAGTATGGAATTTTCGTCTCATTTTACGTTAAAAAAGACACGAACATAAATATATCAGTGTGTGTGGCTCATAAATATTTTTCTACAATTGCCACCAATAAACAAACTAAGACTATGACACGAGAACGTAGAAAGAGGTTATAAAGAAACGTTTATTTACAAAAAATGTGCGAAGGACAAGCGAAATAATTTTATTGGAATAATAAATGAAAAAACAATGCGAAATATGTGTAAAACAAAGAGACCTCCCATACCAGACACATGGGGGAGCGAGAATGCGTCGCCTACAAGGTCCCACGAGCTAATCAGTGACAACAAATCGATCACCTTCGTACCTACACAGTTATCAAGTGAGGACAAACAGATCTAACTGGTCTAACAACACGGCAAATGTCCACAAACGATATTATTTGGGTTTACGCAAGACGAGGACGAGTTGCTATGCTGCTCGAAAGACTTCTCGCCGATCGAAGAGTACCTGCAGATGACGGAGCGTCTCATTAAAAGCAAATCCTTGTCACCTCACGAGACCGACATACTGAAAAACCTGTATACTCAGTATGAGTCCATTAAAAGTTATGGTCGAGCTGTTGAGAACACTGATTTCGATCCCAGCAGAAGAGCAAGCGTTAGAAGTTTAACTATGCAAAACTGTGTCTAGACAATCAGAAATACTTCAGTCATTGTTACAGGGTAGAAAAGATGAAGTGCCATCAACCTCGCAAGGAGGCAAGACCACGATACCGAAAGAAGTAGATAAAGATGTGAGAAAAAGTTTGGTAGAAGTTGAAGAACGACCGATCAAACTGGAAACTCTGGAAGACCCCGACGAGAAAGTTTTTTGCAATCCTGACAGTTTTAACATCGATAATGTTTTCAGCGATTTCTCGTTGAGAGACGCTGGATACAACACGAGGCTGGAACAGGCGATTAAGGAATGGGTAAGGAAACGAAGGACAGGGTACAGTGCCTATCCGGGGGAGAATAGTCAAAGCTTGGCGCCAGGGGTGGAGAGCCAGCCTGATCGGCTTGCCGAAAGAGCCGGGACATCCAGGCAAGGAAGACAATCAATATCAGTGAGCTACAGAGATCTCGTTTTTCTTTTTATCCAGAGACACCTACTTTGCGTCCCCTGTCCCCCTTTCTCCACTTTTAGATACCGAATCGCATGACAACAGGCAAGCAGGTCTACACGACGGCAGAATAGAAAGTGTCATTTTCTATGAAAGTCCGTCCCGCACGAGGCTACCGATTGCTTCAGGGTTGCCAGAGGGTCGCCTACGAGTTTCTGCGGGAAACCGCCGCGGGGCGGACACCGCGCCAGCCAGTTTTGTCTAATAATGTAACCAGATCACCAATACCACGGCCCATGTTACGCGAAACCGGTGCACACAACATATATGGCTTTATATGTCAGTGCCACAATTCGGAGAAAGTGCGGCCTTGACTGGTTTTACAATATCACGGCCCGGCATTGGTATATGTATCACGTTACATAAACGAAGGGAAGGACACGAAATAAGGCGAAAAAGGTGGTAAACGCTGTTCGTGACGTAGCCACGTTCCCTTTCGCGATCGGGGATAAGCGAAGGTTTCAAAAAAGTCGACTCAGAGAGACGTGTCGGTGTGACATAACCGATGACCGAACCCGATAATTGCCGTTTGCGACCTTTTCCAGCCGAAATGTATTCGGCACCTTGCATTTCCTGAACCCTCGTACCCCTTTTGCAAATAGTTGCTTAGCATAATCGCTTTGTTCCTTAATTGAATCGGTCATGGTCTTAAATTTTAAGAAAATACTGCGAAATATGAAACACTTGTAGAGAAATAAAACGTTTTACGACTGCGACACATTTATTCAACCCTCATTCGCCTCTTAGAAATAGTTGCGCAAAGTATTCGCTTATGTCAGTAACCAAAATTGGTAGATTAGTAAAAAATTGTCGATTAACAAATAAAAAAATGTATATTAATCTGCGATCGTCTGAGAACATAACAATCTACAATAATTTTGCTATTGGTCAACAAAAACGTTGAAAAAGTTATAAAAAGAAATCGAAAGTGAGTAACCGAGAAACCGGTTTGTTGACATGAGGGTTAATCTGAACAATCGTGGTTTCATATTTTATACAAATAGGTTCAAAATACAACACAATTTTAGGGAAATACAAATTTCAATAAGAACATATATAATGATTAAGCATAAATGCATTTATCGCAACCATTGTTACTGTACAGAGTTCCTAATTGCTCTATAAAATGAACAGCATAGAGACAAGGGAACTAGGTCTAGCAAGGGTGGAGCTCTAGTGGAGTACGATTTATATCATCATCTACTAGACTGTTTATAATATTACATTAATACAGACTGTGCCTCATTAATTGGAAACCTAACATTCGCGAAATCACGCAGAGTTGCTAATTAAAAATGTTTGCGCCGCAACAAGTGTGCGGTAATGGTATCAAGACCTCGATAAACTTCGTCGTTGATAAACATTAAGCAATTGCGGCGAGCAACTACCGAAGTTCCAAGCGCCGAACGCGAGGTATAAACTGACGATTAACGATTAACATTTTAACGATGCACTAAATTGAATGGCGTAGATGCTTTCTTACATGCACCGGCCGAACCGGCGCGGTCTTAATTACGCCGGGTACCACACCTGGAATTCGTCCATGTCCCCCTTTGCCACGGTTATCCTTCTCCACCTTCGCGCTTTCTATCCTCGTTCCTTAATGATCCCAACAACAACAGAAAAAAGCCTGCGGTACAGTTTCCCTCTCCCCTCGATCAGGCGTGTCCAATCGCATTGGGAGCAGTGGCACCCAAAATTCGATTGAATCCCGCTGCGATCTCCGCCGAGTATAAATAGTGGGCCTGGACACGGTTTTGGTCAGAGCCAACCAACTCTTTCGAGCAAACAACAAAATGGTGTTCAAGGTAAGGCGATCCGCACACCCTCGGGGTTACAAGCGACTCGGGCAGATCACAAAGAAAAGTACGCTCTAAGGAGCCGACGGTACTTCCAACGATTCCAATTAACTTCGACTTCTGCCTTGGACTAGGTCCTTTAATTAAACCTCAACACTCGACAGTGACACTGTGTAACGTCAATTTTGCCTTTCGATAATCAGTAGACGATTCTCATAGATTTTTTGGCAAACGCAAGTCCGAACATTATTTTTCTTCGATATCTTCGGTTTTTGAGAAATTCAGTCACACTATTATGTTTTAAAAATTTGTTCCACCTTAACAGTAAAATTTTGAAGGATGATTTTTACGTAGAACGACTCTGTAAACTCTCCCAAATAGTATTTCTTTAGAACATTGGAATCATTTGAACGTGTCTAAATAATAGTTGAAACAACTTAGTCGAACGTTTCTCAACTTTTTCAAATATTAAAGTTTGAAGTAAAATCTAATTAACTTAAGATTGGTACATACTCATCCATTTTTGTTTCTCGTTATAATTCTCCCAATTGCGCTTTACTCCATATTCAAGTAATTTTCAAAGTTCTACCGACAATTTCCGAACTTCCACGGTAGGCAAATTACCAATGAAGTGTGTATAAACTAACGAACGAATTTGTTTACAGTTTGTAGCATTCGTAGCCTGTTTGGCGGTAGCCCGTGCCGGAGGACCGGCGGCGTACGACATCGCGACAGCGTCCGGCGACCTCAGCAGTGTGGGTTACAGCCAGGAATCGACCCAGAAGGGATACGCAGGTCAGAACGTGATCTCTTCGTACTCAAGGGCCGAGGACAGCGCGCACTCTTCGGTGCGTGTGAGCAGCCACAGCATCAGCAACGACGCGTTGTTGAACTACGACGTTCACCATGCCCCGATCGTCAAGGCCGCGATCGCTGCCCCTACCTACCTCGCTCCGAGTGCTCAGCCTCTGATCGCCAAGACCTACGCTTCCCCGTACAGCTACGCCGCAGGTGCGCCTTTGATCGCTAAGACGTACGCTGCACCGGCTGCACCTCTGTTGACCAAGGCCTACGCTGCCCCGATTGCTGCCCCTCTGTTGACAAAGGCGTACGCCGCCCCAGCACCTATTTTGGCCAAGACATACGCCGCCCCGGCTGCTCCTCTTCTGGCTAAATCCTACATCGCACCCGCCGCTCCTCTTCTGGCCAAGAGCTACGAATACGCCGCCCCAGCACCAATCTTCGCCAAGAGCTACGAATACGCCGCCCCAGCACCAATCTTCGCCAAGAGCTACGAATACGCCGCATCCGCTCCAATCGTCGCCAAGAGCGCTCTGTACGCATCTGCACCAGCCTACGCATCCTACGCGTCCTATGCCTCCTCTCCTCTTCTGGCCAAGTCCTACGCCTCGTACGCCCCAGCTCCTCTTCTGGCTAAGTCCTATGCCGCTCCCCTTGCAGCTCCTCTCCTCGCCAAATCCTATGCTGCTCCTCTTGAATACGCGCCACAGGCTCACCTGATCTCCAAATCCTACGCTGCACCCATCGTGCACACCGAGTTCAGCGGACTCGGCACCAGCTACTCCTGGTAAATTCTTCATCGACGACTCCATTAATCCTTTCGGTGATTTTCGCATTTTTGTCTCATCTTCAAAGTCCGTTTTCACGCTGCCGACTCCATAGTCAGCCTAGGCCAAACAACTAACGCCTCTGTTCGAAAGAGGCTGGCGCCGAAGTTGCGCTTTCAGCTCAAGTTCGCATTGTCGAGAAGTTCGACGAACTTGGACGCTGAAAAGCGCCACCGGCTGCGAGGAACAGTTGCGCGGAAGGGTTAATGGACCAGTCGGAAACAATTTGTGTAGATAAAACCGACCGACTGTCTTACGCACTTTGTTGGAATTTGTTCGATTTATAAACAGCGCGTAGGTGTGTAGATATATGCAGTTTTAGGTATAAAACGGTTTTATATGTGATCATTGTATGTATGTATGCATCCGCCATGCTTTTTTTACGGGAAAACGAATGGAAACTTTCTATGTGCACCAATAAATAAATCTTAATTTTTTAAATAAATTTCGACGTTGTTTGTATACCTTCACCTGTTGATATTAATTTCGCATCGCTTGTGAGTTGTACCAGTTTTAACTTATTACCGCAATATCGGTTTACGCTTGCAAAATATGCAAATACAGATGTCTTTTTAATATATAGGTCCCCTGGTAAAATATACATACAATACGTTTTATTTGTTGTCTGCGATCTATATGGTTTGAACTCTTTTTAATTATTTTGTTGCGTTTGAATATATATTTACTGTAACAAATGGTTGAACCATTTCGCAATTACCATAGTTCGCCAATGTGAAAATAAGTCTGAATTATGCCCATTGTTTTCGAACCACTATCTTCATTTTGCAATAAACAGAAGTAAAGTTATTTCGAGTATAACTGATTTGCATACTTGGTAAATCTCGGCTCGTGCGCTTTCATCGGAATGTTATCTGTGCGAAACAAAATGGTGGACGTCTTCGTACAGTATAAAAGGACCATCAGGTTTCGTAAGGTAGATTTAGCACGAAAATACGACAAAAGGTTGTCTTTAATCAATCAGGGGACGTGAATAGTAATGGGGACAGTGTGACACAATCGTTGACGTGCTCGAAATTCATTATCCTTCATGAAAAGACTTTCGGGCACGTCGCAATTGTAAAGAATCCGTTCTTTGAAGTTAGAAGGATGATTTGCATACAATGAACGATTGTCGATCGAGCATGGATACCAACCAAATTTGGAATAATGTCGATACGAATCGCTTTCACCGAACAATTGACCATATGCTCCTTATTGTGCTTCGTTTAGGAGACAAAAATGCACCTACTTTCTTACTCTAAACGTTCTTCAATGTACAGACAATCCTTTATTTGGAAATAATGTGACTTTTCAATAATGAACTCACGTGAGTTCGCAAACAGAACAAACTCTGCCATCGTTATAAAACTCTAGTGACTTTTTATTGGAGATTCCTAGAGACCTATCCCCACATAGGGGAAAAATATTCTGTGGTGCCTACCTTGCAGAAGATATTGATTGTTAGGTGTTCACGTGTGAGTTTGAACAAATAACATAACTTCTAGAATCATTATAGACAAACACGTGGTAATTCAAAAGCATCGCAATGACGAAAATTAGGAAAGTAAAACGCAGGAAGAAGTTCCGCATGAATGTAAATCGCAAGAGACTGAGGAATAAGCAGAGGAAACTGCCGACAATCAGCTGGTGTGTATCGTAACCAAAAAATATTTTGACATTAATCTTGGTCAATTTTAAATTCCTATATTTTTTCTTTACAGCCCGCAAATAAAGAACTCATGGGAGGTGACCATGTCTATTAAGACTAATTTGAAGGAAATGGGACTATCTTATGACCCGAATGAGACCTTGAAAATTCCAAATGCTAAGAGAGAACTAATTAAAGATGCTAAGCGCAAGGTTGTGGAACCTGAAGAAGCGGTGTGGCAGGAGGAGGAGGATGTAGATATGGAACCCACGAGGGCACATGTTGTTAAAGAATTAGAAGCCGAGGCTAAAGCGCCAAGGCAAAAGTTGTTTAGGTTACCTAATAGCATAGTACATTTTCTTACCTACTTAATGGACAAATACGAAGAAGATTACAAGGTATTTCTTGTTTAAGGAAATTTATTTCATCTTTGACAAAAGTATTTCTTATTTCTACATTGTCTGTATAGGCTATGGCACGGGATAAGAAGAATTATGACCAAATGACATGGAAACAGATACGTGCTAAAATCAAAATGTTTAAGGGTATTCCTGAGCAGTACAACGAGTACCTCAAAAGCAAAAATGCTGTGTGATCAGAGTGATCTCATTGTATTTAATAAGAAAACTTGTTCGAAGTATTTGTACATATACAGAAGCGCATTGATACATAAAAGTTGTTGTTTAAGTAAGTGCAAGAAGTATGAAAAAAGAAATAGTAGATCAAAACATTATTTCAAAGTGCAAGGAGATATTTTTTATATCACTTATACAATACTATACATTGATTATCATTAAAATAGATCTATATTCTCATTTGTATCGCCCTTAAACATTTAGCACTTTGTATATCGGCTACAAAGTCAGTATATAATTTGCATCGTATATAATTAAAATAAAAAAATATGACAAAGTTTACTGCAGCCTTATAAAATAAATAAATAATTTATTAAATAAATATATATCAGTGGAAAGACCAATAAAAAAGTACGACAAAGTTCTGTGATTATGAATACGCTGTAATGAGCAATACTTGAAACTTGTTTACTTTTATTTTTATGTATTTCTTTTTTTTTTGTGGTTCCAAGAATTTTTTTTCTTTTTCTTTAACCTAGTATCAGACGAATCATTTCCTTCAGACGTTCATGATCACTTTAATCCGCGAGAAAGTTTGAGTGCAATTGCGCCTTATCAAGCGCACTATCCCCTCTACTTTTTATTTCCTTAAACTATTTGTTCTTTTTTTCTTTTACGTATAAAGTACTTTTCTTTCAACACATCGAATAAACAGATAAGAAATTCCCTTAAGTTTAAGTTGCCATAGAGAATATTTTTTTCCTAACCGCATCTATGGATTCATGGTGCCAGTTATACTCTGTTGTCTCTGTTGGCTTCTCGGGTAGAGGTCTCGTTTGACATCCCATTATTTCTACTTTGTGCTTTTGAGGAGAGATACTTAACAAATCTAAGGCTTTTTTCACCTCCTCTGGCCTCAGAGCATTAGAACAATCCTGATTTCACAATACAAATGTGTTAGCTATCGTAAAAATAATTTACCCAATTGCATTCTTTACTTCTTTTTTCATTTAAATTTACCTGTTTGTTAGCAATTACTAATATTGGTACATTATCCATTCTCACGTCATCTAACAATTGTTTTAGGGTAAAACCAGCCAATGTTAATTTCTCTGAATCTGATGCATCTACTACAAACAACAAAAGATCTGTGTCTTGTAGAAAAGCGGACCAATATTTTCTTGTAGCATCTGCACCTCCAACTGATAACAAAATGAAACCTTTCTTTATAACTATCTTATACTAAGCCTTCTGTATTAAAACAATTATACATACTGTCCCAAACATTATAACAAAATGATCCATGTTTAATTCTATATACAGAAGAACCCTGTGTGGGTTTTGGGGGTACAGTGTAACAACTTTCGTCGCCGTTCGCAACACTAATTTGATCTATAATTGAAGTTTTTCCAGCTCCGTCTAAACCCAACACAACCACCCTTTTTTCGTGATTATCATCAATCTATAAAGACAAAGCGACAATGACTATATAGCACCATGTTTACATTCGACCCAGCGACATTAACTCCTTTGCTAACAATTAAGGAGCAGTTAAGTAAATATTTAAAGAAAATCGTAGAGGATAGAGTGAAAACCGTCCTCGTTTCAAATTGACCAGAAATTGTTTTCCATCATGAGTGAAGCTCTAACCTTGGACACCTCTTCGAAACCTTCGTCTATTGTCAGAAGCTCTTGCTTTTTCCAGTATCGGTACGCGATATATGTACCGATACAGGCGCTGCCAATCCAAAGTAGCTTCTGGCCGTTTCGAAATACATTTCGTACCATTGTTACTCATAAAAATCTCTGTTCAATGAAACACTGAATGTGGACCACTTTCTCGTATTCGAGTCTCCCGTGTTAGCACGTTATAACACGCGTAAACACATCACCGTGCATCTCAGCATCGTTTGAACAACGTATATGCATATATATTTCTGATAAACACTGCGAGCCTCGTGAGATGTATTCAGGAAAATATAATCACGTGAATTACGACAAATTATAACAAATTTCACTATCAAAATGCCAACTTCACAGCCCTTTATCAACGTGGTACTACTGATAAGGTATAAAGGCTGCGACTGAAACAAATTCTCTCGCGTATCCTTCGAATTTAGCGAATCTACAGGTCGTTCCAGTTGTAAAATTTTCGCTATAAGTTCCCTCACTTATTCGCGCTAAGAACTCGCTGTTATTCACAACCCTGTTTGCAGGGGCTGTTTCGAAAGGTTGCCCAACATTAGGCAACATTAACACTATACTTATTGACTATAACTAAAGCTATACTCTAAGTTAGCCCTTTTAGTAAAATATATATTCACCAAATGTGTATTTTGAAGGAGAATGACAACTCTTGCGTTTTCAGTACTATTGATACTTTAAGCACTGCTATGCATTGTTTTTGTATTCGTTATGAGCTTGTCCTCAAAACACAAGCTTATAATGAACCTATAAGTCTAATTTATTACTTACTTACCTTTACTTAATATTCATGTCACTTAAGATTACGAATGATCGTGATTCATTCTGCTAATAAATCTGTATGCACTCCCTTGACTTGATGTGCCCTGTATAGGTGTGGACCCACCGCATCCTGAACTGTTGTGTTATTAAGTAAAACACGATACTAAATAGAAAATAATTGTGTCAAAAATTAATCACGTTCAATCTACGCGATTAAAAATTGTACACGATTTCAAAGAATCACATGTTTTTGACATTTTTGCGGTCAGTGAATAATCTCCATGATCCCCGAGTGATGCAAAAATATTTTCTTCCACACTTTTACTTGAAATTAGTTGTTTCGGGCATTTTCTGACTCGGTATCATAAAATGCACTATCCGTTCGTATATTACGAAGAGAGGTTAGGTCCAGTCTGAATAGGTTAATTATGAGTTTCTCAAAATAACTGGAATACTTTTGCATAAATGAATATGAACAACGTTGCGTCTGTAGAGTGTTTGACCCTTGAATTCGGACGTTTTGAAACTGTCCATCGATGGCAACGAATGTTAGAATGCGACGAATTTGTTGGTGCCAGGTAACGTAGTTTGATAAGCCTCAGTTCTTTCTTATCAGCTTAACGTTCTCTGAATTTTTTATAGTGTCATTTGCGCAAAAAACAATTCTATTTATACAGTTTATTTGTATTAGTTAACCAAAGAATGTAAATAAACGATAAAATTGATTACAACAGAGCTACGCATAATTGATCTGTTTCTCTCTCATTTCATCCTTTTGCTTCCTTATATCTGTTGCTTTCTCGCATTTGCTGCAAGTTTTCTCATTCATTCTATTACATACAGGCGTAGCAAACACACTGTTGTAGCGTACAAAGATGCAATCTATGTTTTTGGAGGTGACAATGGTGAGAAAATGTTGAATGATTTGTTGCGATTCGATGTCAAAGAAAAATCCTGGGGTCGAGCACCGGCTGCAGGAGCCCGTCCTGCACCACGCTATCATCATTCAGCAGTGGTTTATGATTCTTCTATGTTTGTATTCGGTGGTTACACCGGGGACATACATTCCAATTCGAATCTTACCAACAAGAATGACTTGTTCGAATACCAATTCCAAACTTGCCAATGGATAGAATGGGAATATATGAAGAAGTATGTTCTACTTATTGTCTATACATCTTTGCCTCAAGGTACTTCATGTTTCGCTAGCTCATGAATCACTAGACATAAATCCTGAATCGCTTTATAGACCACCACCACCGGTAGCCAGATCTGCTCATGGGGCAGCAGTATACGACAACAGGTTATGGATATTTGCTGGCTATGATGGCAATCGAAGATTGAATGATATGTGGACCATATCGTTATTGGTAAGTCAACAGGTAGCTTCCAGGCTAAAGCATCAGCTGTTAATCTGAACTACTTTCAGCCTGGTGAGCCAAGAGTATGGGAAGAAGTAGTTCAATCGGGTGATCGTCCTCCTACATGTTGTAATTTCCCAGTAGCGGTAGCTCGCGAGTCGATGTTCGTCTTCAGTGGTCAGAGTGGAGCCAAGATCACTAACAGTCTTTTCCAGTTCCATTTCCGGGAGAGGCGGTAAGTTTGCTTCAACCTTCATCCTTGCGACAAATATTTACAAAGTAAATTGCATCATCAGGTGGACTCGGATCTCAACGGATTTTAAACACATTCTACGGGGTGTTCCACCGCCGCCTGCACGACGATATGGTCACACGATGGTCAGTTTCGACCGGCATCTCTATGTGTTTGGCGGTGCGGCCGATTCCACGTTACCAAACGATCTCCACTGCTACGATCTTGACACGCAGACTTGGAGCATCATTCTTCCGTCCTCTGACAGTCAAATCCCATCCGGTCGTTTGTTCCATGCAGCAGCGGTAATAGGTGAGGCGATGTTCATATTCGGCGGAACAGTCGACAACAACGTCCGGTCCGGTGAAACATACAGGTTCCAATTTTCTTCCTACCCAAAGTGCACGTTGCATGATGATTTCGGAAGGTTGCTGAGGGGACGTCTCTTCTGCGACGTTGAGTTCATTGTGGGGACTACAGAGACGAGAATACCGGCTCACATAGCCATGGTAGCGGCAAGGTCAAAGTTCCTCAGGGCTCGTATTAAGGAAGCTCGAGAGAAACGCGAGAAACTGGAGAAGGAGATCAAGGATTCGGATCTGTTAGAGGTAAACAGCCTTAGCGTATAGCTTGCTCTAGTTGTTGATGTTTCTGTTTCATGCGGTTACATTGTAGGTGAGGCTGGAGGATGCAGTGCCAGAGGCCTTCGAGATGGTCCTGAATTACATCTACACAGATCGCATTGATCCCACGAGAAAAACCGACGATGAATCGAGCAGTTGCGTCGAAGATCCTCCGAGCAACCGAATTGTGCTCCTCATGATTGACGTCTATCGTTTAGCCGACCAGTTCAAAATGGAACGCCTCGAACACTGGTGTGTCTACTACCTCATGTCGACCATAAGTCACGCGAATGTTCTAGAAGCGTTGCACAACGCTGGCCAGTTGCGTCTGATGTTTATCAAGGAGTTTTGCTTGAACTTTGTTATCAAAGAAAGCAACTACAGTCAGATCATAATGAGCAAAGAGTTCGAGACATTGGACCAGCCATTGATGGTGGAGATCATCAGGAGAAGGCAGACGAGCCAGAGAAGGAGCTTCTGCGAGACGTACGATGTTGGCGCAGGTAAGGCTCCTTGTTGTTTCTTATTTTTGTGAAAAGGAATATCTGGTCTATTCTTTTATTTTGCGACCATAGGCACGACATTGGAACAGGACATGAAGGCATTTCTGAAGGACGTCGGTTCTGAATTTTGTGATGTAACATTGATGCTGAATGGTACATCCATTCCTGCCCACAAAGCAATCCTTGCCGCAAGATGCAATTATTTTGAGGGTTTGTTCCGTTCCTTTATGCCAGTGAACAAGATGGTGAACGTGAGTAGTCTACTGTTAACACGTTTTGACATTGGCAATGCAGTTCTAAGCGAATCCAAATTCTTTAGCTGAATGCCAGTAATAACTTTTTTGATTATCACTTTTTGTATTTACACACGTTTGCTTAGCGGAATCTTACAGTATTCAGAAGTATAGATTTGGAAATTATATGCGGAGTTCTTTTCAGCAATTGGCCTAACAATCACCAGATGTGAATGTGTTAATCACATGTTCCATTCATAGTTGCATGTATTTTGTCACAACTATTTCTTTGGCAGATGGAAATAGGCAAAATGATCCCCTCTTCTGATTCTTTCAACTCCCTCATGAGGTATATCTACTACGCGGACGTCTCTATGCCACCAGAAGACTCTGTCTACTTATTCACAGCACAAATTTTCTACGGTTTCACAAACAACCGACTGCAGGCTTTTTGCAAGCAGAATCTCGAAATGAACATCAGCTTTTCGAACGTGATTCAGATCTTGGAGGCTGCCGATAGGATGCAAGCCAGTGATGTTAAAAAGTACGTGCTGGATCTGATAGTGCACAACTTCGCAGAGGTACACTTCATCTTTATAACTGATGCACTCTACTTTGTTGATCAACAGATTAGGACACTGAAGATGCGCGGTCATATTTTTATTTTACAGATAGCAAGGCTTCCAGAATTAAGACAATTGAGCAAAGAGCTATTGTTGGACATTATCGAGGCATTAGCTGATGAACGTTGTGAGGTACGAACCTGTCTGGACATGGTGAAGGAGTGCAATTAGAGTATCGCGTTTGAATTGAACTCTGGCGGTGCCCAATGATTTGAAATGCGATCCTAGTAGAGCAAAATGGTTTTTGTTGTTACCTTTTCCTCTACGTGAATATATATTAAAAGTACGACGATAAGCATTATTTTGCTTAGTTAGGACCGCGATTTTTTAAAAATACTTTTACATTATTGTAATGTACAGTGACACATATAAAGAACGTTTTTATAATCATTCGTATATTTATGATGTCATTCGTAAGATACTTAATATTCGTATATTAAGATTAGAAATTCTACAATGGTCAGAATGGTCTATTTCAAATTCTTTCTACAATTTACATTTTTTTTTTTTGGAATTATAAGGGTATTTTAACTTCCCCCAGAAATGAATAGTTTCTTAAAAATTAAGGGTCAATAGTCTTGCAGTAAATAAACTGTTAAAACCTAACCACTATTTGGTACTGAATACGATGTACGAAATTACTGTTAAACTATTTCATACTGTAGAAATCGACTATACGAATGATCCTTTCGACGAGGAAGCGATGTGGGAGGGGAATGAACATAGAAAAAGACTAGACAATTAATAAATTATGTACTATATTTTGAACTTGACGCACAATCGATATTTCTTTTACGATAGATAACACTTTTAAGCTTAATGCAAGCTGCGCAAATTCAATGGGGGGGGGGGGGGGGGAGAGGGGTAGAGGGGTTTGAAAGAAACCTTACATGGGGAGCTCGTATAAAATCATTGCTCTTGTTTTCACGTCTACGTATTGTTGTCTCTAGTTGGGTGGTGCTCGATCGACGGCCCCAACTCTTTCGGTTCAGTCTCTTCAACGAAAATATTGCGAAATCGAATTTGTACTTAAAAGTAAACGCGTCATCTCCCGATGCTTCTCGTGCTCCTCCCGAAACACGCTTTTTAATCGTACGTTTTAATCGAAGCTTGTACGAGAGATTTAGCGCGCAAACTGTTTTGTTTCCTCTACGAGAAAAATGTGGATTTCCCTACTTTGTGTGTGTGAGTGTCCGTGTCCTCTCTTCTAACACGGTCGCGCGATGCTTTGTTTTCGTTTGTTTTAATCATTAAATCGCGAAGTTTGTGTATTCTGTCTGCTGTGTGTGTATGTATGTATGCGTGTGTGTGCGTGCGCGTGTCTGTGTGTTGTTTGTTTTTTAAGATTAAAATTTTTCGCTAGAGGCGACTTAAACTTCCAACTATTATAGTCATCTAAACTTAAATCACGATACATAGGTCAAAATTACGCTAGGTAGGCCTTTCTTCTTCTTGTTCTTCTTCGTCGCTTAGAACCCTAAATGAACTAGGATAATATTGGAAACGCGCGCGGTCCGAGCCGTTTCGCGTTTTTCGTTTTTTTTTTTGTATTAATTACAAAATGAGATCTAGAAGTTACACGGCTAATCAAATAAGTTACATTATGATACGGTCGTGTGGTACAAACTTCACGTTGATTTCGAATGGCCCCAATCTGAAACAGAATCGTTCTCAGTTGAAGACAGACGGACATGCGCTGTTTAGCTTAGCTTTACGGCTCGGCTCTCACTCACCGATTGTAAAATTGCTCGATTCGTATCGTAGGCATAGGGAGTACGAGACGTTCGCTTACTTCAATTCCAATTCCCCTTTTCGTGTTCTGATCCTGCATGGAAGTGTGTGCAGCACTTGCATACAGGCAACAGAATGCAATATCTCGTTTCGAAACACGACGTATCACGTACACCCTTTATCAAATGCTGATGGTCCGCAGCAATTTACCTTTTCGGTAGGTTACTCTTGTACGCCAGCTCTTGTCATTTCTAAAAAAAAGACCATCACCCACCGATAGATACACACTCCACTCTTAATTCCGACATCGAACATCTATACACTTCATGCACGGAACATGCGAGC
Source organism: Halictus ligatus (assembly GCA_028454255.1). Lineage (NCBI taxonomy): Eukaryota > Metazoa > Arthropoda > Insecta > Hymenoptera > Halictidae > Halictus > Halictus ligatus. The sequence continues at coordinate 5,860,166 of CM052129.1, forward strand.
TATCGACTCGGAACACCCGGACTAGGATCAATTAAACCAAATGACCCCGTTGGACAGGTACAGGACGTCCGGTTTAATCGTACACCTTGCGATGACCTACAGACGATGATATACAAGACTCTTCGAGGTCATTGCAAGGTCTAATAATTAGACTGCGGATTTTATGCGTTTTATTGAAAGATTTAAAGAATTTGGGAATATTGAGACACTACTTGCATTTTGTTAGGACTATTAAAGAGAGTAATAAATTCCGGATTTGTTCCCGTGGATCGCAATTGGTAGAAACAATTTTGATTTCGCTTATTAAGAAAGAACCCTGACGTGTCCCACTTATTTGAAGCGTTTCTTTGAGTTTTTAATACTCTGGGAAGGAATTGAATGTATACGTTTAAATAGGACGTGTTCGACCTTGAGGCCTGTGACGCGGGAAATCATTACTAGGGGCTAGTTTAGTCGCTACCGCGTTTTTCAGAAGATCATAGACTTCAGCGTTCGGGTTTTTAACCTTTTCCTCCGCGATGCTGCTCGTTGATGGCATCCTATGGGAAGGCTCCAGCCTTCTGCGCCTCTCCTCGATGGCTTCGGTGTCCAGGTTCATGGTGGGCTGGATCGTCTGTGTCACAGACGTGCTTATGTGTCTCGTTTTAACGAGAGGCGGGTTTCGCGACTGCGGGATCGCGAACGCTCTTCTGAGAGCCCCTCTCGGGGGCGACGGCGGCGGATACGAGATACCTGATGGTACATTTCACGTGAGCACACACCCCGATCATCACATCCACCCGATATCAATATGAAGCCGTGCATCGTCTATCATCGCGACTATCGTCTAAAGTGTCTTGGAAGGATTTCTATCGAGGTACACACGGGGACAGGGGGATCAATGAGACAAATATATGTTCATCGATAGATTGAGTGCACCGATCGGGTACCCAGGATCGTTATTGCGGTACACCGGGTTCGGGACGGTCTGCTCAATCCATCAGATCGATCTAATCAAAAGCATGCAACAGTGCCGTTTTCTCATCGCCGGTGTTTATTGCCAGATGAAACTTCTAGATAGTGTAACAGCGGAGGAAGATAAATTCCCGCGTGGATAATTGCTACCTCGGTGCCCAGGCGAGAGCAAAGTGTCCTTGCTCTTCGTGATCTGGGGAACGATCAGAAGCGAGCTCGGCGGTGTCGGGGACACTGTCGAGGTCTGCGGCGAGGTGGCCAGCGTCAGATTAGGCAGCGATTGGCCCAGGTTGGAGTACGCGGGCACCTGGACGCTGAGCGTGTTCGGCGTCGGTGACTTGCTCAGCAGATACCGTCTGTTATCAAATTTGTTAGGACTAGAATCACGGTGAAAAATCTCGATCAGATCCATGTGGTCCAGGTTTGTCTTCTCCACTAATCAGCTTCCAACCTATTTACCTGATCTGCAACGGTCGGTGATTGTGCCCGGAACTTTCACCGCCCTCTTCCGAGGAGACGCTAGAGGCACGGGGTACCTCGCTGGTTTCCACGCTGACGTTCCGGCTTGGGTTGTAACTGGCCACGAAACTACTGCTGCCTGGGGAGACGCCCTCCATCTCTATGCTTCCACTGGAATTCGTTCCACAGGGTTAGCCAGAGCTTCTCGAAGAGCTGGTATTATTGTGAGCTGAAAAGGTGTCTCTCGCTCGGCACCAGTGTGGCCAGACAGGGGAAACTTGAGGGGAATATAGTTACCCTCTCTCTCTGTCATTACCGGATTAGTCACGTGATGTTGTGACTCATGCACGACGGAGAGGAAAAGCGACTGGTCACGTGACTGGTCCGCGGCGAAAGTGGGGGTTGTTGGAGGATACTCGCCGCAAGTAGGTGGAGTAAGGTAGAGTGGGATTAAAGTCTTAATCCGGCCACACTGGCAGCTTATCCCCACCATTGATGTTCCTGTAGTCTCAATGCTTAGGTTTCGACTTTATACATTACATAGTACTTGTGACTGCTGTAGCCAATATTTGGCTAGAGCCTCCCACATTCGCTCCAATACAATGTCATGTGTATTCCCCCATACATGTCCCCCCTCTACCCACGCGTTTTCCTCGCGCAAAGAGTCGCTAGAGGGGAATCCGATGGTAGAGAGGAAAGACTTTTTTTGGCAACTCTGTTGAGTTCCAAGTGAAATCATTTCAGCTCACAATAAAAGGAATTTGTTCACCGCATCGAACCTGTGACTGTGCGCAAGGCTGCTGACGCGCGACGTCCTGCTGCTGCCCCTAGGTGTCTTCAAGACAGGCTCGCACTCCTCCCCATCAAAGTCTACATCACCCAGGAACGTGCTAGGCTGTTTACTAACTGTTCCCAAGGTCAGGTTCAGCGTGTTACCCAGCGGCGGCACCTTCATCAAGGCGAACTGTTGCTGAGCCTTCCTTATGGAGTCCATCCAGGACTGAAGCAAAATAACAGTGATGAATTCCTTGAGAGGTCTTCCAGTAAGTCATTAGGGGATCGTATACCTTGGCTAACTTTGATTCCCCGGCGCTGAGGACCAGAGCAGCGGAAGCCGCACCGTACTCGTTCAAATATATCAAACCCAAGCTGGATGGCTCCTTCAGCTCGTTGATCCGGATACGATCGATCACGTACGGCTGCCTTATGATCTTCAAACCGCCACCGACCGTTCCAGCAGATCCGCTGGATGAGGTCTTCTTGGTCGACGGTTTGCAGATCAACAGCATGTCGGTCAGCAGCAGCACATGCACTTCCATCTGTCGAATCAAAAGGAGGATTCAGTGGTTTGCGGATGTCTAGTTGGTCGGGAAACTTTGAGGGCTTTTGAGGAGCACCTTGCTGCTCGCCGCGTCTCTTAGCTTCAAGTCACCCTCGCGGAGAAGCACCCTCAGTGTGTCTTTAGGGCAGCCGGGTATCGGCACTGTCGTGATGTCGAACGTGCTGTGGATCTTGATCAGCTTGTCCAATTCTTCGTCGCGGGACTCCACAACGTCGTAGCACTCTATTCTAGACGCGGCGCTGGCCAACCGAGCTGTTTCCTCGCTCCTCTTCAGGGCGGCGTTCACGGACGCCACGAAGTCGTCCACGGATTTGATCTGAAAGAAGTTTGTCAGATGTCTTTAAACTGTCTTCTAGATCATTGCTAAGTAGCCTAAAGTTAGGGATAGAGGAAGCTAGAGCAGCTGTAGGCCTCAGCAGAGTACTTAATTAGGCGCAGTGAGCGTTTATCACAAGATTTTTAGTAAACTAAAATTTGTTAGGAAACTAATTCTTTATTTCCTTTCTGAATCATATGAATAAGTAAAAAATAGTGCAACATTTTTGAATTCTTGGAATATTTTCACTGTTTTGAATTTCGTCTACTCATTTTTGTCATAAATGCATAAAATCGATGTTTCATCATTTTACATAACTCTAAATACAGTTGACCATAAAAATATTTAAAGTCAGGTAAAGAAGCAAACATCATTCATTATTTCGTCAATGTCTTCTCGTTTTCCAAAAAATGCAGGAATATTCCTTCAGCATCAACGTTCAAAGTTTAGATCAACCCTCCAGGTGTAGCATCATCGGGCTCGAGAAAAAAATCCCTAAACCCGTCACGGTTCCCCAGCAATGGCTCACCATGTGTATCAGTTCCGCCCGTTGCTCCTCGTTCTCCGTGTTCTTGTGAACGGCCTTGAGAAGTAGCGAGTACTTGGTCAGCCTCTGCATAGGTTTCACTAGTATGTCGAGTAGTTTCAGCCTGTTGCAGTCCTTCTGTGTCTCGCACCACTTGTGTTCGAATCCGTACAGGTTAAAAGATATCCTGGATCTATATTTTGGCGAGCCGAGGCTGGGAGCGGAACGCGCAGACGCCAAAAGTCACTTCACTGATCGGGGAAGCCCGTGGACCGTCCCGATCATGCTTATTAACCGCGCCACCTCAAAATGGATCGCTTCGAACAAAATTTGCCGTTTCTCAACTTCTTCCCTTTACTAGTTTGCAAATTTTAGGCACCCTTTACGACAAGTAAAATGTAAGACACCGGAAGCTATTTTCAGGGATTGATGCCCATTGAAATTCAAAATAATTGAATATGAAAATTCCATTGACTTGCAAGTGAAAATGGATTAACGAATTGAATATGCGTTCATTGAAAGTTCAATCGACCTCGACACAAAAATGGATCAATTTATTAAACAGATTCTCACATAAGCGCTTTTGTCACTGTAAAAGTCGAAGGTCTGAAGGACAATTGATCTTTTTCATCATCTGACTGTGGACTTCCGTTCGTTTCAGGCTCGGCCAGCCAAAGTGAGAATCTCGATGCACTTACCACCAGGTAGACCGTGAACAGTTGATTATCGTTGAGCCGGTCCCTGCAGTACTGTTGGCACCTGCTCTGCTCGGCACAGTACCTGGTGTAGGGTGCGAAGGTCTGCTCGAAAGTCTCGAAACCTTGCAGAAGGTGTCCAGGATCTAATGGCTGCCCGGTGGACCTCGACGCGTTCGTCATCATCATGACGTACTCGGTGCAGAAGTACCTGTTCGCGGCGTAGATCTCGGGGATGTTGCTGAACAGCTTGGTCCTGTCGACCTCGGTCAGGATATTCGAGGTCTGCAGGCTGCAGAGACACGCCATGAATAGCTGCAACCAGCAATGCAGATCATCAGCTGCGTCCACGAAAGAAGGAATAGAAATACGGTTTTTTAATCGTGCACTCACGTCCGTCACGACCTTCAAGGTTTTGATGTACGCCACCTCCGTTTGTGCTAACTCCCACAAAGCAGTCTGTTGATGCTGCTGCTTCTCCGATAGTTGGTCCGCGTTGTGAACTATGTCGCGCCAGTCTTCCTCTAAGCTATACAAGGCTGGAATATGATCGCAGTGTTTCTGTTTTTAATTGCTGGTTGTCACGCGACAAGTGGATGAAATGGTGACATATAGACATTCTAGGATATAAGACCAAAATGATGTAAACTTGATGACGAAGTGCTACAGACTTACGGGCGAGATCTTGTTTGATGGTTATTGGACTTTTAAGAGTTCTATGTTGTAAGATAATTTATCGAAAGCAAGCTTATTGCACAGGAATGATGTTCTAAGAATGTCTCTCGATACGTATTGATAAATCTATTTCGCAGAGAAAGTTAGTCGCTCGAGTATACTTCAGAGGATATCTAGAAAAATTATTATATGGTCGAATCCCATTAAAAAATAATTGTTCACGATTCTCGAGGAGCCACTCGATTTTTCCTGCGAGTTAATTGATCGTTAGAGCATACTTCAGATGATGCCTTTCAAACGAAGGGCAACAGTTTATTTCTATCTCCGACATTAGGGCTGATTGGTTACGCACCATCTTCGTTGAGGATGAGTTCGTAGGGCAGTTGAACGTCCGACAGTTTCGGCACCCCGTGCTTATTGTACTCGTCCAGCTGGGCGGTGAGCAGGTCCAGTTTGTTGCCCTTGGTGTTCATGAAGAAGCCGCTCCAGCGTTGCTTGCTGGCCTTGAATCCCGCAGCCCCAGCGGAACTCCGACCAGACGTGAGCGTGGTGCTGCTGCTGACCTCCGAATCAACGCTCGAGTCTTCCGTCGAGACGCTGAAGAAACCGAGGCCGCTGCGACCCCGATAACTCTAAAGGACCACAGACACATACAAACAGAAACTTTCAGAAAGTTTGCTGATTGTTGGCCGGAGTTAATTCCCCGAACTCATGAGGATTGAACGAGGACGCGGCATAGCATACTAAGCTGCGAACCGAGGGCCGCGAAACGTTCGCCTCGAAGCAATTAGATTGCGTCCTTTATTAATGACTCGCCGCGCACGGGGCCCCGAAGATTCCTCCGAGTCTGGCCTAAATTAATTCTTGTCCTTCGAAATTTCGCATTCGAAATAGTTTAACAGTTCGCTCGACTTCCGAGCGAGCGTGCTGCAACTTTGAAGTTCGCCACTTTCGTGGAAACTGCGGTGGCAAGAACGCAGTTCGAACCTGAAGAACAGACGTTCTGGTAAAAGCTGTTAGTATGGATCTGACGGCGGAGATTAGGGTAATGCTCGTGTCAGGTTATTTTCTATTCAAAGCAGTTAGAATGGTTCTTCGGAAGATTGGGCGTGAATTCTACACCGTACATTTGAACTCTGGCAACTTCCGGGAATGCAGAGGGTGCGATTAACCCTGAAGATTCTGGTGGATCTAGGTGTCTAGAGAAATTCTTGCACCGTGTTACTTTGTATTCAAATTAATTGCATGCTTTGGAAGATAGTCTTCGGCGAATCTTACACCCTAACTTTGAACTCTCGCAACTTCTAGGGAAGCTGAGGGTGCGATTAACCCTGAAGAGCAATTCTATTCCTAGATGACTTTTGGAACGAAATAGTTTAATAACTCTTTAGAAGATACTATTAGACGAAACTTTTACTTTTCAACTCTTCAACTTCTAGGGAAGGGTGCGATCAACCCTGAAAATTCTTGTGGATCTAGGTGTCTTGAGTAATTTCTGCTCTAAATAACTTTAAAGGCATAATAGTTCTTTAGAAGCTGCTATTAAGCGAAAATTCTATAACTTTGAACTCTGCAACTGTAGGGTAGCAACGGGGTGCAATTAACTCTGAAGATTCTTGGGTCTAAGTGTTTAGATGTCCACGTTCGCGTTCTAGATAACTTTAAAGGTTGTGACGGTCCTTTGGAAGTCTTCGGGTCAGTCTCATACCGCAATTTGAACTTTGTTACTTCCATGGTAGCAGAGCGGAAGAAAATGAAGTTTGAAGCTAAATGAAGGCCAGACGTTCAACTCGAAGCAATTAGATTGGACTTAACATTGGAGACACCGAGGTCTAGATTAATTCTTGTTCTGGATTAATTCATATTAAAAATGGAAGCCATTGTCAGGCTCGCCTTGCACCTGAACTTTGAACTTCGCCTCTTTTAGAGAAGCAGGGCTTCTAAATAACGAAATTTAAAATAAGATGTGTTATGCTGTTAAGTGTTATTAAAATGGTTAATTGAAGAATCTTTTTAGCACAAAGATCCACGATCCAGTGATTAACACAGCTGAGAATCGCATGATCCAGCAAGACCACGCACTGAAGAAACACAGTCGACGACAAAGGGACCCATTAGGCTCCATCGGAGTGTCGAAACGATCATCATTCAGGCTTCAAGCATAGTCTAACACGGCGCGCCGTCACTCTTAGGATAATGGATCAATGGGACAGCAATTAGGCGGAAGATTGGCGACAGAATAGCGTTCATCGTTCCCGGGCAACTCATTAGAATTCGCGCGACCGTATAACGGGAGGATCAGCATCGATCGTCCTTCCGCCCGTTGGTATTGTTTGCACCTGACGGATCGTTTCGCCATTTGTCTTTGTGACTTGCTGCCAGCCGGATGGGTCAAGGTTCAAGATCGACCCGGTTCTCGGCGCCATTGTCCGCGATTATTGAAGTCCTCTGTGTGCGCCCCGTTCCCGTGGGAATCGCCGATCGAAGTTCAGCCGCGGATGATGTGTGTCAGCATGCCCCCGGTGCGACAATGGGTTAAACCAGGCTGAACGCAACGATATTGCAGAAAATGTGTTCCGATTGGCCGGGACCGGGACGCGAACCGTTTAAGTTCGCGCGGGCATCCGCGCTAATTAAAATGCCACGGAGCAATCGGCGCCTATTGGAAATGAAACGGGAGCCGATATGACAACGGGGAATCGCCCATGGCGGAAAACTGCTCGACATATTGCCGCTTTTTCGCGATTTCTGCGAGCACTCCAATATGCAGCGCGAGCCCTCGGTTTAATCCCAAATGCAACCCTCTCTTCCTAAATGTAAGTCTCTCACTAATCAAGAAGCACAACATTTGGGATACGCTATTTTCGTGGCTGCCATACATCTAGGTCTTACTACTAAATATAATTAAACTTTGTAGTTTTAATATATAATAATTATTAGACTCCGGTTCTTCAAAAAATTTTCCACCCGAATTTCCACAAACTGAAACTGGCAAAAATTTAATTTCTTTCTCAATACGTTTGACAGGTTTAAAATAATACAAAAAATGTTTCTACAATTCTAAATTTCACCTCCTCATTTTTGCCATAAATGCATACAATCCGTAGCCTAGTAAATAATTATACATAATGGTGATCCAATCAGATTTAGCACTAAAATATCTCCGTTATTTTTGGAGATGAAAAAGCAAAATGACACTGTATATTTTTAACTCCATAGTGTAGTAGGTGATATCAAAACTAGTTCAACGAGGTGTTATACTATGACCTCCAAATGACCTTGCAAATCAAAACGCGAAGGTATCGTTACTCTTTTAAAAAGTTTTCTGTTTTTCAGCATAAAACTGAATGGACGTCGTTACGTTTCGCCTCGCGACGTAAATCGGTTAACAAGAACAAAGATCTTACCCCGCTCGACGTTTTCCTGAGCGTAACGCTTTGGCCGGCTCTCTGACCCGTCGCTCTCGAATTCGATTTCTCGGCGTCTTTGACTGTAACAGACAAAAGAAAAGATCCGCTGGATAACGAAACTCGAGACTGAAATATCGTCGTTTCCCCGGTCGAAAGTTTTCCCTGTTGTCGGGGCGGCGACCGGTAAATAATCCCGACAGAAATTGTCGGAGATCGTTCGCGTCTCTTCTTGCGTCGTTCCTCGCATTTATTTCCATTCGATCCGGTGAAATGGCAGAGAGAGAGATCTAGTCGCGAGCGATCGTTCCCAGCAGCGAAAAACCAAAGTGAACCAAAGGGAGAGCTGACTTCGCGATTGATATTTGCGACTGATAAACAGCCCCGGGATTCCTGGAATTACGTTTCACAGCGACGACGAACTTTATTTCCGTCGGCAGAGACAGCTAGGTCTATCGATGTTCGTGACAGTCTCTCGCGTGGAGGTCTGATCGCAAGCCGACATATTCCACTTACGCGGCAGCTTTCCTTTATCTGATGGCTTTTTTCGGCCCGGGAATGCCTTAACGCGATGTAAAGAGAGGCTATTACCGAAGATACGCATCTAAAACGCCGGCATTAAACTGTTGCGTGAGCTTTCGTCCGCCACGGATTAAACGGCGTGCGTCATAGATCCGCCAAAATCTTTTATTCTTAGAATCGCGTGGGAATTCAGCCCTGCCAGAAACGTGGACAGATTCGTTCAAGTTCACGAGATTTTTCCGGATCTTGTCGACCAATTTTAAAAGCGGAAATGTGTAATTAATATGGAAAGCGTGTTGCTGGAAATAATTACCATTTTATTCTTGGGCTTTGAAATATATTGAATGTGTTCTGCTCTTGAGGCGACGTTGCGAAATGTGCACGTTTTATCGGTTACATCTGACCTGAATTATATCATGATCCTGTTTTGCGATTTGACTCGGATAAAATCCTCGTTTGTAAACACATTTATTTCAATCTCTATTAAAATCTTTTACCGAGCGAACGCTTTAACATTTCTGTATTAAACTCGTACTGAACGAGGAACAAGCTTCAATTCTCCCAATGATACTTTCAACGTTCGGTGGATGTCCAGAAGAATTTTTTGAAGGACGAAGGACTTTCTACGTAAGACGAACTTCATATAAAATTGCAGTTAGTGAACATTTTGTTCGATCCTAGTGGCAATCCTTTGGAGATTGAATATCCTTAGAGGGTTTTAATGAAAATCCTAGGAAAAATATTTTTATTAAATCAATTCTAATTCATTTAAAATTCTAGTGAATATAACATTGTTTCAACCTACGTTAAAATTCATAAAAATGTGAACACTTCAATATTTTCATCGTTCACGAAGAATGTCCTTGCGCGTTCTATAGATTCTTTTGGAGCACAAAGGGTTTTTCAGTTTAGCAAACTTTTTGTTGAACTTTACTTAAAATTGTTCACATACAGAATGTCCTTGGATCCTTTCGCTAAAAATCCGGGGAGAAATATTTTCAACGTCCACCGGACGTTTCACAGACTCTTTTCGAGGACTTGAATGGTTTTCTGGTGCGAGAGCCATTTGCGCCGTCGAGGTTGCCAATTAATCAGATAAAATGTGCCCTATTGCGCGATGACAGGCAGCCGCCAGGCTTTCAGACATTTAATAACGTTCTTGAATGTGGCAAGACCGTGTTTGCGGCGTTCAAGCGGGTACACGAAGGCGTAGCCCAGCAGCTCTCTTTTTTTCCCTTTTCAGTTTGTGCTCGTTTTTCCAAGGGCACCGGTGAGAATTAATGAACTCCCGGAATTATACGGCCCTTCGCGCGAGCTCTACACTGTCCCCTTCTTCCTCGCGTGCTCGTGGCCCGCCATTTTTTTTTTCTCCATTTAGTACTATAATCCTCGTCCAGTGTTGCGAATTGGGTGCTCCAATTAGCGCCGCCGTCCAAATTGCCCGTCGCCCTTTTGCCGACTTCGATAATCCCCCGATGAACTTCCGCCGTCGAGTTGTTAAAAACTCCGAAAATTTTCGATGTCAATTTTTAATTAAAAACTCGCCGAAAAATACTCGAACCGCGAGCTGACGAGCCTGTTCATCGATATCGTCCCATTTCATTTCAATTAGCCGGAAGTGCGAGGGGAGTGTATAGAATACAATATCAAAATTCCCAACAAGCATTTCCGAAAATATTTTCCCCGCGAAACTAGATCATGCGGGAAATCCTTTAATTTAGGAAAACAAAATATTTACCGATGTTTTGCCATGCAAATAATTAGTTTATCCGCGCCTTGTTATCGCGTAACAGTTGAAACTTCTGGAATGGGTTTCTGTACATCGAATTAGCCTCGAATTAAGTACACACTGAACTCGAGCAGATCCCCGGAGGCAACGATCCTACCCCCGCGAATTACATATTTTCGATTCCGCTCGCACGGGCTGATTATAATCGACGTATACTACTTACGCGGCTCTATAAACGCGTTCCCAGGCCCTGAGTCCGGCTTAATCGAATTTAAATCCCTGCGAAATCGTGTAATCGTATTTCGTGTCCCATAAACTCGGTATTTACAGACGCGTATGCCCGCGCTGTGTTTGCCGAGCCGCAAAAACTGCCGCTCTAATTAAAAATAGGGGGGTTTCCGCGAATATCAATCCGTTGGGAAACACTGTAATCTCCGGCAACATAAACGCGTCAGTTGCTCGCTAATCCGGACCGTTTTGATCAACGTTCCTTGTAACGCAGTCGCAGCAAAAAGGCCCCGTACCCGGGCTCGTCCGCGTCAACGTTTAGCTGACACGCGGAATCGATTTCGCGAACGTCCGTCGATTTATGTCCGCTCGAACATAGGCTATTCCAATTAGTGTGGCCAGTTCAAACGCGACCGGTTCTTCCGACGATGCGAAAAATGGCCCCGGGAAATGGTTACAATCATCTGCGATTGTACCATTTTTAATTCAACTTTCACGATTCTAAATGTTTAATATGTCCATTTAAAACGAACTCAATTTTCTAGTTACAGAGAGGTAACCTCCAAAAATAGTAAATTTCAATTGAATCACGGAAAACATAAAATCTTTGACAGAACGCATACTTGGGAGTTGACTGTGCTCGAAAGTACCGCTCAGGATACTCAAAATCCTTCAAAGCTCCTTCCCCCAAGCACTCGTTAAATGTTTCAGGCTAATCAGATTCGGAGCGGCTTGTAATTATATCCGTTATCCCGTCACTCGTTCCAGGGAGCTCTGTTCTTTTATCTAAATTACACGAAAGCAGCCTGGAAGGGCGAAAGAAAGAGACACGATTGTGCCGTGAGATTTAAGTAGTGTATCCCGATAGGAGTCAGACGCGGCTGATAACCAGGGGGGGGGGGGGGCGTTTGAAGATACGTATCGGTGATTTATGCTTTTGCCACGGAAGGTCTCCTGACACGATAAGTCACGTATTTCATGTAATGTCATAAGCATCACCTCTATATGACCCAGATCTTCGCGTGTGGAATTCAAACGAAGGCTCGGGGCGGCCTGTGTGTGTGCGCTTTTTTTTTGTTGTCGAAAAGACGGCGGACCTTTTTTTTCGCCGAGCGTTAAATTGCAGCGCGCAAAGTTTGAGGTTCGTGCCGGGATTTCTGCTCATAATGACGGTAAACATTCACGTATAACGATCTCCGCCCGGGAAAAGCTTGTGAAACAGCTCCAATTATTCCCGACGGAGCAGACCTCCGTCGTCCGCTATCGATGTTTGCCATCGTAAACTGCCTCGAAATTGTCAACAGTTTCGGCAAGACAAACGCGAAACTAAAGCTCATCGTTCCGTTCCCGGCCCCCTCGAATCCACGTCAATACGAAACGTACATTCTCGCCGGCCGGAACGATTTCGCCGCGCGAAACTTTAAGTAGTGTGGCCCCGTTATGGTCAGCCCGAGTGAGAAAGCAATTTCGAAGTTCAAGATTCATATCGATGCCATTTGCTTTCAGCGACAATGCCGTCGAACCAGGCCAGCTTTGTCCTAGGTTTGACGGGAACTATGCACGGCTACGTTAGGTCCCTAGGCGTTGACTTAATCGCCGTTAGGTTATCGTAGAGAGATGATATCTTTAACTTCGGAAAATTATAGCCTATGATTTCGGCATAGTTACTCTTGCTTCTAGTTCTATTCGTGCGAGGTGTGGATTAGACTCTTTTGATGTATTATTTCAGTAGTATCTGCCTGCCACGATCAGCCAAGATGGTCTAACCTGATGGTCTTCCCATATAATTCGAGTCAAAAGTTTGTCCTTTGTTCATTTTGTTTTGGATGAGGCTAAAGTTAGGGTAATTCTTCTCCAGATTAGTCACCGGCACTTTCTGTTCGACCTATTCAAATTTTTAGCATTTTATCTACCGACCTATTAATAGAATTTTCTCTTAAGCTTATTTGTATTTTAATAATCCCAAATAGAATTGTTACACGAAGTTTCTAAGGTTATTTGTTTCACAAAGAAAGTCCTTGCCAATGGATGATTTCAAATTTTCAAAAATCATAAAATAACCACCGGCAGACAGTGCGTTAACTTCGCTTTCCTGTAGTTGATGTAGACAACTTTTATTTTGCATATAGATTTGCGTAAAGATTAGATTAGAAGTTATGAATTCCGGCTCGGACCAACATATACCCGTCGCGCAGTGCGGTTTCGCATGAATGCGCAGGTCGAGTGATTCGATTAGCGTGTACGTACGGGGTCCAGCCAGAGATTAACGACGTCGAAAGGAAATTGAAGTCGATACGACGCCGACGGGACCTCGTGCTACCACGGAACGACACCTTTTGATCGATACCGCCTGCGAGTTCTGCATCGATTCGGAGCTCTATGTGCGTTCGCGATAAATACACACGTGGGACACGCTGCGGCTGCAAACGGATTTCTCCGGAGACCGTGGTTCCAACCGGACACAGCTCTGGTGCCGAGCATAATCGAGTCGCGCTACTTAGACCGAACCCACGGGGACCTAACACGGAACTAACTCTCGATGCGAGTCGAATCGGATCCGACGGGAGAGCTGATATGAACAGTAAAATCGCCATAGTGGCCTTAAGCGAGTTAGAACTAACGTGGCATTGATCTAGGGTTTCCGTCAAAAAATTGTCAGCATTTTGGCGAACTTGATTTACCATGCGCTTGTCCTATTTTGTGACGAAATTTAAAGGAATGCAAGTTATAAGAATTTAGGAGCATCGGTGTGTCATTTTAAATTTTTTGATGCAGAAAAATTTTTCTTTTCCATAAAGACCCGCCTAGGGGTTCAAGTCTAGGGGTTAAATTCAGTGAGCTATGAAGCTAGAGTACCATACTATACACTGGGACTGCACAAATTAAAGTGAATTATGAGATAGAACAGAAAATTTTGAAAATTTGATCAAGTCTGTTTCTCAGAATATTTTTAATATTTTTAGTTGAAACGTTTTAGTCGCAACGATTAGAATTTTGTAGTGAAAATGGACGAATCTATCGGGGCTGACCAATAGAGGTTCATACTACTAGAACTATAATTTGGAGTATGTAATTTATACTTGCACATTAACTAATCCAATTCAGGCTACAATGTCAGTGAAACTCGATCAAATCCAGCGAGAGGTAAAATTAGATTACCATATTATAGATGAGAATTAATCAAATCGAAATCTGCTTGACACTAGGCCAAACATTTGTCAGGATCTAATTGAGTCTGATTACTAAAATTGATGATAACGATTAGCATTTCGGACTTCGAACAGATGACTTCACGGAGGCTGACCAATGCAAGTTGATACTACTGAATTTCTAACTCGAAGAACCTCATTTAAAACTTCTAACACTTTTTACTGTTTCCTTCGAGAGGATATGTAAAAACGGTTTTATAGTAAGATTAACCCTCGGACGGGGGGACCAATTTTATAGCTATATTAATTATCAATTTTACTAAATATATTTTCAAAGATATTTCTTGTAGACATATTAGTTCTTCTGCTGTCCTCAACGCAATTCATTTAGTTTAATTACCAGAAATTGAGTACTTAAATGACGATTTGGATACTCCGGGTCGGAATAGACCCAGGCACCACCGTCGGAGGGTGTAAAAATAATTTACAAAAACCAAATTATTGAAATAATTATTCGAAAAATGCTTCCAAAAATTGCTATATATTTGACATATCATTCTTGACGAGAAATCGCAATTTTGAATAAAAATCCGGCATTAAAATCAACGTTAACTGATTACGTCAAGAGTTTCGGACTGTAGCTTTCCGACTAGACTAATTTTCACTTCAATCTACACAGCTCGATCGGACAGCGCTCGTTCCGATCATTTAACTAATTATCCCCGGGTCCGCGAGATGATTGCGTGCCGGCTCGCAGCCCGTTACGTATGTTTCGGTCTGTTATCAGTTTTCCATGAATCGCCCGGCTGTTTCTGCAATTCCCCGGCAGCCGGGCAAATGTTAGCTCGGAGTTACGAAGGGTCTGGGCCGAATTCGAGTTGCGAGCGCGAGAACGCAAATGTTTCTGAAGTTAATGAACGAAGTTTTCTGATAACGAGTAGCCTCCGAACCGGGATTCACGAGGCTACGTGTTCGTGGGATCGTTTTGAACGGGATCCACGATTCGTGCCCATCGTGACCCGTTTCCTTTATAGGCCTCGATGATACGTGTATACACATACCGCTTCGTGATCCAACGCTATCGATTCGTTACCTGTTATTCGCAGATGTTTGCCGCCGAGGCTCGACGTGTCCGTCGTCTGAATCGAGAGCGACGAGAAACCGTCGTACACCTCGATGCGTGACAAGTCGATACCCCGTCTCTCGCAACTGCTGACCAACGCATCCCTGTAACAACCATAACTTGCGTTAGTCCCTCGATTCGATGTCGCATGGTTGCGAAGCTTTGTACATCTACAGCGCCCATAATTTTCACGTTGCTTCAGTCTGTAATTGTGTCTGCAGAAAATCTGACAGACGTCAGACCTAAATCACAAAAATTCGCTCACAATCAACGTAATTTAATAAACTTCTTAAGTACGGCGCGCTTATCCGCGACTCTCTCTCTCTCTCTCTCTCTCTCTCTCTCTCTCTCTCTCTCTCTCTCTCAGTACGGCGCAATTGTCCGCAACTCTGTTTCCCAGAGACGGCGCACTTTGTCGCGGAAAGCCGGAAGGCCACTATAGTGGTTCGTACCGTTCAAACTGATGCTTTTTGATTACTTAAGAGGTTAACAAAGCATAAAACACAGTGGGTTCTTTTTTATGTAAAGGGACTCGCAAATGTTCATATTTTCTGCATTCAACCCATTGCCTTATCACTAATTTCATAGGAATTTCTACGAATTTCTTAATGCCACCATATATTACAATTAAAATGACGAAGTATCTGAATAAATTCAATATTGTCATTCTCACTTCTCAAGTTCGTTTACGGGTTAAAATCTGTGACAAATTTTACCATACATTAACGGTGCTCTTATATCCAGGATTTCAAACAGCCTCTGCCCACCCTTCACGAATAATCGTACAACGAAATCAGCGATGCTAACGCCCGGCCAGAAATACATAAATTGCATTCTTATCTTTCGAATTAAGCTTCTGTCCGCGTCCCACTAATAATTGCCCGGCAAAGGCGATATCACATGAAGAATAGCGACAATAAAGTATCCCCGCAAAATCTGTCCTTAAATTGCCTTTTTATCTTTCCAATCAGGTTTCGAAGCGTCCCCTGTCCACGGCTCGGCAAAAATCGTCGAACAAAAATTCGAATACCCGAGAATGCTAATAACAACGCGAGCGCACGATCGAGCCCGGGTTCCCGAATTCACGGCGCGTCGTTTCGGGAACGATCGATCAGACGGGAGTCAGAAATCTCGAATGCGGGGACAAGGGATCGATCATTTTCGTCTCGGCCGACGGTATTCCGTCCGCGTCGCGCAGTTTCGCTCTCGCCGCAATCCCTAAAGACGGATCCAATCTCCGTCGGCGGCCGTGTCTGTCGGCAATCATTCCCAGAAATATTGCGGATGGCAAAAAGCTCCTCGAACACGACCGTGTTCACGGTACACCCACACAAGACCCGCTCGGAGACGAGCAAACAAACGCGGAACAGACGGCAGGAATGCCGGGATCGGATCGAAGTTCGCCGCGTTTTAGTGTCGCGTCCCGGACCGCACGGTGCTTGTGTGTTTTAGCCTAGTCTTGTTTCGCCACTGTTTGCTCGGGAAATACGTGGGCAGGGGGGAGGGGGGAAGAGAGCGAGAGAGAGGAGAGAAACGGTGTTCGACCGGCGGTTGCCAGATACGCGGCATGGAATTATGGAATATTAACTGTTCGCGAGAATCGGGTCGTGAACGGAGTATTCCCGACAACAAGCTTTCGCTGTGGAGCAGCTCAATAATTTAAACGACTCGGCGGTTGCGGTGTTTACTTGGCAAACATGCGAGACGGGGACTCCGACACCTTCTGGCGACAAGGTGTCGTTGCGATATGCGCGAAATTGGTGATAATAAAAGTACGAAGGAATATGTCCGATTTGACGGGTCATTGCGGTGCGAGAGTTTGCTTCTGATATTTGATAGGAGAGTGATCGAGCGTACAGGGATGAAAGTAATCGATCATATAGATTCACCCTTCAAGCGGGGAAAGCACTTTTCCAAGAATTTTAAATATCCTCCACATTTTTCTTAAGTTTTCCGAAGTATATTGCCTTGCAAGCGGTGGCGTTCCGCATAAGTGTCCGTAAGATTGTTCTTTATGGATTTCGATAGTTTTGGACAGACTCTTCAATAAAAATAAATCAGATAAACTACACAAAATCACAACGCAGCAGATTTTCTCATTTAAAAATTGCGGTGAATTTTCATATTATTTAATCCCCCTTTTGACGAACTGCAACGGAGTTTCTTTTTCCACGATGAAGAGCGTGTTACAAAGCGCGCGAAGCGAAATAGAACACGCAGAAGTGAATAGAGAGGGTTACAGAACCGTGTGAAAATAAATAAAATATCTAAAAAACCGCGTCAATGTTACTCGTGTAAAAGCATAAAGAGCGTAAAGAGGGATTCAAGTGGGCGATTTTTGCTTTGCAAGCCGGTAAAACTCGAAGAAACATTTGTAAACAGCCACGAAAGTAATCTGTACCAATGAAACTACGAACGATGTACTAGCAACCAAAAAGTAATTTAAAGCCATATCGTAAAACACAGTAATGTAATTAATTAAACGCGAATAAAATTAGACTAAAGACATAAAATTAAATTTCTACAAACGAAGTACCATTTCATTTTTTACAACAAAACACGCTACAACTAATAATTTCCTGACACTCGAAATAGATTCTAGCTTGAAGATAATAGGACGGGGAATTTGTATGTGTTCTCGGAGATTGTGGAACTAGTTTCCGAAGATGTTCAGGCAGGAAAGTAGGGGATCAGCTGCGAATTAGCAGTTTGACAAGAGGTTTTCCGAGGCGGATTACGGGCTATTGTTTAGCGGTATTATTTAGCATTCAATTATTAGGCGACAGCTTGACAGCAGTCTCAAAGTGCTCAGCGGAGCGTAGCTCCCACCGCTCAAGGCCACCGGCGAAATTCGCGCCTTTCATCTTCCGCATAACGGAATTCCGCAGAGTTACCATCCGCGGCAGCTATTTACGTCCACGTAAATCGTTCGAAATGAAATTTGCTCTCGTCACGGGGGTTTCATGTCGACATTTAAAACGACCGCCGCAGGCCCGAACAGCTCCGATCATCGAGCGCGAATTTCGGGAATTCGAAATGAACCATCCGGCTGAAATGACACCTCAGAATGCCATAAATATTTGTCACGTTTGTACGATCTGTCATCGGTGTTTTAATGTCCGCCATCGAAAGTGTTCATTGGAAACAATTTTAAGTCTTCTTGGACTCGACGAAGACAATTGTCATTTTAATTTTGAGTCAGAGTCTGGGTCAAGACTGACCCGAGCACCTCAGGTTGGGTGTCAAATAAATTGCCATGTTTTACTTTCATTTATTTAACAGCTCAAAAAAAAATATGGAGCAATTTAAATTGGCAAAAATTTTAGAATCTTTGAGATTTTTAAAAATAGAAATATTCGTTCTAGAAAGTGGGCAATTTTTAAGTTAATAAATTGTAAGGTGTGTTTCTATAAACTGCACGAGTCTGTGTATTAGAACAAAGTAATGTTCACTAAGCATTTTTAATAGCATTCAAGTCTTGTATAAACAACATTTATATATATTTTATTTATGGATTTAATATGTTAGGCATGACATGCAATGGGTTATATAAAATATTCCAGGTCGTAAAAAATGTCCCCCATCAGGAGTTAAAATAGCTTCGACACTAAAGGGCGAATAAATGTCCAAAATTCTCCGGAAGTCTCATTTTAAAATTATGTAGGCTATTTCCGGGAGTCGAGGGTTGTATCCCGTCGGTTTTAATACGTGTATAGTAACGGAATTTATCCTTGTTTTACGGCGTTCCGCAGTTTAGGGGACGCTGTAAATGCACAAACTGCCGCGGTTTAATGACGATAATCGCGAGCTGTGCAAGATGGTTCACGATAGCCTCGCAGAGGATCGTTGTCCGAGGGAAATATGGGTTATGTTTTGGTACACTTACGCCAAACTAGTTCCCTTCAAAGCTGGTAGCAACTCGTCCCGGTCCAGGGAGCCAGCATCCTCAGGTAGTTCGAAGCTGACACTGAAGTACTCGCTGCTGGATACCTGGAAGAGGAAGTACTTGAAATATTCGTCTCATTTCCAACACAATTTACGAATTAAAAACTTTCTGAACAATGTTCATGTAATTGCTTAGCACTGGGGTATTAAAGACAGACAAATAAGAAGCTAATTTTAATAAAATTGCGTATTTCTATACGCGTGGAACTTTTGCGATGATCTTAAGAAATTAATGGAATTCATTCGTACGAATAATCGTTTCCACAGAATTTCATTCATCTTATATTACCTCTATTAAAATTATGAATGCAGAACATGAAATTCCAGTCACTTAAAATGAAAATATAATTTATTACAACCGTTACTCGTTCCTCAGGGTGCAGATTTACTGATTTCCCCTCTCTAAAGATGTGCTTCACTAAAGCACGAAATAAATAGAACACATTTTGTTCATCTAAATCGTTCACTTAAAGTTACAAAGATTTTTAAAAAGGCAGAGAATAAATGCTCTCACATTGATATATTTCTAATAAAATTACTGAAGCAAAGTATGAAACTACAGTCACTTAAAATGAAGGTATAATATGTCACAACCTTTACACATTCCTCAGGATATGAATTTACCAAATTCCCGTTTCTAAACACAATGATTTTCTTCCGTATACATTATGAGACATTCTTCTTCAAAGTATAAAGCAAGTTCAAAATTTATTGACAGAAAACGCGAACGAAGAATGTTCGAAACGCCGTCGCAGGCTCGTTAAAACTCACTATAATCTCAATTTACCTAACAAGCAGTGTGCAAGAGATTGCGCGACAGCCCTCCTTGTGTCTATTTTCCGAAATTAGGGTCAGATAGTAACGCGCTACGCTGGAAGAGTTCCATTAGGTCCGAATAAAGCTCATTAAAATTTATCAACGCGCCGGCAGAATCCCGGTCGATCGTAACACGCTGTAAATGCATAAGACCCGCAGCTCGATGTCAGGAATAATTATATCACGATACTGTGTTCACGATAAGAAAGCCAGCGCGGCGCGCGAAGCCTTCCGTATGCAGAGCAGAGGCGTTTTGCGTTTGATAAAACACGGGCCAAGTAATTAACTGGAATAGGCA
Organism: Halictus ligatus; assembly: GCA_028454255.1. Taxonomy (NCBI): domain Eukaryota; kingdom Metazoa; phylum Arthropoda; class Insecta; order Hymenoptera; family Halictidae; genus Halictus; species Halictus ligatus. The sequence goes on from CM052129.1 coordinate 5,880,350, forward strand.
GGATTTCTTGATGACGTCGCGTGTCAGACTGTTCTACGTCGCTGACAATGACGAGTATTAAACTACGAAAGAGTCTTCATTTATGGACGGATCATGTCGCCCACGGAGAATGGATCACGTTCGTTCCGAACGGCCGACTGTCACTTGGTTTTGCAATCGCCGCGTTTTATTCCCGGCCGTATTTTTTTACACTGCCGTCACTCTCCTTGAACTTTCGTCCGCGCCACTCGAATCGTTATAATTTTTCTTTCATCGTCCCATTCATGCCTCGCAATCTTGCCCGCGAAGACGTTAGGCAAATTGTATTGCTCCAGGAAAATACTAGTCGCTCCCCTAATAGGAAACTTCAGGGCGTGTTACTTCGAGCTTCTTTATTTAATGCTTATTATTAATTGCTCGACACAGTAGAAACAACAGTAGAAAAGAAATCGGTTTTTTTTTTCTTTAATATTTCGAAGAAGTTGGAGATTGAACATTGAAAGTTTCAAATTCAAGTTTCATCAAGATTAGCGTACAATTTCTGCAGTGTAAAAATTGCTATTGCACATGTTAGCGACGATAAAAATGAATGAGACGCAAAGTAGTGAAAATTTTGGAGAGATTTTAATTCAGTGGTATTACTCGAAACGTCTTGTAATCATTAAAAGAAGAGATTAATGTCCTTGCCAAATTAATGTCCTGTTTCTATTAATCGAAGCACAGAATATTTATTTAGGATATAAATCCGCAGTGATGAATAATGGAAATCTGAAACTAGCCAAGTCTGAAACCCACGATGTCCCTGGGACGTCGTGTTAGTCCACTTATCCGTTCAAATTTCTCTCACCTATTTTTGACGCAAACGCATCAAATTTTCATTCCGAATTTTCGTTTGCGTTAGCTGCTTGGCTGTGTGTTAATTGCTCCCATAGAGATTGACAATCCATTTTCGAAGTTTCCCCGTATAATTTAGGGTGTCCGATCGAATTTTGAAAGCGTAACCCCAATAAATTGGAACTTTTGAGCCGCGTAAAACGCTCGGGATAGTTGCCCGGATAGTTCAAGAAAGGTCCGGGAACAATAGTAAAGGGAAACTATTCCCATTTTCCGGTAGAAGCTCATACATAGGGCGGAGGGGGGTCGACAAGTAGAATAGGTCCGTAAGTGGTCGGACGAGTAGAATACCCTTGGCCGTAGCCAGACGGGCGAAACGGCGCCGTATAGTCAGTGTGCAAACGACACCACTTCTACCGTCATAACCATAATTTACTTGGCGGGCTACTTGGGACGGCCACTCGAAAACGTGGCCACCCGTCCGGAGAATATTCACGGCGGTGCCGAACCCAATACAGACCTGGTAATTCGCTTTATGTTCGAAACTTTCTTTCTGCGACTGTATGTTTAACTTCTTACGACGTTCGGTTCCTTTAACTCGGTCTCCCCTTTGCCATAAAATAGTTTGACATGCTCCATCAACCACTGATTGGATGGCAACTACTTTCGTATAGAACTGCGCAGTATATTTTGGTTTTTCAACCGTGCTTTACAATGGCGAGGTTAGTCACATTTCTCGGGCTCTTTTATAACTAGACCGTGGAAACAAAAAAATTTGTAACAGTGGAATGATTAGAAGAGTTATTACCGAAGTCATTAAATAAATAAGCAAATTTTTATTTGCAATCAGCAAGAAGCAGCATACAGAAAATGTTGCTCAGATCACGAAAGCCCTTGGCGTACCAAATCAGGGGTTCAAAATATTTTCCTTATAGAATTACAAATTAAATACTGTTATCTGTTCGGAGGGGTGGGTATGCGAATTTGTCGTCAATATGGTGATGGTTGTCCTCAAAGGATTGAAGGAAGAGATTAGGAGAGCTTTCGAGGGTGAAAGCCAATTATTATTGGGAACACATTCGAATAAATTGGCCGAATCGAAGAACAGCCGTTCCCAAGAACCCCGGCAATTAATAATCGGAGTATACGATGGTGAATTCTCGCAGGGTGACAATTGTTCGCGTAATTTCAGCCGGATCGACGGATCTGTTCCCGACGGATCCGAGCAACGAGAGACACAACGTCCTCGGCCATGTCCGAAACTTAAATCCGTCGAATCGATAATCACGGACACCGATGTGTCCGATTCGCATGGTATCGATTCTCCGCGACTGTGTATGTGTCCTAGGTGTATATATGCATGGAACCGAGGGGGACGTTTCCGGCTCGGATCCCATGGGGCCCGTCCCTCGGATTCGACCTCGCCCATAAAAATAAATACGCGTTCGTGTCGAAGCTACAAACGCCGTTGTTGTTCCCGGTTATTCAAAGTTTCCGACGGGATTCGTGGGCCGAACGTGCCGATCAATTCCTGTCAATGATAGCGCGCTACCCTTTAATGGGGCGAGCAACGCCGAAATTGACAGTTGATGGTGTCAAAATGTCTATTCTGGCCCTTATGTGCCACCGTTTTGCGGCCTGGCGCAATAATACAGGGCGAACGTTACATAGGCGACCCAATTTGGGGAACCTTGTTCGCCTCGACTTAAAGCGTTACGATCCCATCTGAATCCGGAATTATCTGTTTGGAATCTTGCGGTCGAACATGCGGCAGGAAATCGTATCTCACTGGGCGAGTTGCGGGCAACCGTATTTAATCAGACGGTAGCTAGAAAATCATATTTAGATAGACAGGGAAATGATGTACACACATCTAGGCCGATAGATAGTGGAAAACCGTGTTTGGTCTGGCAAGTGGCGTAGACCCATATTTTGTCAGACAAGTGGTACAGGTCCATATTTTGTTAGACAAGAAGTGAAAAATGCACGTTCAGTGAAACAAGTGGTACTACTCTATATAAAATCTGAAAGGTAGAACAAAATCATGATTACTCAGGCAAGTAACATAAAATACACTTAGGCTATCAAGTAGTGTAAAATCAGATAGGGTCTGACAAGTGGTGCATGCCTGTATTTTATCGTACAAGTAGTACAAGTCTACATTTAACCGGGCAAATGATAAACGACCATATTCAGTCAAACATGTGATAGAAAATCATATGTAGTCAGACGAGTGAAATAAAATATGTGTAGGTTATCGGTAGTATGAAATCATATACAGTCAGACAAGTGGCACAAGAACATATTCATTCGGGCAAGTGGTACAAACTCATCTCTAGTCAGACCAATGATGTGAAAGTACGTTCCATCAACTATATCACATCCAATGTCATCATACAAGTAGTACAAAACCGAATCTAGCGAGACAAGTGATATAATACTGCACGTGCCAGGCGCACCATAAAACTACACATACTCAGGCAAGCAACATGAGTCTGTACTCGCCAGAAAAATAGTAAAAGATAGTGTTACAATTCGTAAGTAGTCCAAGACCGTCTCGTACCCGGCAAGGAATATGACACTGCAGTTTTTAGACAAGCATTATGAGTCTGTCACCTGTTAGTCAAGTAGGACGAGATAGTACCTAGCCAGGCAAGTAGAACAAGACAGTTCATCCTCGGACAAGGAGCCTGAGATTGTAGCTTTCCAGACAAGCGGTGCTACACTATAGCTCGTCGAACAAGTAGTACAAGACAATATCTAATCATATAAGTGGTACAAACCGAAACTTTTCAGGCAATTGCCTGGAATCCTTACTCGGAAGAACCAACAATTTCTCTATTTTTTATCCAACACTTAAACGGATTACTTCCTATCCTCTACCAGTAGTATAAGCCTCTATTTGATCGGACGAGTGGAGACCGAGATGCGGAGCAGGCCGTTTGCGACTTACACGTTCGTTCTGCGTCGTCTGGACGGTCTGGAATGCAATGCAGTGCGGAAACTCAGTTTACAAAATGAAATTGCCGTCCGGGGCATTCGTGAAGAAGGTTCGAAACAGCAAAACAACGAGGGGGGGAGGGGTCACGGTGCTGTTTGTCGGGTTCGTGGCAGTATGTTCCGGGCTGTTTGTGTGTTTCGTGTAATTGAAAACGGAAGGAAGAGTCACGATGGCGACTGGCTGGGGGGAGGGGGCAGCGATGTCTGGCGTAACACGATTTCCCGTCGGAATCGAATTCCACCGGAAATGTCGAAGGTCACCGGCGACTTAAACGTTTCAATTCCATGCCGGGTTCGAAGCCGACAACGTTCGACGATAATTTCGAGGGACGTGGCAGGTTATCGTAAACGACGAGGCGATAGGCGTTTGCATAATATCTCGCGGACTCTTTTGTAACCGTTTCTCCCCTGTTCGCCCCTCCAGTGACGGCTCCACGGGCACTTTCTTTGATGAGATTTCGCGATACTTAATAATGGAGGAATGAAGATGCCGTTCCGAGCTCTCTCTCTCTCTCTCTCTCTCTCTCGAACGTACCGGAACATAATATCCAAGGGACGAAGGCGTTCGCCGTGTAATTGTATTTCCAATTCCGCCGACCGGGACGGAAGTTGAGAGAGAAAGAGAATCTGCTGCATTTAGCGCGGTGTCACCGATTTCTTTTTTACACGGCGAGCAAAATGGCACGCGAACGCGCGGTGTTTTCCGTGATAAAAAATCGAGAGCCCGGAGAAAAGAGCGGAGGCTCTTTACATCGACGAATCTCATTTCCCCCGAAGAACGCGCCTCGCCGTTCCGAAGAATGATATTTTAACTTAGCGGGGACGACCTTCAAACGATCCGGAACATCTGAATGTAAATTCGAGATAATAGATACAATCCTAGGGAACGCCGGCACGACGAATTCGTGCTACGAGGCTGTTTATCGTCGAATAATGGCGCTCCATATCCGAGACGGTCTTCGGGCTACCTTAAGGGGATTCTCCATTTTGCGAACACAAAGAACCGATTATTCTTTGCTTAGAATATGGTAAAAGATAGCTCGGCTGACTGGTAGCATGATGTCGTAAAGTCAGATAATTGTTAGAGGACCGTATTTCTCTAAACAAGTAGTGGAAGCCTGTAATTTCTCAGGCAAGTTCTGCGAGAACGTATCCAGGCAAGCAAGTAGTACAAACTATATATGGTAAGACAAACACTAGATTGAAATTAATTCTTGCTGACGTTCTGAGCATGAGACTGCGGATTTTATGCGTTTATAACAATAACGGGTTGGCGCAATTTAATACAGGAGAGACATCAAAATAATTTAAGAACAATGTACGAATATTTTCAATGCGTTAAAATTATTAAGGAAGAAATAAATCTGGCTCCTATCCCTTCACCACTTGTAGAACATCCTCGTAGAACGGATTTATAAAAATTAATTAATATTGCTGGAGTTACAGCAACAACAATCCTCTACATGGAAATCGACACAGGATTTGAGTCCACTTTAACCCCGCGCAGCTTAAAACGTTTTTACACTTCTCCTTGGGAAAAAATATTGGTTCGAAGCTCGAAGTTTCCACAATAGATTGCGCGAGACCGCGTTTCAAAGGGTTGCTTCGTTTCCCCCGGAAAAATTCGGAACCGTCGTCCGGATCGGACAATCCTACTTAAGTATGTAAATACAGGGATTACCAAACCTTTAGTAAAAAGTGGGTTATTCGCGAGTGACGGTGCTGTACTCCGAATGGAACCTGTGCCGCGAATAAGCCGGAGGTGGATTCAACTGTGAATTTCTGTCGATAGAAGCAAGATACACAGCCGGCTCGGGCCGAAGCAGGAACCGAGAAGTGCGTCGGACAACTGTGAAACGGATCCGAGATTTTCCGCGACGGGGAAACGCGAGATGGAGTACGATGCTTTCTCTTTCTCTCTCTCTCTGTCTCTCCAACCCCTATAGGCGAGGCGCAGAAAATGCGAGAAAGCTGTCGCAGTCGTGGCAAAGTCGCAAGAGGCTTGCGTTCTGGATGCTTTAAGGGTTTCGCTTTTGCAGCATCCCTCTATCGACGAGACAGAACGGTGGGTCTTGTTATCGGAGCTGACGGCAGTACCGTCTGGGCCTTTATTTAAATAAACGGGACGATCATTTCGTAAACGGAGTTACGGCCGACCTGATAATCCACTTTTCCAATTCCTTCGGCAATAAACCGTCCGGGTTGCGTCCACGCGAGGAACAAGTTACTGCTTACTACGAAAACGTGCGTGGACTGAAGCTTCTCTAAGTATATAGGGTGGCTCTAGCAGAAACTACAGAAAAGTGAATTTGTACGAAAATGTAGCTAGAGAATGTACATTTATTTGTACAAAGTTGCATCTCGATGTATACATTGTTGGTGAAAGTCCATGTAATGCGTAGTTTGTGGTTGAGGCAAGGAGAACGGGTTCACATTGGTTTGACTTGTTCAGCTAGCCACTATAGCTGCGCTAGTTTAGTTCCTTGTTGTGAATGACACCGCTATAAGAAATTCCTTCACGTACTTGCACTACGTGTGCACACTATAAGTAGAAACAGTAAGCATTACTCAGACGTGACACTTTGTTGGGTAATAATTGGAATAATACTTCTTTGAACCCGAATGGGCTACTAAATATGTATCTGATTAAATCTAGGATGCAAAGTGAGTCGAAAATATATGTACTTCGTGATAAGAACAAGTGGAAAAATGAATGAGATCAGGCACGCAGCCAAGAGCCCGACAGTCAAAGAAAAATTGTTCTACGTGGATATATCGTTGCAAATGTGATTTCGTTCTTTGCTTTTGACTGGTGGTTGTTTGATTTTCCCTTTTGCGGGCAGTTGACACCCCGTACAAGACACGGCGGAGGGGATCAGCCCGTCAGGAGGGGAAAATTTAAAGTAACGGGGGCAGCAAACGAAATCAAGCGAACCCTCTGGGAAAAAAAAATTAAGGGACCCGTAGGGCGGAGCTGTTGGTAATTAATTCCGACGGGAGATGGCACCGGGACTCCGAGCGCGGACGTAAATGTCTCGTAATCGTCGGCATTACCCGGGTCACGACGAGCGTCGCTTCGCCCAGACATTTTATTGTCTCATTTACATCGGACCCGGAGGCCGCAGGGGTAACGAGTGCTCCGTCTCGCGGACGCATCCCTAGAAACTGCGAATTTGAATTGCTAAGCGACCAATCGTCGCCAAACACCTGCCACTCCGACGGCGCTCCGCGCAGGGGTAGTTTTCCTTCGTAATTCCTCCGGTACGGGGTGAGATTCGCACGCGAAAGCTTTCGACTAACCGGACCATCCAGGCCGGGAAACTCGTTTAAACACTCCAACCCGTCGCCGCGATCGAATTCCTAACCGGAGAGCCAAATCTGTTCCATGAACCATATCAGAATGGACTTCCATCACCGAAAAATAAATATTCAAACCTTTGTCGAACGAATAGCAGTGAACGAATCATTAGAGATCAGACACAAATTTTTGATATGCAAAAATAACGGATTGATTTGATCCCGTTCCATTGTACATGTTAGAACGTCTCCGAAATTCAACAATGGAAAATTGAATGTTTAAAAATTTTTCACACCAAAACTACCGAAGGCATCGACTTCAAACTTCATGGCTATGTTCGTCGATGTTTTAGAGAGTGCGCGTGAATATTTATATCCGCGAATAATGATTGCATCAGAAGTTTTGCTACCAAGATCAAAGGTCTAAGCTGTGTATCGGATTTCCGTCGGTGCTCCAATTATGTGCTCCGATGTAGCGCGAAAGTTTTCGCTTGTGTTGCGGCGAAATTATAAATGCTCACGGTTCTAGTCGCCTAGTTCGCGAAGAAACTAGAAAACGACCCCGTATTTCATTAATTCAGTCGGCGAATCGATTCCGGCCCGAACTTTCGTTTAGTTGCTCCACTTTCTTTGCGCAGTGGTATAGGCATCCTCATAGTCAGACGGCAAGATTAATTTCTTCGCCGGCACGTACAGGATTGTTTGCTGTTATTGATCCGACAACACCGAGACGGAATGTACCTACGGGTTACGTAAGCCGTGTCGGTGCTACTAAAATTAGGCCAGCTTTTAATTGTTCGACCGCGAATTAGAACAGACTTCCTTTGTCTTTTAGGCCCCATTGTGCCGCAGCCCAAACATTCCTAAACGTGTTATGTTGTTCTGTACACTACAATCGGGAAAGCGGGTCGAGCGAACCAAAGACACCTAGTTACTCGTTATTTTTTTTTTTTTTTTAATAAATAGTGAAGGGTAATTAATAATCGATGGTTTATTTACCAACCTGCGACCGCGACAGTTTGTGCCTGGTGCGGTTCTGGTGGGTGCTCTCTACCGACGCTGCGCTCGGCACCAAAAATCGAGGATTATTTTCTACATTTTGGGGGTGGTGCTGCTGTTGCTGTTGTGGCTGATAATGGTGAAGTTGATGGGGTTGTTGTTGCGCAGCGGGGCCGCTCTCCAGACGATGCTCCCCCGTGTCCAACATGCTGCTGCCTAGAGCGTCCAGCTGGGTCAACGACCTCGAACGCACCTGCAACCGAAACAATACGGCAGGCGTTCATATCATCGTTGTCGAGATTGTCAAATCGTTCCCTCGTTGATACCAAAGCCAAACAAAAAAAAAAACAACAATTGAATTGCCGATGGGTAAGTTCTTGGAAAAATGTGTCACCCAGTCTAATAGGTTGTCCCTGCTGTTCGCGGTGCCTCGAGTGGTTTGGTATATGTCATCGAGTTACAGTAGAATGCCCCTTGCAAGTGCAGACGTACGGGTCAAGAGGAATGTAACAATGAATCGTCAGAGGAGATCCTTATCCGGTTAGACGAGCACACTACACGGCTGTGGACCAGTAGAATAAGTCGACGCATAGTCAAGGAGTCAGGGATAGCTGTAATGGCCAGTTCCATTGTGAAAGGACGGAAGGATGTTATTATGTCAATGAACAAGGAGAACGAGTCCGTGTATGCTCCGGCGAGCACAATAGGCATCGCCAAAAAGGTCAATTCTTAATGAAAACGTGAAGAATAAAACCGCAATCGCGGAAGGCAACGTATTAACACCAGAATTATCGAGCCCTAAGCGAGACTGGTGCATACTTTATAATAATAATGACAGGATCGAATTTATTCAAATTCATCAAATTCTTTTTGGTGACTTGAATGGAGAAGTAAACTAAGCAATTTCTCAACAAACTATTTTTATAACATTACGAATTATAGAAGAAAAAATCTGAACTCGTCATTTTGATGGGCTCGTTAGTTCTAATGTTAAATTGTAACGTAGTTGGTGAAGTAGAATACGTTCGTACATAGTCCGACAAATGAAAGCAATGATTGTGCAAGGAAACCTCCAACGTCTAGAACATTTCTATGACAGTAGGAAGCTCTCATGTTCATTGTTCCTGTTGAGAAAGACAGGTGGTTGTTACTGTGCCAATCAATAAGTAGCACGTGTCGATATGCAATCAGACAAGTCTAAACTGTGGTGCAAAGTACTGAGAAAAGTATGTGCCGAGTTCTCATTAAAAAAAGTAAAGAACAAAACAGTTTGTAGAATAATGAGTTGAAACATAGTCGAGCAAGTAGAACAAGTCGACGTATAGTCGGACAACCGCAACAGCGGTTTACAATTGAAACTTGAAGTGACCTCCGCCAATAGACGAGTAAACAGAATGGATAATCCAACAACGCGACACCACGGACCTGTTATTGCATCATTCTGCCATTATTATAGAATAGGTCAACGCGGCATGAGACGAGTACAATATTCAAGAACCGTCGCCAGCTCTGCACATAAATGCAAACAGAAGAATTGGATCGTAAAAGTTGGCGCGCTACAGAGCAGCGCAATTGCTCCAGTAGAATAAGTTCGCGCGCGGCCAGACAAGCGAAACAACATCATCGACCCTCGATCCAAGCATTCCAAGAGCAGGCGAAGTAGAATGGGGATAATGCTTTAACGAGGCAACAGGAGCCCGATGTTATGCCATTAAACAAGTAGCACGAGTCAATATGTGATTAGACAAGTGCACCGGCGCGGCGGTCGCGCGGTTGGTTCTCAATTAAAACACGGTTAAGAGAGTTGGGGGGGATCGAAATGAACGGGGTCAACAGAGTGAGGGTGAATTTGTAGACCGGCCCGGAATGGTCGTGCCCGCCTAAACCCGGGCTGGACTAAAAAATTGTTTTACAATTAGGAGCTTCGCGGGTGCAGATCTCGGTTCGGTGAAAAACGTGCTCGTCGCTGGAGGAATTTCGTGTCGCGGAACTGGGTCAGTGGCAATCGACCGGTTTGCCCGTATCGATCATCCCTCTCGAGGCCCTTCGTTATCGCGATCCAGCTGGAACGTACACCGCGCGTTGTCACCGAACTCTTTCGCTGGTTTTTATTCATCGAGCACGTTCCGGCCGCGAATTGCTCATCGGGATAACGCGAATCAACGTCGATTCCGTGTGCACGAGTTCGAGGCCCGTTGTTCGACTAGTAGGATCGATCCGGCCCGACCCGGCCCGGCTCGGCCCTTCAGTGAAAGACGACGGAGCGGGAAGATGCTAATGGTTTCGTACCGTTTCGAGCGGATATTGGTTCCGTTCGTTTGGAAGCACGGATACCCGGACCGGCTCGAGTAGTTTTCGATTTCAAAATGGTCGCCGGCAACGATACCGATAGTCGGGAACAGTATCCTTCGTTCCTTTAGGAGTCAGGAAATCGAGAGCTTCGATCACGACGGTTCTAAACGACGCTGGATCGTGTTGCACTTTCGCCCGGGGATCGTTTGAGTCGCAGCTGGCAGAGAAGTGCACGGTAAGATTATCTCGCGGCACGATAATCGGCGTCATCGATTAATGACGATGCTGTCGCGTAAACAGCGACAGGTTTTAGCGTAACGTGTTAATGGACGAGCGAAACTCGATTACTCGTCCACGAAAATGGGTACACGTACAATGAATCGAAACGCTGCAGATTTAACGCTATACTGATGTTACGTTGTGACGATGGGGGATGGTTTTGCCAGTGGCATGTGACATATCTGGGTAGACGGAATATGCGAACATGTGAACGTGGAAAGAAGAGGAGCGTGCGGTCGGCCGTTCGTCCGGATATGAAGGGAAATAAAAAATGATTTGAATCCATCAAAGGGCGGGATTTCCCTGTGCTGAAGTCCGATGAAGGGAACCAGGCGGAATGAAAATTGAACGGCGCGTTATCGAGCGACACTCGAAGTAATGCGCGCGCTCTGTTCCGTCAGAGATGATTCTACGCGGCAGAGATTTTTGTTTATTTTCATTCGGCCGAGAGGGCAACTCGTGCGAGTGACGATGATAAACTATGTCAACGATAAATTGGAGTCAATGCTTCGCGCGTTATTGGTTCGAAACCGAGGCCGGGGGATTTGCAGCGTTCGTCGCGGATGGCTGTTCGGTCGATCGACCAATTTTTCAGAAGGAGAAAAACTGACGCAGTTAAACATTTCTGGGCCGCCATAAGTCAGTCAAGCAGTACTGCTCACGCTTCGGTGAGTAGCGTCGGCCGGCGCTTGATCAGACAAGTGGTACAGGCCAGTCGCTAATCGGACAAGTAGTACGAGCCAGTGACTAAACTAGTAGTACGGGCCAGCATTTAATTACACCTGTACGAGTGATCTCCTGATCGGAGGAATAGAATAGCTGTTGAACAGAGAAGTAGTACGAGTCGATATCGAATCAAACAGATAATAAAAATTACTGTCTAGAAAAACAAGTAATACAAGTCAGTGTGTAATTGTACAAATGGTACGAGCAAAATCCTGGTCATGCAAGTGAAATGGATTAGTATTTCCGCAGGTAAGTAGTACAGGTCAGTGTAAAATCAGACAACGAATACAAAATTCCTGTCTAATGAAGCAAAAAAGACAGGCCAGTATTTCATTATACCAGTAGTACGAATAAATGGTTTATCAGGCCAGTAATATGGGTCAGTGTTGCTTTAGAAAAATATATTGTGCAATCAAACAAGTAGCAGAAATAAATAACAGATGAAACATGTATTACAAGAACCAGTTTCTCATCGAACCAAGTGCAAGTAAACGATGAACGAGATAAGTAGTATAAACCAATGCCCGACTGAACAAACACTGCGGGCCATTAATTCGACAAATAGTAGTAACAAATATGTAATCAGGAAAGTAGTACGGCCAACGGTAAGAACAAACACTTGTCCTGGGAAGTGGTACGACTCAGCGACAAGGCGGACATCACAGTCAGCCGTTTCGACTGCAAATGGATTGCACGGTTGAGCAAATAGAATAAAGGACGACGTCGCAGAGCAAACAAGTGCGATAATAGGGACATTAGCACGTAGTAATGAATTTTCAGTAGAACGAGCTGCGCGAAAGCTGCGAGTGGCGTTAAGCCGTGTATTTCGAGTTCGGCGTGAAAAATGCGGAGCCGCTCGTCCGGCAGAGTGTTGTTAAACGTCACGGCGATTTTTCAGAAGCGAGAGAAATGCCCAGGGCTAGGATGTCAGATTTGCCATAAATTAATCCATGATCACGGCGGAGCGGGAGTGCGTTAGTTACTGTCCGCGACTGGCCGTCTCCTGATAAATCAAGTCGGCCCCGGACCCGATGCAACGTTCTACCGGAGAAAAATTTCACGCCCAGTCATCCCCATATTTCACCGGGGGTTTCGTACTCGGTAGCAGTGTCTCAAAACTTCGGGCGAGCGTGTAAAATATTCGCGAATCAAGAAACGTAAAAGCGCCGAAGACATGCAATCCTTTCTCCCCGGGGCTCCTCCGTTCGCATCGTCGGAAATTCGCCGGAAATATGTCTTGCAAGTTAGTCGGTAAAAGCTCGGTCGGCAGGCGAGCATCCCCTTTTCGCGAGGGCGGAGGCAATTAATCAGAGTCATTTCTGCACTTTACAAATAATATTGAAGTAGGTCGAGTGGCATCAAAGGGTCGAGTAATCTAGCTTCCCATCGAAACAGCCCCCCACCCCCTCCCCCCAAACATTTTCCAACCGGGGTCTGATCAGCATCGGAATATTCTACTTGCGAAGTAAATGCACCCAGTTTCCTCAACTGGATTACACAGGTCCCTGGTATATCTCACGTATGCGCATTATCGAGCATACCGAGCCCGATTGAAAATATTTCCGAAAGCTTCGCGAATAAACTTGCGAGTTCTCCGATCAGCAGCATGTATGAGCAGCTTTCGCGAGCTTGTGGCAGTTTACGCGTGGGGAATTAGGCAGCGCGCAACAGAGGTGAACAATCGGATTTCTAACGGTGACGCACGGCAAAGCCTCGATATTCGGGTTAGGATCAGTGAAAGAGACCTGTCTGTTGTCGGACAGATTTCAGAATCAATACCGTTGCAGTTGCGTGTCCATGTAATTCCGGCCGTGACGAGAATTTTAACGCCGCTTCCTGGCAAATGCCACTCCCAGCAATCCTGTCAAAATATTCCTGCTTCCAACAATTCTGTAAGCATGAATACTTTTCGAAGGCAAGCGCGATGTAAGCTACATTTCCTTGTATTTCCATTCCCGTGGAGAATTCTGGTTCTATCGAATATAACTTCTAGAAACGCTTCCAAGCTTCTATAAAATATTTTTAAGATCGACGCGGTGCAAATAATGCTGCGCACATACCTTTATGCCGGTTAAATTCCTCGATCTTCGATATCCTTTGGAACGCAGTTTAAAAGCCGTAGAAGTACATATAATTTCGCGGCATCGGATCATCGAGCACGCACGATCTGCGCTTCCCGGATAAACGGTACGTGCTGGAAACGTTTTCGCAAGCAAGCAATTCCACACCGAGCGGTTCCCCGGGGAGGAGCGCGACGGTTTTTATGCGCGGCCCCGAAATATTTATGTGCACCGACATAAATTGAGCGCAGTTTTCCATACGGCCGGCATTTTTATTTATACATTACGCGCTCACCTGCCCCCCTCGAATCGATATAACCCTTCCTATTCATAGTTATTCGCCCACCTGAGAAAGAAGGAGGAGTAACAAAATAGTTCTTCGCGTTCCCGTTTCTCTTTTTAGCATTCGCGCATCCGCGAATCTTCGGCGAAAAAATTCGCGTATTTTTCCGGGAATTCAATCGACAGGCTGAACGTATTATTCCGCCGCCCTGCGGCCGGGCAATTCGTTAGCCGGCCGTTGTGCCGCGAAACAATTTAAACATTTTTTTACTTACGACATCCGATAAAAAATGGTCGGGCCGAAAAACATCGCGCGCACGATTTTTCGTTTTGTTCTGCCGGAAAACGCAGCCGTGCGAACACGGTAAGCAGTTTCGAAAAACGGGAGACAGATAGCGGAAGCGATGAAAAATCGAGTGCGCTGCGAGCGCGTTCCGGAAAAAAAGTAGAAACAGAGGGAATTGGTCAGACATGCCAGCGATCCTATATTCGACGGCAATGCATTTCGCGAATGTCCCAAATTTGTTCCCCGGGCAACAGAACCGCGCGACAAACCGGCCGCTCGTTTTGTATTTTTCAAGAACCAGTGGAAATGCTGAGCATTGGTCAGACGCGTTAGCGAAATCGCATTCTGGGCCGCGGTTCGAACCCGGTTTTTTGGACAATGGCTTTTCGAAAGGGTATTCTTCTCCTAGTGACATTGTTCTACCATTTCTGAACCACACAGTGCAACTTTCATTTATTTGTCGCTAAAGTTACTCATATTGTTATATACAACAAATGCTTTATCAGACAAACAGACGAGACCAGTGTTACATTATAAAAGTACGTTGTCTAATCGATCAAGTAGTACAAGTAAATGATGAACTGGATTAGTAGTATAAGCCAATGCCTCGTTGAAGAGCCATTGCGCTGTATGAGTTACATATTTATTAATATAATAAAAGTCAATCTCCAAAAACACTGCTTCGAGAGAATCGCGTGTTAAAATTTTGCCGTGCATCATGTTACTAAAATCGCTATAACTTTTTCATTTCGTAGTATAAAATTTTAGGAGCACGTTTCTGAGACATGACGCTTGAAAAATGTGCGGTAAAAAAGATTGATTTTCCAGTTGTATCGGGGAGCATGCTAGGTTGAACATTGAAATGTTTGCAGATGCCTGCATCCGCTTTTCGGCGAGGTTTTTCGCACGTTTTACAAGTGGAAGCTGGAAAGACAGTGGTTTTTCGCGGAAAATCGCGAACAAGAGAAACTGGTGCGGCATTGCAAAACACTCGAACCATCAATCAGCGGGCCCACAGCCTGCGAAATTATACCCCATTAGCTGGTGTTCAGCACGTATCATTTATCGCGCGGGATTTTCCATCTGGTCCGGGCTACAGTGATACAATTACGCGAGCCTCCCTCGCGGACCAACGAACCATGTCGGTCATTAGCGGGTAATAAATGACAGTCGGAGACGGGCCAAGGGAATTTCATTACACGGCCTTTTGCTCGCGGCTGGTTCCGTTCACCTTCCGCACCCCTTACAAATCTACCCCCCACCCTCCATCCTTCGAGCAACCGTGAGAGATGAAGATTGAAAAAGTTGTTAAACGAAGACGTCAGTTGGTACGGTGAAGGATTGGAGCGGCGTTAACGATCACCTCGATTCTGTTAAAAATCATTTATTTCGTTGAAACATAAACATTTCGCTATTCATTTCGTTAAAAAATCAATTTATCCTCTTGTGAATTCATCGTGTAAAACAGGAATTAATGGTGGGGAAAATTGAAGGAGTGAAAGGCAATGTTGGTGGTCTAATTTGCATGAAATAATGGTGAAAAATCGTACCCCTCTCTACGGTTTTTTACTTTATTCGAATAGCAATTTATCTTCATGTAAATTTCCCCTGTAACGTAGAAATTAATTGAAGGCCGCGGGTGAAACGTAATTTTGATGGAGTGTTGTTCGCTCGAAAAGCTGACAATGCTTTTTAATGTTTTTTGTTCTATGCAAATCTGTCATTTTATACACTTGTATATTCGCCGTGCGAGGCAAAAGTTCTTTCTGAAATAAATTAGAGGCTTAAATAAATAATTTTGTTCAAGCGATGTGTACGGTTTGGGGGTGTGAAACTGTGCTTCTCGTTATTCCGCGTTTGTATAAAAATCCAATAATTTATTACGTTGTCAATTCATCGTGTTGCATACAAAATTATATTAAAGATAAATTGCAGGATTACAATAGCAACTTTGTTGAACGAATGTACATATGGTTACGAGTGAACAGATTTTTTTCTCGTCATTCTTTTGTATTTTATGCAAACGCAATAATTCATTCCCTTGTAAATTCACATGAAAATATAAAATTCCTTGCGAAGATAAATTGCAGGATTAAAACGATAACTTGGCCAAACCAATTTGTATGATCAGAGGGTGGGAAAGTGTGCCACTTTGCACCCCGTTTTATTCTATACAAACGCAACAATTTATTTCCTTGTAAATGCATCCTGTAAATCAAAATTTATTTAACGGTTAAATTGAAGCTTTAAACGAGCAATTTTGAGGGACCCGTCTACCCGAATGGAAGATTAAAAATACGTTATTTAATTTCTAAATCCACCCTACAAAAAAAATTATTAAAAGGTTACATTAAGGCATTAAAAGAGCAATTTTGAAAGACCAGTCCACCGGAATAAAAGATAAATAGGAACACTCTATTTTGCTCATTTTCATTCGACCCAAATATCACTTCATCTCGCGTAATTTCGCGCTGTACCACAGAGATCAATTAAAGGCCGTATTGAAGGGTTAAAGGGCGATTCGAACGGATCGACGTGCTCCTCTTCCTTCCTCCGTTCGAATATCAATTTATCCGGCGCAAATTCATCGGGGGCTGAAATTAATGAACCGCGAGGCACGAGCGATATAAAAATGTCACGCGAAAAAAGGGATGAATTATAGCGCGGTCGACAATTATCTCGGTTAATGGGTGATACCGGCGGGGGTGACGCAGGGCGCAGAGGCTCGCGGGAGAAAAGTGGATTCTCTGCGGGATGGCCGCGGTTATCGGGAGCCCGGTCCATCTTCCTTTTATTTATTTATTTCGTTCGACGGGACCTCCTGCGGGGGTGGCTATCCATTTATCAGGCGACGCGGACATGAGTTCCGTGTGGCGATCTACGGGTGACACGCGGGGGTGTCGCGTGAATATATACGGTTCGATCGCGGCATGATGTATTAAGGTCCGTGCTCCCTTTTTTCCGCCCTCGTTCCTTTTTCAGCGTGGTCGCCGTTAATTCCGACGAGCGATCCGATCGGGACGCACTGACATCGCCCGTTTATATCTATTCCCAGTTTTTTTGCACATTTTTTCTCAGTTGTTTCTCTTTGACGATGCACTCGTACCGATACGTCGCTGATCGACACGCTGTCCCCTTTTAATTTGCTACAAAATTCTTCCGATCTGATTCTAGTACAGGGTGAGAAAGGCAGGCACACAGCAAGTTTAAAGGCAATCGCACGCGTGGGTCCTGAAATATAAAAATCAATTTGATTTCGCGGAATGGTGTTCGGAAGGGGCCAACGACCTAATCAATTTCTGCACACTCTTTTCAGGCGATCCGCAGACCACTGCTATTCTCTGGAGCGCAAACCGAAACACCTCGTCTGCACAATTTCTGGCTCCAGGGTGGACTGAAGTTTTGCAATTCGTGTCGTCAAAGGAATGTACAGCATCGACCGGAATTTCTTTCGCCGGAGACAATTAGACCGGGCCGAACCGGCCTCATTAATCTCGGTTTAATCGTGCCCCCCCACCCGTTAATTGGAAAATTACTGGCCGCGAATGCCAGGAATCCCGGGCGCTGTTTCCTTCCCACGGAAGCGTCCTTTTGCGGAATGCTCCAGCCGGAGGGTTGATTCCGACGGCAAATAAAATTTTCCGGAGTGGAAAGGACACTCCTAGGAGACCGGTGCATCCACCCACACACCGTCCCCGTGAATCTGCAAATCCAGTAGCTGTCGTGGCTCGCCAGAAAACGGGGAGAAACTTGTTACTCGCCGGGAGTCTCGACCGGACGTCCGACCGCTCCGAGTATCGAGAGAAATATGACGGACCACTCTCCTGTGTTCTCTCTCTCTCTCTACCCCCTCCCTCCCCCGGAAAAACCCGGGACCGCTTTCGCGGTCTCCAATGGAAATGGTTTTCCACCACGACCTTGCTTGCGAAGAGCCACCGGCGATCGAAACTTCGGGAATAACTTTTTTTCCGGGGAAATTGCCCGACGAACGCGATTTTGTTTAGGATTCTCCGATGGAAATGGCATCGTTTGCATCCGATGACCGTGAGATTGATCTACCGCGCCGAGGGAAGTGCACGGGATCGAAATCTTGAACGTGATTGTTCCGGGAATTGTCTGAAGATGCGCTCGAAATGGAGAACAGTGGTAGGTACTTGAGAAAGTAGATCGAGGGACTGTAAACGTACATTATAATGGCAAATTGTTTTATTCAGAGACGATCGTTTAAGTAGGTCCTGAGATATAAAAACGAATTTAATAAATAATTGTGCGCTTCGCGAGCCCTACAGAAAATCTTTGCGATGTTATAATTGTTGCAAAATGATAGCGGCAGGTCTACTGAACGTACACGAAAAAATTTAAAGTGAAGCAGATGCTGATCTTCGCGCAGTAACCTGAAAAAAAAGATCTCATCCTTAACTTGCCCCTTTGAATCTACCTCGTGCAATTTCGCGTAATTTGGGAACACGTTTTCCGAACCCCGTCCTGCGAAAAATGTGAAAAGAAATTTTCGCAGAGTTCAAGATCAGGACGGTTCATTAAGGATATTAATCTCGCGAGTAATTACTAAAAATCACATCTCCCGGCGTCTCCAGGAAGAAAGTTGAGGCCGGAGGCATTCATTCTGTTTCGCGGGAACATTAGCCGGGAACACTCTGCGAAATAACATACGCGTTTCATCCGAATAGCGAAATGTGGGAGATACGATTGATTCGTACCACTGCCGGAGACGAGTCGCAAGTGGAACAGGAGTGTCCGCTGTCAGACCCGTTTCAAGGCGAGCATGAAGCGAGTTGCATTTCACCGGAAACTTTCGGCACACGGGATGTTTTGAAAATTCGCCCGGTTTCGGGAGAAAATGTGTTTCGAATGCGTGCCGCTGGAAATTTCGCTGAGTATCATCCGGGAAGCGGACGGGGCGAGCGACCGTACAAAAATAATAGAAAATTATCCTAATCAACACTCCGTATAAATGAAGCCCCGAAAACTCGTTAACCTTTAATCAAGAAAGTTTCGTGCGTGTTATTTCCCCGATTACGGAGAACTTAATTGTCAATTGTGCGTTAAATAGAGGGACGACAACAATGAGGACCGCGCACGAAATTAACAATTCTACGGTGTCGAGCATTTGGAACTATTGTTCGCGAGCTTGCCGGCGTTTTCCGAACGAGCCGGCTCGCCTCAGACCTTTATCGGGGTCATCAGCGCTAATTAAACTGCGAAAACTACGCCGAGTCCCCGGCACCGATATCATAAAATTTTGAATTCGCCTCGTTCCGGCACCGTCTCGAACTCGCTTAACCTCAATTCGGCTCGCGCATTATTCCTTTTTCGCAACGATGATTAATTGTAGTCGGTAGTCATGGCCTTTGCATCGGCGCTGTTTGTCACCGTTTTCATTAATGTCGAAACGAAACAATTTCACATTGAACCGGTGCGATTGTGCAAAATCTCTCGTTGAACGTAATATTAGACATTTTTCATCGTTAATACTCGGCAGGAACAATTCCCACGTCGTTAACGAAAATATAAATTTCACGGCCGGTTCGCGGAACGTTTTATCTCGTTCGAAGCGTGATTGTAATTTAGATGTTCCGCCTGGTTGCGTAATAATAGCTCGTTTACGTACTCTGTGAGCCAATTTACAGCAATTTCCGATATTTATGGTCGCAGGTCGGCAGCATTTTTTATTCAGGACACAGACCCGTGGAAAGACTAAGATCTGACGCGAACCGCACTCGGCGGGCGCAGCGTGCGACGTGGCGCATAATTTATCGCACGCGCATCACGCGTTAATTACGCGCGATTACCACGAGATAAAGGCCTGTCCCACTGGAAATTAACCTTAACTGTGTAACGGTGCTACTGTTATTCACGCGCCGGAAGGCTTCCCGTGACAATAATAGGTGTCACTTAACCGCCAACCATACGGATGGCTAAATGAATTCCGACGGTCGTTGATCGCCGACAATGATTGCTCTCAGCTGTGCCGTTACGTACTGTACATCACTGTTAGTGTTGCATTATTCTACTGTAAATCTGTCTACATTGCTTCGCTATGCGATGGATGACTTGTGAGACATTGACCGTTAATACTTGGTGACTAAATATGATATTTGGTCACTGATCATTTATGTTTGGTCACTGACCATTAATACCCGACCATTCATCGTTAATGTTTGGTCACCGATTATTAATACCTGACCATCCAGCATTAATGTTTGGTCACTGATCATTAATACCCGACCATTCATCGTTAATGTTTGGTCACCGATTATTAATACCTGACCATCCAGCATTAATGTTTGGTCACTGATCATTAATATCTGACCACTGATAACTCATGTTTAGTCCGTGATCTTTAGTGGTTAGTTACTGATCATTGGTCACTGACAATAACTCGATCACTAAGTGGACGGATCTTATGTTTTATCCATGAGTTAGATCTAAACTGGTCACTGACTAGTTCCGTAGATCATTAATTGGTCCGTGACCAGCTAGTGATCAAATAGCTGGTATGTCATAGATATATTATTCAAGAGTTGCATGTGAGTTGGGCTTCGATTGATCATTGGTGGGTCACTGACTAATTAATGATAAGTTTGTTAATACGTTAGACTTACTTTAAGCCTGCACTGATAACACACCGGCCATTAACTAATGTCCAACCATTAGTGTAAAACACCGCTGCAAAAACATTGTCGAGCTCTTGAACTTAGGTATCGTTGTGTCACCTCACGGCATAAGGCCGTCGCGCAACCACGACAATCGGCGAGTGGGAAAATAAGGGTCAGTTCGCGGAACTGTCACGGGTTGACGCGGATTAGGGGGCTAAGCCTCCGGAGAATGACGTGGGTCACAATATTGGACAGGCGCGAGACACGGCGCAGTGGAATAAGCACGTGCGATGTCAGACCTCGCGCTCGGGAAGTGACTGCGGGGAATGAAGAGACGGAGAGAGATGCTCCGGGCGAGTAACTCGAAATGAAAAAGCTGGCGCGAGTAACGATTGGACAACACTCGGTCGATCCTATTCGTAGTTGCCAGCGCCGGTAATACGCGGTAACGCTTCACGTGGAACGGCACGATAACGTGCGAGTGGTCGGGCGCAGCCGATAAATGGATACTGGAGCAGACTTTATCGCGTCGAAATTTGGCGAGTCAACGACTAGCGAAACGGTTCTCGCGCTAATGATCCGCAATGAAGTAAATCGTCGGGGCGAACGGCGACGCTTGCCGGCCATTAAAGCTCTCGCCGTTTCGGCAGTGGCAAGTTTGTCCCGTGATACAGTTTATTTGACAGTTAACAACGAAGCAAGCGATAACGACGTGCCCTTGCTGCTTTTTGCTCTCGTTCTCGCGAACCGCGATACCGGGATTTTTTGCAGCCCCTCGTCTCTCTATTTCTCTCTCTCTCTCTCTCTCTCTTCCTCTTCCCCTCATATCCGGGAGCTTCCGGATTGCAGTAGTACGTTTTAATTACGAGCGTACTAAGTTTCTCTCTTAGCTTTTCGTGGCTCGTCCCGTTATCGAGGAACTGGGTAAGCAACGACGAGAGAGCAGGATTTACATCCAACGTTGTGCACGTCTTTTTCCACGAGGGGAACATTATTAACAGAGTTTAATAATCGTCAAATAAATACCGTCCTCTTAGCCGCGAGTAAACAAGACAAAGTCCTGCACACAGCCGTCGGACCGTCTCCGGCGGAACTGCATCGTTTAATTACGGTTAAGTCTGCGGGAGCATCAAGTACTCCGTAGCTTAAGGCCTTCCACGCGTTCCGTTTCCAGCCCTTCGTGAAGGGGTTAACGCCTGACAGTCGCTCCTTAGTATGTAGCCGTGCGTTGATTTATACCACTGGCCTGGCAACTTGCTAACTCCGGACAGACTGAGTAACGGATGCACTGAGTTCATAAATCTGCCGTAATTATTGTCATTACTCTTCTGCGACAGCCAGTCGGGCTTCGGAACCGTATCGCATCCTTCAGCCAATCATATCCCATTTTACGCTGTTGCGGGCTACTAGAATTTCAGATGTTCTCAGTGGTCGAACCGTGCCATTAATCAGACCGTGCTGTTTTCACTCTGTCCTGAAGGAATTAGGGCCTCGTGACTCCTTAAGTCAGACTCAATGGCGTCACAGATTTATATTGCGTCCATTGTCAGCAGTATAAAGATTTTAGTAGTCGGTGTCTATCATTTGTCAGACAATAAAAAGTCGGAATTTTTAACTCTTTTCTTAAAAAGTTGATAGCAGTGTCGGTATTAATATGTACTCAAATCTTGTTTCATAGATTGTCGATTACTTTCCAAGATTCATGTAGCTTAAGTAGTTGAGAGTGTATCATTACTGAAACATTGAAGATTCATAGCTGTTTCCACGGTCTCTGTGATCTTTGAAATGAAACTAATAATATTATCTGCCCCAGGGCCTATCAAAATAATACTCCAAACAGTTTCTGCACTCTGGATGTCAAGTTGCTCTCAGTTCACCCGCAATCAAGCGGACCAATTTTATTTTTCATCTCGCGCCGCGAAAACAAATGGTAGTCGAGAAATGTCCGGAATATTTTCATTGGGAACGCGGGGGCCGGAAGCTAGTCTGACGTCGGTGCCAAGGTAACTGGAAGTAAGATAAGACGAAATTCCGCGAGGAGTCGAAGAAAGTTGCGCGGGGCGTCAAATTCCCCGAGAAGTTAATGAAAATTCTGGCCCTCCCCCTCCAGTCTCTCTCTGTCTTTCTCTCTCTCTTTTACTCTCTCTCTCTAGCCCGCCTACGACGGAACTCCAATGCAGTGTTTCTTCTCCTATATTTCATCCCGTTTTCCCAACGTCGGCGACCCGTGCTTCCGCATGGCTGCGACAGCCATATTGTGCCCCTCGCTATTGTTTGTGCGTGCAGTGTGTCGACGAGCACGCTTTTTACCAGTGAACGTGCGACGGAGCCAAAGAGCGGCCAACAGAAAAAGACCGTGGATACCGTCGAAGAACGAAATACCACCACGGTAGGCAGCGAGTACTTAACGTCAGCCGTTGCCATGAAGACGGCAGAACGCTAATGGCTCGTGACCGCACTCTGTCTCTGGCCAATTCTTCGCTGTTCTCTTACCTCATTGTATTTGTTCAAGTTTCAGAAAATATCGCGGGGAGTCCCCGTTTAAATACACCGAGCACCACTCCACATTAATACCTCGCAAGTAGTTCTACTCAACCATTAACCAGACACTGCACCGTTTCAAATATGTGCGCCGGTTTTGCATCTGTCCTCTGCATCGTTTTGCCATACGACGTTCCAGTTGCATTCCTAATACACAGCTCTGGAACGCCTTCCCAGTAGTAAAGCTGAGATTACTCAGACGTTGTCAATTTTGTCACGCTGACGTTTGACTTTCACTCTTTGTTCGCATCTTTCGAACTGCCTCTAAGTAGTCAAACTGAAATTAGTGAGACACTAGAGATTTTAAAGCAATGACTTTCATTTTCATTCTTTGCATAGTTTCTAAGTAGTCAAACTCAAACTTATCAAACACTGAAGATTTTATGAAGTAGTCACGTCAGTGACTAATCAGACAGTGCACTTTACCTAACAAAAGCTGCATTTCTATCTTCGTTTCTCGCTAGCAATCATGGAATTTTATTTAAGTAGTCGAATCGCGAAATTAATCAGAAATTGTAGATTTCTCAGGTTTCACTGAGTGTACTAAACCGCCAGAATAATTTTGTTTGTAGCAGTTGCAGCAGTCGCACCTTGCTGATGAGTCTGTGGTCTCGAAGACTGTAGATTTAGAGCGTTCCGCGAAGCGATCGCTGCATTTTAACTAGGAGGCTTGTTAGAATGATCGTGAAATCTGTTGACACCTAGCCGATTCCTACGCAAACGAGACACTCGACGTGTCCTCGTGCAAGAATCCCTGAAACGCTTGTTATCGTTCCCAAGTGCAATCTTTCTCCGGATCTAAAGACTGTATAATGGAGGATCTTTGAGCGAATAATTAAGGGATATTAGAAGCAAGACTTTTCCATCCCTCGGAGGAATGAATACCCTAACGAGAACTCGCCCGGAAGCAAAAGTTTCGATGCTTCGGCAGAAATGGCTCGTAAATTTGTAACTTTTCTCTGCGAGCCAACTCGCCCTTTCAACCCTCTTCTTTTTTCCCGGTAGCGACGCTTTATCTCGATTGTAATCATAGAATACGCACAAAAGAAGTGATAAATGGTCCCCAACTTTTATCTTTATCATTTCGTGTCCATTCATTCCATCCTCTCGGATCTAGGTTAAGTGCTGGTTCTTTAATAGATTTTAAATCGTACCGCCGACTACAAGGGTGTATTGTTAATAATCTTTTTTTTTTATAGGCGAATAGCAGGGGATAAAGACGGAACCATACGCGTCTTTAGTACATGGTCCACACGGGTTTTTATCGACGATGAAGAGGAAGCACCAAAGATTGTCGAGCGGAACACGCCATTAGTCGAAGAGATTCTAATTGACCAATATAAACCGAGTATCAAGTTGATGGAACGTGGATGTGTCGATCCGAAGCTGTTCGACTTTATGCGTTGTCGGTGGAATCGTTCTTCTCCTTCATGATTCTCTTCAATCGTTTCGGCTTTTTCTTTCCCGCTATACCGTGCTAACTTTACTCTCTTCTATTTTTCAAGAGTTGAGCTCATAAATTTGCTAGAAGCTGTGGCATTCTTCTCACTCTTTTCACTCCTCCATACACTTTAAACAGGAAATTTCATCTTCGCCGAGAGTATCCAAATTGTTTTTTAATTATACAATTTTTCGACCATAGGAACATCAGAAAAATCTGTGCACCTACAATCCAAAATTGGTAAATGAAGTTGTGGTTCGAAACATCGTCAATTGTCTAATTTTAAGAAATCGTCCGAGAGTTAAACAAATTTGTCACCTACTCAATAATGTATCTCATAAAGAAAAAACATTCGAAATTAGCAATTGAAGAGCAATTGAATTTATTTATTTATTTTTCTTCCTGAAATACAATCAATCTTTCAATCCCACTGTTCTACAAAAGCATTTAAGGACAATTCTCCGCCGAGTTGAGGCAGTCAAACAATTTTCCGCTGGATCTTTCGACCGATAGTTGAACTACAATTTAAGTCTTCGAAACAGGCTGGAACAATCGGCAGAAGTTTCCCGCGGAGGGTGGCATCTCGCCGAACTCGGAATTGTATCCCTACAGCCCTCATAACTATCAAGCCAAAGATGGTATTTGGGTAGACACAGTCAAGATTGACACGTCACCTGGAACGCTTCTCAGGACTTCCAATCTTGGCGAACCAATACGTCGCGGGACGAAAATTGCAAGGGTCCTGGCGAGTGGAGGGGCAACAGAAGGGTGTTCTCCGTCACCGTCCTATTTTTTCCACCGAGCTTAGGCTGTTTAACCGGATCACGGTGTTATATCGGAGTATCCTACGGCGATCCGAAGCCGCCCCGAGTACGTGGAAGATAAACGACACAGCCCCGAGGAACGACGAAAAATATTTTCTTCGACCCCCCGGTTCCGCGGTCAGCCACGCCGTTCGCTCCCAGCTTACCGTTGACTAATCCTCTCTAGTATCGCTCGCAATTATCGAGCTGTTACCTTGATAGGATACAATATCCGGGGCTTTCGTAGATCCCGCAGTTTGACGGTCCGGCACACCGAGAATCGTGTGATTTCGAGGATTATTGTTGTCTCCGAAGAGGACGTGCTTGATCCGATCGTTTTGTCCATTGTAATAACGCCACGAAGTGCGCAACATTATTCGAGAATGGTTAACTCGAACAGCATTACTAATGACAATGGTACCTTCTGACGAAATTCATCTTACACTAGTTAATATCATTAATACATTAAAATTCAGTGACAATAATTTTCAAGTAGTTCCAGTATAACTGCCCCGAAAAGTTTAAGGGTGTTTAGAGGAAGATTGCATACGAATCCGTGGTGGTTCCCACCACCGCACAATGGCTCCTCATCACCGCAGAGCAACGTTTGCACCGCTAATCCCCGGAACAATCCAGCTCGCTCGAGAATTCCGCAGAAAGGGTTAAACGTCTATACCTAAAGCGATTCCGCAGTTATGCTTCAGGTCGCTTGTAACCGGCTCGACCACGGCTCCTCTGATGCTCCATATGCTTTTTCTTTCTTATTGTTCGACATATATATTAAAAGTTCCGGGCCGGTGGCAACCCTGTCGCCACCCCCCAGGATATCAAGTTTTCCCCTCGAGCGGCCAGGTAGTTTCGCAAAAGCGATTCATATCGATGTTTCTTCAAAGATGCTCCCCCTCGCGGATGTCCCCCTTCATGGCGGAGGCAATAAAGCCACCCTTGACCGAATTTGCGCCCCGCCGCGTCCCTCCGCCGTCCTTCCAGCTCCCTGTCATAGCAAATTGATCACGGGGCCGCGGGGAGGGCAGAGAGCCTCCCTCGGACGTGTTCCGACGTGAAATATTCAAAGATCCGTAGAAAAATGTGTGGGAAAGTTAGGGGGTTCCCCGGGCCCCGTTCCAGTCCATAGCGGTCCCGATACGTTCGCCGGTGTTGCGGCAATGATCAATTCCACCGGCGGACAACATTCTTCTCGAGTTACAGCTTGATCGATTATCAGACGGCTGAACTTTCCGTCGCGTCGGTACGCTTCCACCTCGTGTTCCGGCGAATAACGAAGTAACCGACGTCTCTGATTAATGGTGTCCCGTTGCGTCGCGATGCCACCGACCCGACGCGACAACGCGACGCCTTGTAACACGTTGTAACAACGCAGCGCCGCCGTAAACCGGGCTGTCGCGCGAGAATTATCGATCCCCCGGAGAATTTTAAACTTCTGTCGCCTGGCCGTTACTTTTTACACGAGCTCGAATAGCCCCGGCTTGCGGGAACCCATGGGGAGATTGATGCGAGCACGCTATTACCTCGTTAAATGTCCGTCTCGATTATACCGAGAATTCTGATGTTTGGGATGTGTTCTCGTCTTTTGATCAATTGGCGATTTTTCTGACAGATTTGTAGATCGGTTACGTGGTCACATCTTTGCGGAAGTACGGTACATCCTCGCTAAGTGTCTTTTGCAATTCAATTTAGGTTTGTAATGTATCCCCGTTTTTTAATTGATTGGCAATTTTTCCGACAACCTTGTGGGTGAGGTACGTGGTCGAACTTTGTGGAAGTACAGGACACCCTCGTTAAATGTCTCTCTCAACTAAACTGAGAATTTTTAAGCTTGCAATGTATCCTCCTGTTATAATTGTTTGATGGTTTTTCTGACAGCTTTGTGGGCGAAGTAGGGGGTCCCATTTTTGTGGAAGTACGGTACGCCCTTGTTGAATGTCTCTCTCGATTATACCGAGAATCTTTATCTTCTCGACGTGTGCTTGTTTCTCAATTTATTGATAATTATTCTGTTTCGTGGGTCAAGAACGAGTTGAGAATTCGGCAAACTACAGTATTCCCTCGTTAAATGTCGCTTTCGATCGAACGCAATGTAATTGCAAGTGCAAAATACTCGACACTACCACAGCAAATCGCCAAACGGAGGGTGAAACTGAAAATTACGCATTACCGTGCAATCAATCGCAAAATTGTTAAGGTTTAACCGAAATAATTACAGACGACATGCGCGCCGCGGGAAACTCGTTGTTCTGTTTCGGGAAGCGTCGCGGCGAGCGTTAATTAACGTGCGTGTACCTCCGCGATCTCTCGCGAGTGGTCGTTGACTAATTAATGGCTTCGATTGCACGCGATTATGTAACTGAATTCAGTTAATCAACTGCGTTCTTTCTGCGCGTCGCTCGGAGGTGTAAAATAACGTCTCGTTTCCAAATAACGAAACCGGGAGCAATCGTGTTCAGCTGTCATTCGAACGAGCAGCGTTTTCATGATGATTCCAGAAGCATCGCTAGGATTTCAATGGCATCGCGATGATTTCAATGACATCTCCGACGATGCGAGACAATGCGCAACAATTTTTCACCGCGTTAAAACCGATCGATCGCGACACGACGCGAGGAAATTATTTGCAGGGACACCAATTAATGACAAACCCGCGATCCGATTGGCTCGTCGGCGCATTGTGGAGCAAGCCTTGCAATCACATTATAACATTACGCAATACACACTCCCTCGTTAATGGCTATTCTAAATCATGTCAATATTATACCGCAGACCGATCTCTCGTTTACCTGCTCGAGTGCGACGCATTGATTTATTTGGTAATTAATAATAATTTCGGTACGATCTTCGCTCTGCGCGCAATAAATGTACCGTCCGCACAGTCACTCTAACAAATTGCAAAACGCGCAGTCGAACCGTAACAAATTCGAGAAATAAATTCTTTCGGGCCCGGAGGCTTTCTGGCAATTCTGTCCGTCGTATTACCCTAATTACCAAATTAATCGTTTCACTGCTAGATAATTGAGCAGCGATACATCAATTCGCTTCTGCTCTGGAAGCAACGTTAGACTGCGGATTTTCAATTTATGATACAAATGAGTTGGTGCAGTTTAAAACAGTAGAAAAATTAAGAGCATTTAAGAATGACAATTTATTCTTAAGGAAGAAACGAAAGGTCTAATATTAATATTAATAGAAATATTCATAGAAAGGTAATATTAATATGGCTAGGCAACTATAAATGCAACTAAGACCGCACTAAATATAATATTCCAGCTAGTGCACTGAGCAATCACTATAGCCTTCGAACCCCATTACCATCAAACAAATATCCCCATCGATTAAATTAGCCGAGATTCCCATAATTAATCCCATCAATGAGAGCTAATCGACACGCGTCGGCGATCCTCGAATCATTCGAACTCTTGGGGCTTCGATTCCATCTCGCCGCAGAGTAATTAGCAACTGCGGCGCAAGTTCGCGATTCCTTGGGACTTTACAGCCCCAGAAATAGTTCGTCGAAATGAACGGTCACCGCGAAAGATAGATTGAAATTCTGATAGGGTCGCGACCCATGCATCATCTCGTCCGACGTTAGGGTTTGCCATTAGGTTGGCAACTAAATTCGCGACCTTCTGTTTCGTGTCTTCCACGTTTGTTCGTAATCTATAAATTAATTGCACTGACACAGTAAAACTATCAACCCTTAGGACTCGAGGTGCGACTCTGAGGCGTCACTAAAAATGGCTATATAAAAATATTTTTCCGCATCAGTTCCGTATGCATAAAATAAAAAAAAATGATCTGGGTAGGTAGAATTGTATGGTTTCCTGGCTGAAATGTATGGCAAAGAAAATAAATTTTTATTTCACTCCAGTTTCGTTGCAATTCCGGTGGAAACATTTTATTTTGCACGAAGACCTGCTATCAATTCATAGTATTTGAAAATAGATCAGACACGGAGATAGATGGACGGGGACGAATGTGTGGATCGAAAGGGTTTCGGAACCACCTTCTTTCATTTCGATTATGAAGTCTCTTTGGCGGTGGAGCTGATGGTCGGGGGTTGGAAGGGGGTGAAAGGGGGTGGGTGGCACAATCTTTGGCTGGCTGCCAGCCATCTTGAGCTGCGGAGAAAAGCTCCGGCAGCTTCGAAGCTCTCTCCGACGTCTATTCCCCGTCGAACCTTATCGGGGATGCCAGCGAGCTTCGCCTGCCCTTCAGAAAGTACCTTCGGCCCTGTCGAAACACACCAGATAAGTGTATCCATCAGCGACTCGTTCCGAGGATATCGCCCTCCTGAGAACCGTTCTTCGGTCACTGCCGGGTAAATGCTATCCCTGGAAAGTATTCGATTACCGATCGATCGGGAAGAGTGTTTGTCTTCGTTAGACGCCGACTGTTTATGCAAATTTCGCATTTTTTTCTGCTGTCCTACGACAACGAATTCACTCGATTTTCTGACTGCACGACAGCCAGATATACAGGAAATTGTCGTTATACTTATCATTGTTAACATCACGATTTTTGTGTCACATTTTTATAAACATTTCAACCGCTGTAATCCCGGCTACAATGACCAGAATTTCTTTATCCCCAAAAATGTGACAGAAAAGAATATATTTAGTACAAAAGAGCAAAATTTGATTTCGTCTGAAAAGAAAGACATAACATTTATATTTGTTGAAAATATCCCCTCGTGTTTAACAAGGTTAATAGATCCTACAAAATTCCACAAAAATCCACGAAGATTTTTTGGTTTAAAAACGTTCGGCAATTTCGTCGGACTCACTCGTGAAGCATAAAAAGTGACAGTCATGTTAATAACGGTTTTTACCCCTGCCATAACTTTCAAGGATACAGTGCAGCCCTAAGGGATGTTTTTGGCCATCTAACTTGGACCATTAATTAGAAGGTTCTCGAGACTGCCTAAGCATCGTCGTATCTGTAGTTCGAGGTTATTAATTGTACTAATTAAGGGACTAGTGGCTAATTAAATCGACAGTAATTTAGTAAATGATATAAACGTATTTCGCGGATACAAAGGGGGACAGGGCCTGTCTGGTTAAGCGGAATTCGGCTGTTCCACAGGCTCGCAGTACTTTGAATGTATCTGGGTCACTGGCGCTGCATGTCCACTACAAGACTAACACGTTACGGAATTCGCAATTAGCGTTGCACGTGAACGGCAATATAGATGTCCGTATAAATACTACGACTTATAAATATTTAAAGTACGGATTAGCCGGCACGTAGTCAGATAAATAAACGAAATCACCGGATTGGGCTCGTTTCGACGCTTCGATTGATGGCCGCGACTGCCGATAGAAAATTAAATGAATCAATTACTTAAAATAATTAAATATCACCTATAGGTCCCACAAATAATGAAATTCTAAAATTTGAGGTAGTTGTCGATAGAAAATGAAACGAATCAATTTGTTGAAATAATGAAATGGCGTCTAACAATCTAGGAAAACAAAATTGCAAAATATAAGTGATTTTCAGTGTGGAATTATATAATTTAGTTTCTCGAACCAACAAAACTGAGTCCAAGAATTAATAAAATTGTCAATAGCGAATTAAATGGAGCAATAAACTTGTTCCCTAAGATTAAAGAGCCTAAGGTTTGTGCTGAAATAGTAAAAGGGATTTGTTTATAAATTTCATCAGGACGATAGGCGACGAATTTCGGAGAAAACAACCCATCATAAATTAAGACCTTGCGAGAGGGTAATTTAAGAAACTCGCTGTCTTCGTCGAACTGCGCGCCACACGGGTCCGCCAAGCTATAGTTTCCTGGCCGGTATCATGTTCTCAGGCGCATCCAACTGAAAATTGCTCGCCGCTTCCGCATTTCAGATTCAGTCCTTTATAAATTCTGAAAACCGCCATCTCACCTTTCAGCTGTGTATAATAAATTAAACATTTCATTTGTCTAGTTGGTTGAACAAAACAAACGAGTCTTTATTTTGCTAAGTAACGAATCCACTTAGCAGTGAAAGAAACGGGAACAATAGGGGGATGAAAGAACGAGAAACGCTGAATCGAAAACATAAAATAGAATTTTTTCGTGGGATACATTGGCTGCGAGATAATCTTGAATTTTAGTCCGCGGCCGCTGGTAACTGGGAATACGATGCGTCTGTGCATGACAGACCGTTTCTACTGCTTGTACGCGCTAATGCGTGCCAGCTACACTTCAAAATCGATTATCTCGGAGATGGCGCATAAAACAGAAAAAATGTACTTCACATTTTTTACGCAGTTTTTCACGTAGATTCACCCTATTTTGGTTTTCGAGCCGTCGGGTAGCCTATATAATTAATTCTTTTCGTACTAAACAATGTGGGAAAATGTGATTAATGCTACTCCTCGTTTCCGACGAATTTTTCTTACATAATTTTGCTTACACAAACTGAAGATGAGTCTAGCCCAGGGCAATTTTTGTTTTCGAGTATTCCGCGTTCCCGGTATAAGAAGACTAATTAAAGCCACAAAGAGACTTCGAAATGAGGCGCCGGTGAATACGAAATTACGAGCGGCCAGCAAAAATGGTTCCGTGGAGAATGCACGAACCTTATGCACGCGTAATATGAAGCTAGGTTGGATTATGTTCAATCTCAGAGAACCCAGGGAGCCAATGAACATAAGAATTAGCTAATTTCGAGAGCGTATAGCCGGCGCAGCTGTCGCCGGCCGCTTGTAAAATACCTCTTCTTCGACGGGGGAGCCGCATTCATCAATTCCCCTTGTATTTCGACAGGGGAAGTTTCCGTTGTTACGTAACTCGAAATTTTATTCGACCGAGGGTAATGCTTTCAACCCGTTCGAAGGAGGTCCGCTATCCCCATTCATATTTCTACATGGAAACGTTTCCTTTTGTCACTTACCGGGAAAACTTTTCTCGATTCTTTCAATGGAAATTTCCAGGTAATTCTGAGTCGTAGGGGCTCGTCGTTCGAATTGTACCGAATGTTTCATTTCAACGTTCCGGGCTCGTACGACTCGGTCTTGGACAGGTTGAATGCGTTACTGTCGCATTATCAATTTTATTTCAGTTTGGAATTAGTTCTTCCCTAGAATATATTTTGCTTAAATGGTTCAATTTATTTGCATTGCCTATCTCGTTGGAAGATTTTTTACCATCACTGAAATTGTTTATTTATTCAGGATATATCTCGTTGATATGTCTCGTTGAGTTCTTCAAAGTCTAAGTACAAGTTCGGGTTCACCGAATTCATTTTCAGTCAAATTTGTAATGCCCGTTTCGTTCTATAATTTTTCACTGCGAGAACGTTCACTTGCTTATGTAGCACACCGCAAACAAATTACTAAAAGAAATTATTCCCCCGCCGATAACCATCCCCGTTTGTTGTAAGATGCATCAAGTTTCTTCAACTTGTTTACCGGCAGTGTTTACTGCGAGTAGAAAGAGCGTGTAATGGTCAGACACGAGAGAGTCTTATCAAACAGCCTGCGTACTCGATGAATATTAAAATTCAATTTCCTCGGCAACGATCCATAACTCACGAACAAATTTTATCCCATCCTTTCGATCTATTTTTAAATCAACAATTACGCTTCCCTTGCACGTACCAGCAATAACATATATACAACACACACACACACACACACACACACACACACACACACACACACACACACACACACACACACACACACACACACACACACACACACACACACACACATATATATATATATATATATGCACCGTGCACCGTGTTTAACAAATATTTGATTCGCGGTGGCCATGGTCTCGATTAAAAGTGAAAATCACGGATGCTGTGTATATTAAAATACGCATGTGCATTGATTAATATCGACAGTAGTTTAATAATCGTACCTGGAGTATAGATTGATATAATAAACAGTACGTACGTATCGAAGTGGGTAAAGAAAAATGGTTATGAAAATGAATTTTACTTTCTTTAATTGTGAATTCTTTAATTGGTGAAGAAATAAATGTTTGTAACACTATAGTACACCTCCAATTGTATGTATTAGACTGTGGACTTGTATGCAAAATGAAATTGTCTACGTCAATCTTCAGGAATAAAACTCAGATAAAAATGTATGACCTCTTTCCGTAATTGTGGCACGTTAAAAATAATGTAACAATGATCCGAAATTCCCGTAATGTCTTCAGTTTTGTGATTCAAGCATTAATTCGGCAAAACACGCTGCACCAGAAAATTATGGTTATAAATAGAAAAAACTTTGGCGAAACCAAGTCGAGGTGCTCGAGGTAGATAATGCAGCCTGTGACATGAGCACAGTTTTAAAAATTTGTTCTCACGAAGCGACAGAGGAGTGCAAGTGTTGATAACGTTTCGTTTATAATTCACCGGCCGGTTTAATTTCCCGAAGCAGCATATCTGTCACCGTCAAACGACAAAATGATTCAGCGATCGCCCGCCGGGTCGCCATTAAGTATTCCGGGATGTTCGAAGAAAATTGGACATGGCAGCGACAGTCTCTTATAAATCGCTTTCTCGGAATGACGCATCGAGCCATCATCGGGCCATCACTCTTCCCTATTCAACGAAATAATAAATTCCGGTTAAGAACAGGAAGACGGCGCGGGTCCCCATCGATAAATGATTCGCACGTCCACCGGAAGACGCTCGTCACTCATTCCTCCGAGGATCGATAGCCCGAGAATCGATGCCGCGGTGAGTCATTTCGCAACGGCCCTGGGCGCAACGTTGCTAATTACGGTCACGCGCGTCGGTCCGTTTAAATATTTGCGGAACACCGTTTCCACTGCAAATTCATCTCTCTCTCTCTCTCTCTCTCTCTTTGGTCCACCATCCACGACGATACTCCAAAAACCGGGCTGCTAATGGCGGCTGAAAAATCAATTTGAATCGACACCGCCGCGCGCCGTTTCGACGGCGCTTCGAAAAAAACAACGTCCCGGCCAGAGTAATGTTCCGTGTCGTTTCTGAGATAATTTCCGACGAGCGAATCAACAGCGGGATGGATCAATGGCGCGCCTACTCCCGCGAGACCAGAGCCCCAGAAACGAATTATGAGCGTACACTTCGTGTCAACTTTGTTGCCAACTTTTTTTGCAGCCGACACCGAGAGGATTGAAAGTTTCACGATTGCTCTCCGGTTTGGCAGGCAATTCGAGGGTTTTCGAGAGAGAGAGAGAGAGAGAGAGAGAGAGGGAACATTTTTTAAATAATCCCGTCTACGTGCACTATCAGCCTGCAAATTTTTTGATCTCTGTCTCTGCCAACGAGGACGATGTCGGAGAATTATTCTTTCATTCCAAAAGCTTCGAATATTATTAAACTTTCATGCTCGGTGGATTTTATGTTATTATATTAGGAGTTATTAACGAATCAATGCGTAATATTAAAATACATTTAATCGCACAAAGTTACAATAATATGCTAATTAAAAATGTCAACACTTTGACCGTCGACTCAGGGACGACAAAAATGACTAAAATGAAATTTTTTTAATTCGTAAATTTTTTCTTATTTTTAAAGTTTTTAATTCCCTTCGGTCCTGATTTTTAATTTCTTTTCATTTCATATTAAAAAGGGGTTAGCAGAAAGACCGGAATCATGGCAACCGTCGAGCTACGTTTTTCACAACGTAATAAAAGAATATATAACTCGTGTAATCTTTAATGTTTTCGCTTGAAAAAAATCACACGTGTACTTCAAATACCAACGAATATATGTGCAAAATCTCAATACAAAAGGTTCAATTGTCTTTCTGCAAAAAATTCCTAAATTTCCACGCAGAAACGGCCTCGAGAGTACCCCGTTAACGGTAGTGCACGTGATCTACGAATCGGTACAGTTGTGCTAAAAGAAATAATCGAAGACGATCATCCGGAGTATCAATAAAAGCTCCACAGACGTTTATTCTCGAGAATAGAAGCAACCAGCCTTTCGCATAGAATTGCGCCAATAGATCTATCCTCAACGACGTCGTTCAAGTGGGTTAACAGCCTAAGGATCCCGTTCCACTATAAGTTTGACCCGGGAGGATCGTCTGGGTCTCCAGGATCCGCGACGAACGATGACAATAATCTTTGTTGCCCGGGAAGAATAACCAGCTCGGTCATCCGTGCCGACAGGTCGATCGATTCGAATAATGGATGATCGGTTTTCAGGTCGTCAGTCATCGCTCCACCTGTCCCTTCTCGATTGCGTCGCGTTTATAGGCTTAATGCACGCCTTTCAACGAGACACCTCGATCACGTTTTAATTGCTCCCGCGGAGATAATCAGTATATTGCAACGGAGCCACCGCTAAATCCTGCGCTGTTCGAGAACCGACCCATTTCCGGACCGTCGCTGGGAAACGTTCCTTTGAATCGACACTTTAATCGCGGTGAACACCGTTTAGACGGATCCAGCGTATTCGCATTTTATAGAGCGTGGCGTAATAATCGTCGTACAGATTTCCGATCTCAAACAGACTCGGATAATCATGCGGAAACTCCGTCCCGATGTAATACTGATTTTTAATCCACTCGCGAAATTGTAGCACGCTTAACGAACGGAACGGCGACGCAGATGACATTTAATTAAACGAGGTTGCGTTCGACAAGTCGGCATTATAGTGTGAATAAAATATACTGCTATTAAATTAATGCAGACGCTTCTGACTGTCGAGAGTTGATTAAAAAGACGCCTTATGTTTGAACGAAAAATTGAAGTTATTCAACCAGGCCACGGACTTTTTAATCGGAAACTCAATTCTTGCTAGCAGTGTGTTTTTAAGGGGGTATTCTGACGTCGACCTTTAAAAAAATCAATTTTTTCGAGGATTGTCTTTGAGTGTAAGCGTTCTCGGAGATGTGTACAGATGGATCTGTTCGAATTCGTAAGATTAATTTAGTTGTATGCGTTTGAAGGATGCAACTCCCAATTGCGAAGAACAATAATACCGTATTAAAAAAGTATATATATAACTCATGGCATTTTGATTATGTGTACTTGAAAAAATTAACGTATATATCTCAAATGCCCGTAAATATGTGTGTCAAATCCTGATGCAAAAAGTTCTCTAGTTACTCCGAAAAAATACCTAAAAAATTCGGGTTCATGAGAATCCTGGGACTTCGTTTTCAGTGCATCGAGAAAGATTCTAATTTTTCGCAACGTGGGGGAACGGTGCGTCGCTGGATGATTATACTGAGGTGGTTAGTGTACCAGGGATGTTTCAGAAACGGCACTTAGCTGCAGGAAACGAGGGGCCCGGGCCAGACAATGGATTCCGACGACGCGCAAATGGATCGCGAATTTCTGGCTGTTCAGGCTTAATCGAAAAACAATCCAATTCGGATCACGATTTCCCGGGGCAATTATCTTTCCCTCTGATCAGCTGGAAGTGCCAGACTTCCGTGACGTTTTCGCGGATCTAGGTCGACCCCGTTAGATGACTGTGCTGAAAGTTTCGAGGATCCTTAGGCCTTACAACGGCTATTTCAGCTGGAGAGGGGAGCGGGGAAGGGAACGGTGGAACACGTGTGCCAGCCGGTAACACTTTATCCGCTAATAGCTGGCAACGTAACGAATTAATATCCGCGGGAACCGAGCCACCAAGCACCGGAGTTCAGCTCGGGATTCCACGATCACGGATCTCCCGCGGTAATGAAATAAATTGGCAACGGGACAGAAATGTTTCGCGAGTCGAGGACGTACGAAAACCGTCGAATTTTAATGTTGAAGAGCCTTTAGAATTGACTTTACTTTGTGTTTTTATCGAATGGATAAACTTTAACTTCAAACGTTACGATGTGCACATTTTCATTTTCTCCATACAAAATTGATGGCATTTTTCCATCGAAGAAATGTGTACATTTATATGTACAGGGTGGTACAAGAAAATTTTGGTATAACATCTTTTTTTGCCCGAAGCTTCGTTTTCGAGAAAATCGAGTTCGAAAATGTACGTCACGGTCATTTTTCCCCTCGCCTCAGAGGGGAAGTTCGAGTGCGAGGAGTAAGAATCGAGAGAAACACGTTTCAGGAAAATGTTCACACAAACATCCACGAATAAATAATTATACTGCGTATCGTACAACAAATTTGGCACTTGATACCTTGGAAAGTTGCCAAACAATGAAAGAGAACGATTCACTGTTCTGTTGGTTGTGTCACACGACATCGTGTTTAATGGCCTCGTGTGAACAATTTTTAACTTCTACAATAGTCAGCAGGGTATATGGACGTCATGCCTGAAGGGTTAATCAACTGAGCAAGAATGAAAGAAGTCAGAGGAGAAGGTAGAAACGAGCTCTACCCCTGCCAGTGTCACAGCATTCCAGAGAAAGATGAAGCAGGCCAGAAGAAAGAGAGAAGAGAGAGAGAGAGAGAGAGAGAGAGAAAGAGAAGGAAGACAGTCCCGAAGGATGAGTGGACCCGAGAAAGCTCATAGCTGGTCGAGTGTCGTGTTACGGTACCTGAACGCGGCCCATCGGTGGCGACACCACCAGGAAGATTCTCATGGTGGCCTTGAAAAAGTCATCCTGGTTGCGGTTAGTCTCGTGTAGACCGGCCTCCGAGATGCTGGCGCTGCTGTGGGTTGGTTTGCGGCGCACTTTGCGCCTGATGCTGCCGACTAGCCTTCGCCAATCCTGTCCGGAACCGGTTGCGCCAGCAGCACCGGATGCGGCACCGACAACACCGACACCGCCGCCACCACCCCCGCCCCCGTGGGTGGGCGCATCCTGGCCCTCCGAGGACTTCGAGGGGCTTAAGTCGCGACTCGGCCGACGACTTAGGACCCCGCGGCTTGGCGTGCCAGCAGCGGACGACAAGGACACCGTGCCGCTCCTGGTAGTCCCCACCACCGGCTGCGGCCCACCTAGGCAACCGTTGACGGGGCC
The DNA here is from genome assembly GCA_028454255.1 of Halictus ligatus. NCBI lineage: Eukaryota > Metazoa > Arthropoda > Insecta > Hymenoptera > Halictidae > Halictus > Halictus ligatus. Next base: position 5,918,677 of record CM052129.1, read on the forward strand.
CGAAACCTCAGCGCCCCAACCGGTGGACCCCTCCACCGGTCTGCCACCGCCGCCGGGCCCGGTTGCCCCACCACCGTCGCCGAACGAACCAATCGCGTGCCGTCCGATCCCGCTGCCGATGCTCAACCTGCGCGCTAGCCTAACCAGACTGAGACGAAGCCGTCCGATCACTTCCGACTCCCCGCTGTCTTCCGGGCTTTCCAGGCTCCGGCTGAACCGGTTAATCGGGCTGATCCTTAATCCGTTACTTTAACAGGCCGACGAACGCTGGCAGCGCCGATCAATCTCTTCAGATCCCTTCAGGTTCCAGGATCCTTCAGATCTTGGACTGTTGAGTTGGCAAAGACAAAAGGCGATCCAAAGCACGATGACTTGACCGGGGTGTTCTTGAACCGTGGGATCTCTTCAGACTCCAGCTGGTTGGGATTCAGGTGCTATGTAATCTTCCGCTTGATCTGGGATTATTTGTTTAACAAAGACAAAAGATGCAACCAAAGCGTGTTATCTTGACTAAGCTGTGCCTTAGCTGTCGAACCTCTATCTGAATCGTCTAATAGTGTGCAGCTACTCTTTGATCATATAGTGATCGATTTAGCAAAGACAAAAGGGAGACCAACGTAGTGCTAGCTCGACTAAGCCGTCCCTTAGCTTAGCTCAATTCTGTCCGATTCTAACTGAACGGTCTAATTGTGTGCAGGTACTCCGTGATCTTCGAGCAATTCACTTAACAATGGCAGAAGATGTAACCAAAGCGTGCTAGCTTGGCTAAGCTGTCTCTTAGCTGTCGAATCCGTTTACACGTCAACTGAATCGTCTAATCGTACGCGGCTACTCTTTGATCATCCAGTAATCGATTATAGCAAAGACAAAAGGGAGACCAATGTGTGCTAGCTTGACCAAGCTGTCCCTCAGCTGTCCAATCCCTTCAGACTCCAACTGAATCGTGTAATCGTGTGCAGGTACACCTTGATCCCTTACCGATCGTTGCCGTTAAAGACAAAGGGTGGGCCAATGTGTGCTAGCTTAACCAGGTTGTTCCTCGGTCACCCGGTCCTCCGGGTTTATCTTGCGCAATTAACTTATCACAGACAAAACGTGCTAGCCTAACCGAACTCTCCCTCGGCGGTCCTATCTTCGAAATTTATCTTGCACAATTGATTTACCAAGGACCGGCGGCCAGTCAACGGACCGACCAGCCAAACTAGACTGTTCCGCGGCCGTCAATCCTCTAGCTCATCTATCGACTCATCGAAAACAAGAGACATGACCTGGCCCAAGGGACCTCTCTTATACGAACCCTATGAACCCCCTCGAACAGGTCCCAGTCGTTCCGTTCCTGTCCGTCTCAAGGGACCATCAGCACCGAAAGTTCGTTACAGTTGGCACCGTTGGTCCAGGACAATTAGGCTCTTCGGAGTTCTCGCAGCAGAGACGTGTCCTCTCTCCGTTCGTTGTTCTGGTACGTAGCAACCATGATTCAAGGCGAGACCCAGCCACGGCGCTCAAACCCCGGCCGATCGATCGATGTATCGATTCCCGGAGTCCCGTGTCCGAGTCAACCTTCTTCCGGGCTCGTTTCTAGGTTACGCCGGAAATCCGATTTCTTATTGTCTCCGGGAACTTCGGATCTTGCGACGCTCGTAAAACTGCTGGGAGCCGGGGACTCCCGCGTCCGCTAATCACCCTCGATCAATTCCAGGACACGGTTAACCCAGGAGACCCAGCTACCCCCTAAGCTCTATCTCCGGAATGGTCTCCGCGGATCACTCGCGAGCCGTTTCCTCTCGATCTCCTCCGGTGTTATCGATACCCTGGCCACGTAGCCGAGACGGCACGTCCCAGACTGTGCATCGACTTCCCGAGTTTCAGAGCCGGTGCCAGCTAGCCTAGCATTTGCTTAATACTTTCGAGGACGCCTTCGTGTCGATACAGCCGACACAACGACTTCTGGCGCGGCGCTGTTCATATATAATGTTCTCGAACACTCTGCCGGTGAAGATCTCATGCGGTCTAAGTGGCCGGTCCTCTCGGAACGATCATTCTCGAGGAGCCTGACAAGTTTCAGCGACCCCGACTCGAAGCGTGCCGTCTCGGAAAACTATCCCGGGCAGAAACTTTGGAATCTTTCGCCCCTAGAGGATCGAGGACCGATTATTTCCATTGAACCACTCGACCCGGAACGGGACGCCTCTTCGAATTACCCTGCAACGGCTCGCCAGGAGGTCCTACGAACGTGATCCTTCTGGATTTTAGCTTCGACTCCTTGTCCTGCTAAACTGCCAACCCCAGTTGGCTATTTCTTTAAAACGATCCCTCGTTTTATCTGTTTCTCCCTTTTTCTTCCTCCCGTTGGTTCGCAAGTTCGTTTGCGCTGCTGATCCTCGTTGATTGGGCACTCGGGGTGTGTTCAGGGGTCCACCTTAGCTTTCGCGGGACAGTTTGCGTTGTCTGGCATCTGCGTAATCAACGAATCGAATCAGTGGACGCTGGCCTGGATCGAGGCTGCTCGATCGACGCTGGAAAATCGAGTCTACAGAGAATTGAGTCCAGAGAGGATCTCGCATTCTCTCTCTCTCTCGCTTTCTCTCTGTTGCTCCTTCAGGTTAATGATGCTACACGGTACTTTGCTAGAGTCGTACGCTCGTGGATCTACTAGAAATTGTTTGCTTGACCACGCGATCGCGTTCACGTGCACCGAAGCTTTTCGTATCGTTCGATTATTTACATAGTCGACTAAGACGTGGAGGTTTGCATGAGAGTTATGGAAATTGTTGGAACAGGTTTTTCAGTGAGATCGGTTTTTGCGGGACCGCCGACGAGAGTTCGGACACGGGAAATGGTTGGTTTAAAAAATTAAGGTGATCTGGGGCGGGAATGTATAATGAGGACGTCGAAGTTGCTCGGGGTGATTAACGTTTCCTCCTTCTCTTTTTTTGCGAACGACCCGTGTTTCGAGGAGACTCCGGAAAAGTTTTTGCCGGTGATGACTCCGATGGTTTTCGGTGCTATTTAATATTCTGAATAGCTGATAAGGTGGCGAACGGCGCAGCCGGTTTTTGGGTTGGGGTAGACTTCCGGTAACTTGATTTCGGCCCGAGGCAGAAGCCATTCGAGATGGGGTTAGAGGCGGGTAGATTCGAGTCACGTTCCAACAAATATGAATTAGTTGATTTGAAGAGGCTTGATATAAACCTGGTTACGCGTAGCTGGGTCTCGGTTAGACGCAAACTTCGTCAAACGTCGTCAAACAATTTTACTCTAGATTGCGTTGAACGAATTTAAAAGTGGAAAGAATGTTGAACAGCCTTGATCTAACCCTGGTTAGATCTGAGTTAGGTTCAAACATCATCAAACAATCTCATTTTAATCTCGGTAGGTTAGACTGAGTTTGAGATTGGTTTGATTGAGTCTTAACTAGATTCAAGTCAAGAAATATGAATTAGTTCTGAGTTGAATATGGTTTGAAAAGGATTGATCTAACCCTGGTTACGCACATTTAACCTAAGTTCGATATGAATGAGATTGGTTTACTTAGGTATGAGCTAAATTTAAGTCACGTTTGAACGAACTTGAGTTTGTTTGATTAAATCTGATTCTGAACAAACTCCACTTGATCTTATTGTTAGTACAGTTTTAATTTAGGTCTGTGTTTGACACAAATTGTGTTTAAATTAAACTTTTAGACGAGTCTTCGAATTAGTCTCAATCTAGTTTGACTTAGTATCATCTGTCTGATAGAACCTTAATTAAATCTTGTTCGAATCACAGTAACGTTTGTTTCGATTTTATTTAATTTTTGTCTCGGTTTTAATTTTCATATTTGTTTATAGCTTGTTTACACTTTGTCGAACAAGTTTCCATCACCTCTGTCTTCGTTTGTTAATATAATATTAATTGTAGTACCATGAAATGAAAGATATTCCTTTATTTTTGAGATTCGCTTCTTCCGTGCTGATTGTCTGACTAATGCCTGCCACTTCCACTCGAGAACACAATCAAGAAGAAACGTATCCAGCAATGCATTACAAGAATATTTTTCCATTACCGTGTACACCGTGATAAAGAACAGAGCCGGATACTTCAAGAGCATAATATAATTAAAAACAGAAATCCCAGAAGTGGAAGCGGCCAGCAATAGTCAGCCACATCAAGAAAATATATCTCGGCTTACATACGTCCGGAGTATTTACTCTGCGCGACTCTGGGACAAATTATATTCATTTTCCAACCTCCTACGAGTACACGCCCGTTGAAATGCATGTTTCGAAGCATAAAATTTGTTAATAAGATAACGTTTAAGCTGAAGTAAATCGTTAAACCTTCTGCAGATGCAGAATTAAAAATAGCAAGGTAAAATTATATATCGCAGCTTCAAAGGTTGAATTTCTTCCGTGAATTCTTGACATTTTTGCACAGAATATTCCAGAGAATTGTTCATAGCAATATTTATAATAATGGAAATTCTTGCGAGTACCTCGATGCAACAATCTACTATGCGTTTTGTCTGAAACGAGCTTCGAGTTTCACGGAAATATTTGGATTATTCATTCGTGGGCCTAATATTTATTTAGTCCGGGAGACTCGAATGATCAGAGTTCGAATTCAAGCACTCGAGGCGGGCTGGAACGGTTCCCGGCGCATTATTGAGTTGTTTGTATGCGGCGGGTCTCTTCGGATCGTCAGAACTACGGCGATTTTTTCGCGGCCGCCGCCGGCGAATAAACTTCGTCGGAATGAAAAGTTTGGCTCCTCCCCCGTATTGATTAAGGCTCGATTCAACGATTCCCCCGGACGAGGGTGGGGGGGCAGCCGATTCGAGTGAATCTGCGCGGAAGAACAAATCGAGTAAGCAATTTCACCCAACGTATTTGAGGCCGCCCCGCGCAAAAATATAAATACCCGGCCCGACCCGGCCCGACTTGGCCCGACGTTGCACCCGGCACGTTCTGCGTCGGGCTTCGAACGTGTTTCGAGTTTGAAAGAATGCCAAGTAGGCGAGCGAGCGGAACGGAGAACTTCGGAAACTCGCTACTGATAGTCCACGATGTGAAAAAAATTTAATAAAACGGCGGGGGATACAATAACTGCAATTTAGGCACCCGGAAAAATATAAAACGTTATTTCATGGGTCTCGAAAAATTGTGACAGGGAAGGAAGCCGATCTAAGTGACTTTCAATTCGAAATGCAAATTGTGAAGGGACGGGAGGAGGACGCTGAGGGCTGAAATGATTCGAATTATTTCGATTTGTGCACCGAGGGTTTAATCTTCCTTCGTCTTTTGTGCCATCTTGAAGGATTTTTCGTTCGTGAAGAAGCACAATCTTCCTGCAATCTTTTCAGTTGAAGAGACTTATCTTAATTCGGACTATCTTATTTTAGCTTGAACGGTCTTATCCGAGTGCAAACAATCTCTTAATTCAAAAAGTCTCGTCACAGCTCAAACAATCGTATTTCCGTTCGAACAACTTCATTTTAATTCAGCCTTATCTTTTTCTTCATTGTGTTCATTTGATATCAAGGAAAAATTAAAGTGTATATTTAAATAAAATATTCATGAGACCTCGTTCCAGAAATTCCAAAAAATTAAAGAAGTTACTTATCAAAAATAATGATCAAAAATAATGATCAAAAATAATTCTTAAACAAATGCATGAACTCTGGAAACTCTAAAATACTCTGAAGAATAGCAGTGAAATCTAAGTACCATATTAACACTTTGCCGTCCGCACGTTTCGTAAAAATTTATTCGCTTGGCGCCGGCAGCTCTAATTCGGATTACTTGGCTTGTCGCCGGCCGTTCTTGACATTATCGGGAAATTATAAATTGTAAAGTTTTAATAAACTCATCTCTAGTTCTCATGATAATAATCGTGTCGTCTATTTCGTCTGCCATGATGAAAGGGCACAAGCACAGCAACAGATCTCAAAAGATACTGAAGCGCCGAACACTGAGCGATACTATTTATACTATTTTGTGCGCGACACTAATGTGGTGTCGCCGGCCGTTGGCCGCTATTTTGCGCACGACACCACTGTGGTGTAGCCGGACGGCATAGTGTTAATTCTGTTATATCATATCCTCTAACGTGAACAGAATCAACTAGAGCAGACTAAACAAAGAATAATCAAACTTTGTGCATCTCTGAAATATAAAATATTGAAAAAGTCTTGTCTGTGATAGAAACGAGATAGAAAGAAATTTAAGTAAAGTAGAAAATGCACCGACTAAAAATAATTGAATTTCACTCAGACCGAATGGATTTTCTAAACAAACGTGGGAAACATAGAAATTCCACAGGAGCTTCGAAGAATAGCAATCTGGGTGAGAAATTGTTTTAATTTGATTAATTTCGTGGATATTTTAAGTTTTAAATCGAGTACGAAGTTAGCGGCGATAAAAACTGCGAAGCGACAATGAAGGGTGGATGATAAATGTGATTTCCTGGCAGAGATAGGGAGACCTCGGAGGGAAGCGTCGTCGGTGAGAGAGAGAGAGAGAGAGAGAGAGAGAGAGAAGATCGAAATAACTTCGCCTTTTCGACAAATTTGACGAGCTCGCGATTCTCTTATTCAGCGCCAAATTAACGCTGTCCCTTTCACGGGGTGTTCTGTTTGCCTTTCGAATCTTCTCCTTCTTTCCCTATTTTCCCTTCGAAATTCCCCCCCTTCCCGACCCGTTCACTGTCTCCTCTCCCTGCGCTTCTGTAATCCGCTTCACCTCGACGCCGAGCTCTGAAATTTACCGGAATCCGTCGTACTATATCCTCGGAGCGAGTCGTTCTTCTACGTTTCATTATCCGACGTTCTACTATACGTATCTGGAATTCATACGGTCCAAATTGCTTCTAAAGCTTATTCCGATACTCGCCGCCTGAATTTTATAACGTCCGCGAGTCCCCGGCTTTGCGAAATCTACTTCAAACTCGTCGCAGACAATTTCAATTTTTAACGACAGGTAATGTCGGTTTTACGATTGTTCCAAGCGATTTTTAAATGTAAATTAACAGTTTGATTTTGTTTCACTAATTCAGCACTCGTTTCCAGCTTCGGGGCATTTTCGTTCGCCGGGTGTCGATGTCGTAATATTCTGAATGATGCGCCAAGGTCAATGAATATGGGAACAGATTCGTCCCAGACACGAAAATTTTCATGAAATTTACATGGGGAGGATGGGTTTACGGTGAAACGTTTGGCAGAGATTTTTGTTATCAGAGAGACCCTTCATGTTGGAGGGACGAAAGCGGATCCCGAAGATAGGGGTTGAAAGCAGGTTCTTCGGAAATCTTGAAAATCGCTGGATATGGCAGCAGAATTTTTAAATTTAGGGGGATCTAATCGTTAAGTTGCGAATCTTTATGCGGGATAAAAATTCTCTGCGTCGACTCCGGTTCAGAAGTTTAACTCACCCTCTGCTTCAAATTCGAAGGAAACAGCGTCGCGGTTACTTTAGCATTTATTTTAGGATCGCGACGATTATAATTACTTTGCCATTATTTATTGTGTGCCTCTAATGGATGCATACTGGCAACAAAGATGTACAATTTTATTTCGGATTGAATAAAATTAATGACATACATGGTTACAATATTATGCTAGAGATTAATACCAGAATTAGTCAAAATTAGCACATTTTTTATTTTACCGTCATTCGGATTTTAAAGATGAAAAATTTATCGAATAAAATTCTTTTATTTACTATATAAAACTAATCAGACGTAAACCAGGTCTAACACCAGAATTAGGGTAGTAAAAATTACGAACAGCACATATTTTATTTCACCATAATTCAAATTGTAAAAATGATAAATTCATTCAATAAAATTCTTTTATTGACTACATAAAACTAATCCGGCCTAACCCAGATCTATCACCAGAATTAGGGTAGTCAAAATTACGAATAGCACATTTTTTATTTTACCACCCTTCAGATTAGAAATATGCAGCCATGAAAAATGTATTCAATACCAGAAGTTAGAACGAAACCTGTCGGTTTTACAAAATAATGTAAAATAGTCGCCTCGAGCGTTCCCTAAATCGAGTGTGAAGAATTTATGGAACGGCGGCTCGTGTTCGCGCAGACGAGCGTGTGCCAGTTGAAAACCACAAATTCCCGGGTTCTTCAGTTTCAAATTGAACCCGACCCCGGATCGCTATCGCAGTCACGGCACCGGTCGGGGCCACGAATCGTTGAATTCTCTCGGATCGGCCATGGGAAAAAGATCGATCTGTTGACTGACTGCGCAACGTGGCGCAACACTAAAGAAATTATTTGCCCAAGTACACGGGAAACGAACGCCGAGGATGGTTGGTACGCGGCACACATTCGACCTGATTCGACGGGGGCTAATCCCCCTTCGCGCTGCGCTTTTCATCGGTTACGCGGGAAACGGGCGTCGGGCGAAATTCGGTCTAGACTTCTCGCGTCTACATTTTTCAAATTGATTTACCGCGTCCCTTTAAAGCGCGCCCTCTTACGTACAGATGCCTGGAGAATGGAGAGAAGTTTAAGACGTCCTTTTACGAGCCTCTTGGTCTCTTCCACGTTCTTCCGCGAAATCGCTCGAGTTTTACGCTCCTCGTAGGACTATTATTTACCGGGGAATATGCTGCGAATGTTGCCGAGAGCAGGCGCGAAAGACGTATGGTGACGTTGTAGGACTCGCGTGTTTCGAGCGAAAGCGAAATTATGCGAGAATTTAGGGATTGCGAATCTGGGATGATATTTGTATCGTGACTAAGAAGTGGGAGTACGAAATCATATTTTTATTGCGAAAATAAGAAAGGGTATCTAGGTACGCACCATCGAAATAAAACAATAGAATGCTTGGATAGGGCAAGGGACCCAATTACTGTGGGGGTGCCAATCACTGTGCCTACATTACTTATACTTATTTTTAAAGAATAATAAATCGCTTTTCTAATATTCATTATGCTTTAAAAAATAAGTAATAGGCACTGTAATTGGCACCCCCACAGTAATTGGGTTCCTTACCCCAGAGTTTTATCGGATATAGAACATTTTCGTCACATATGACCATTTTTCAAAATGGGTAAAGTATTTGTGTATTAGTTTCGACTTGAAAAGATCACAAAAAGAAGAAAGAATTTGTCAACTAGGTCCTGTGGCTTGTAATCGATGGCGACAACTTTTATTTTGCAGAAAGATTTGCTGGAAGCTTTTAAATACATGAAGATCGACAGGAAAGAATCTGGTTTTATCAACGAATGAAGGAATAGTGTAGTTCGTTAAGAATCGCGAATTCAGAAGATTGGCAGGGGAAGTGATCAACATGGAGTTCCTTGGTTCTTCCATTGGCCAGATCGAGATACGCGCGGATCCCATTTCATCGAGAACCCACCCCGAACAGATCCACAGATCGGAGAACATTCTCGAGGCAGCCGTCGAGATCCAATCCATTTTTCCTCCCGCTTCGTGGACAATTAATTTCAGCATCGAGCGCGCCGCCGCGGAAACGATAACGTCCATAGACTCCTCCCCTACTTCCGTTTTACCGGAGATAGGCCCGTATCTCGATCTCCGTTTTGAAGAAGACCCTCGAGAAGGGACTAATTAATCGACCGGTTGATTCAATCGAGCCGTGGATTCGGCCGGTCCGCCATTATATCATCTGTCTTCGGCCGACCTTCTAATTAAGGTTTCGTTAGGAAGCTGGGAGGATCGGTTGCGCGATCGAGGCTCCTTCGAGGAATCCTTGGTATGGATCCTCGAGGATCGGGACGAGTCGGAAACTGGTCCGCGACCGTGGACGACTTGTCGCGTCATTATCCGGCAATTAGGGGCGCATTGTTCGCGAGCGATTTTAATTACCCTTAATTAATAATGGAGTGGATGGGCCAGGCGTGGGTTACTGTTTTAATGACCGAGAAAAGTTTTGTGGATTCTGCGAGATCAAAAATTAGGCTTCTTCAATCAATAATATATGTATAATGTTAAACAATAATATAATATATTATATATTAATATTCCCAGTACGATTGTAGAATGAATTTTATAATTTCTCAGTGCTCCTCTTGATAGATATTATCCTATTCCCAAGCATGTGCAATATTTAATATGAGTCAAATTAAGTTTGTTAAGTTTGTTAAATTTGAGTTTAATTAATGAGTCAAAGTTTGCAAAGCGTGCCTAATGTTATTCCGCTTTTAACGTTCGACATTCTGCACAGGTATTTTGCATGGTTACGGAGATGTTAGCGACAATTTCTGATTGTGCGCCAATTAACATTCGTTCCCGTGCATAAACAGCAGTTAAACGAAACAATCGGTAATCGATATTAATTAAAACGCACCTGTTCTACACAGCTGAAAATTCCGAAGTGATATAATCGCGGAAATCGTACCGAAGAATTTTTTAAGCTATTTCGGCAGTAATTTCTTGCGAACCTTTCGGTAATCTGTTTCGCCAGTTCTCTTAAATGCTTCATTGAAAGTTCTCGCAAAGAGTCTTCGTTAATGATGGAAACATCGAGCGTTAGTGGCAGCCAGTAGAATTTACTTAACAAAGTTAGCTGGGAATTTGGAACATCGGTTTCCGAAATTGCGTCCGTCGAAAGCTTGAATAAAACGGTGACTGTTACACCGTACTAACGAAACTCGCCGGTAAATTAATATTACGTTACGTGCCATTAAAAAGTTTCCTCCTCCAATAATTGCAATAGTTTGTAAAAATTCCCTGCGAGAACTCCACTACAGGAAAATTTCGTCGACTAAAGGACTCCTTACGATAAAGGTTAATTAAAATGTAGCATCGCTTTTTGTTGATACTCCCACGTCCTTGTAGTTCACAAATTTAATTGTGTGAAAAATAATGTTTTCTACACTTCTGCTATTTGCTAAATATACAAGCAATTATATTTTAATCTCTTATCTTTTCATTTTCAAAGAAATAATTTGCGAATTCGATAACACAATTACATTTGAATCGCTGAAAAAATGAAAATAATGAGAAGATAAATAAATAAAATATTGATAAAACCTTGTTCTGAAAATCCTAAAAAAGTACATAGGTGTGGTGACCCGTAGCAAACACGATAGAACAATTTAGAAAGCAGGAAGTTTATAAAATGTGGCAGGGATGAAAGTTAAGAGAGAAAGTTTAAATAAAAATTGGCGCATCGCATAAGATTATGCTGCAACGCTCGAACACCTGGATAACCGATTCACCGTAAAAATATCAGAGTATGTTTATGGTTACGGAGCACAGGAATACTGGCTGCGAAAAATCGTCGAATAACGTCACGTATCGCGTGTCACGGAAAGCAGTCTGCATCTCCGTTCGCAGCTGAGGTGAAACTCTATTAAAACTTCGTTAAAATTCGCTCCCACGCCCAGTAATAAAGCCATTCTTATTTCGTAAGTCGCTCGTAAGTTCGCACACGCGTTATTCCGCGTTGTAATTCGGTAGTTGCCAGGCCACGCACGGACTTCACAGTGGAACAAGGCGAAATATGCGCGGCATTCGTGACCAGCTTCTTGGCCGCGTGTTTCGCCACACTCCCCGGGAAATGTAGAGCCAGTAGAAATGTAGTGTAATTGCTACGTCTCCGACTGTGACCCTCGGCAATGGAATTTTTTCTGGGACGAAAGCTAGCCAATCAACACCTGCTATATTGTTAACCCTTAAATCCCACCCCTGGCAGAAAATGTTTAACCAAAATCGCGAGTATGACTGTGAAAGGAATTATTTGGAAATATATTCAAAACGAGAAATAATATTGTATGCGCAACGTCGTTCAACCCTTAAATTCCACCCCCCAGTAGAACATATTCAACTAAAAATGTGAACATGACTGTGAAAGGAATTATTCGAAAATATATTCAAATAGAGAAATAACAATGCATGCGCAACGTCGTTCAACCCTTGCTTCGAGCCGTAAATTCCACCCCCAGTAGAACATATTCAATTCAAAATGTAAACATGACTTTCAAATGAGTCATTATGTTGTATATTCAAAATGAAAAATAACATTGTAGGTGCACCATTGATGAACCCTTAAATTCCACCCTATGTATACATATTCAAATGAATCAAAAGATTTTGAATCGGCGCACGAAGTAGAACGTCCAAAATCAAGTCGGACGCCCACAGAATGAATAACGTCACTCTCTCGCAGCCTCTCGCGATTAATGCAATAATTTACTAGGATTTTTTAAAGGACTCTTACCTTGGAACCTTAAAAAATAACGCAGTTCTGCAGGGAAAAGGGACGCGTGTAAAACGGAACGGTGATTCTATTTTTCATAGTTAGCGTCCCCTTTCGGCGGCTCAATAATAAAACAGTTTACAGCAGAATGATTTACGGGTGGCCTTTGCCTGAGGTTTCAGCATGTTCATTCGAGGATTTAATGCTCGCCACAGTGGAATAAGACGGGACACGTACGCGGCTCGTCCGACTGCGTGAGGGTTCCTTCACGGAATTAACAGTAAAACTGTTTTTACAGCTGATAGTATAGTTTACGGGCATTCCGGTGGCAACGCGGGATACAATATTCAGAGATTTGCTGGCTTTCACGATCCACTTTTACTCGGGAATGACGACGGCCTACTCGGTAGTCGGTGTCACGACGGCCATTTCTCGAAATGGCTAAAAGTCATGATCTCATATCGTTCTCGTAAAAATTGGCATTATTATGTGCTCGGGAATGTTGGACACAAATATCTGTTACTTAACAACAGCGTGAGAAGCTTAGAACTAAATCTACCACGGTCAAAATGAGCGGGTTTCCATTTCACAGTGGTGGAAATTATAAAAACATTTTCAGAGGAAATCACTGAATTGACTTCGTTATTTAAGCACATATTATAATGAGAATCGTACAAAGTTTAAGTAATATCAATTTCCCTTGTCCCTTCTATAAGACGTTCCACTTTTGTATGTTTTGTGCTTGGTAAGTTTAGTGTTAATAAAATTTCAAGGTCCGAGTTGAGTATGATAACTCGAGTCGCTGCTTGTTCTTCTCAAGCTGCTGTAAAATGTTTAAAAAAAATTTTCCGCGACCTACACCACAGTCAATTTGAGGGTTGGAGCCTCCCCTTCATAATAATCCCATGCAAATTGTAGTAGCAGTATGATTTTTTATTTAAAGTCGGTGTTCGTCCCGTAACCACTACTACGAGAAACAACCCTCTCGAAGCGGGAAATTCAGATGACTGTAAAATGTTTAAAAAATTTATCCCGCCATCGAGACTGCGGTGAATTTGAAGTTCAAAATCTCCTTTTCACGATGATCCCATAAAATTGCAACAGCGCTATCACGTTCAACCTAAAATCGCAATTTCAACGACCAAGGCGGCTCAAATCGTGAAGTATCAAATTCCTACTTCGAGGAAGAACTTCCCCCGAAACCGGAAGTCGCCGAGATCCCAATTCCCAGCTTCCGATCTAGATCTCCTTGATGCGAATTCGGGGAACATTGATCGATTCCCATTGGAAGATGAACGTGTCTCCGGTGCGCACGTTCCTCGAGTGTGCTCTCTCTCTCTCTCTCTCTCTCTCTCTCTCTATCAAAGGTTCGTATAACTTGTTGATCATGCGAGCTTAATGCTAGGATCGTCCGCGTGTCCACGTTACAGAAGAAACTGCCCGGGGAAATTTCAATATTTGGAAAAGTCGTAGCATTACTCAGACACACTCGACGCACGAGCACACAAATCGGCCGGCGGACCCGCAAAGCGGGTTTCGAATTCGTCTGCGACCACAGGCACGGTTCGTTTATCAATTTCGCGGGTATCCGAATCGATAGGATCCCATCAACCGATTGCGTTTCGCAATTAACAGGGATCCCCGGGACGAGAGTCGGGCTCGAATATTTCGATTTGTTCGACTCGGCGATCTGTTCCAGAAAACGACACCGGCTGAATTGAGAGATCGGAATCGCTCGGTTCCGCGAATAAAATATTTCTCGTGGAATCCTGTTTCTTGCCGGCGATCGTCTGTGCGAACGCAGTTTCTCGAAAAACTGGCCAAAATTCAATTTTCCTAGTACGAGTTCCGCTACTGTGGCAGATTTGTTGTACCTCTGCTAGACGGAGAAACATAGCCGTTTAGTATGTTGCCTACCAGAGCTTGTTTTTGTGCGTAGTTGTATGTAGATTGCTTATTTTATGCATTCATGACAAAACTGAGCAGAGGAAACACAGAACAGTAAATACAAGAATTTATAACTATTATTTATTAATTTATTCCTCCAGTTCGTGTCCATTCAGGCATAGAATTTTTATTTTGCATAAAGATCCGGACTAATTAACTCATCCATTATAGTTTTCTTTCGATATAAGACGATAGTTCGGGACCGGCTTTCGTCGTATTTCGGATGAAGTAGGAAAAGAAGAGGGAACAGCGATTTTCTTATTTCGAAATAAAAAGCGTCCCCACCGTTACGGGTCACGTATGACTCCGCTATAGCAAACGGAGGGTTAAAATGGTTATTCAAATTATTGCAAACATACACTATCCACTTCACTATCCAAACATAGCTATCCATTTGATTTATATTCCTCGTGATCGATGATAATCATGTATGTTCATTATAGATAAATAATGCATCGCTATAATTTTCATCCGATAATGGAAATTATTTATGATTCGATTCAATGGCTTGCACTGCACGATGATTTATCACTTGTGAACGTTCCGAATAATCTTGATGATGATTTAGCCTACTACTAATTCTGTTTTTTTTTTAAGAAGAAATTTTCAAATTTTATTGGTTGCGTCAATTTGGCACCAATGCACAAATTAAATCCAGAAGATGGGAACACAGAGAACTCGACATTAAAGGAATTTTGAGCTCTTTTATTATTTCTACGCAGATCGTTGGACTGCATTTTGAGATTGCAAGTTCGCAGATTTACAATCGCACATTCGGTGAAGATCGAACTCGTTCAAGGAAGCTCGAGGAATTTTGATTTTGGAAACGGTGGAACATAAATCGACGGATACTTGCGAGACTTTGGGGACTCGAGAGTTCCGAGTAGTAGATGTCCTATATTTTTAAAGAGGATAAAGAATGAGTCGTGCAGAATCTCTGCCGATTCTAACATTCAGGATTTACGGTCGTGCAATTTTCACTTCGATCGATGTTTCGTCTTCACCGTATTCTCACCGGAGATTCAGGAACGTTTGACAATTTTCGTTTTCGAAAATGGTGGATAACAAGTCGAGCCACGTCTGTAAGGCTTCTGGTACCTAAATCTGCTATTTTGTGGGTTTAAAATCGCGGGAGTGTAAAAATTTAACCGTTCCATACTATCCGCTTTCAAAAATAACAGAGGATGAATCGTGTAAAGAAGATTTACGATTGTGTATTTTTCACATAGATCGACGGCTCGTCTCCGCCACGTCTGAACTGAAATTTAAGAAAACTTGACCATTTCCGGTTTTGAGGATGGTGGAAAATAAATCGAGGTGTATTGGTCCAACTGGAGGTGTATTGGTACTACTGGAGGCGTATTGGTACTACTGGAGGCGTATTGGTGCAACGACGTAAATTTTGAAAATTCCATAATATCTGTTTAAAAAGGGAATGGAGGATGAATTGTGCAGAATCTGTGCCGATCTCAGAGTTCGGGGGTTCCAATTGTGTATTTTTCGCATTGATCGTACGTTCTCCACCACATTCGTTTAATTATACCGGCAAAGGGGTGCGAAACGGTCTCCCACAGAATTCTCCGAAGCTAATCCTCCCAATTTACACCCTCCATTGCGATCGAGGTCCTAGCAAACGGAATTTTAAAGGGATTTTTACGGATCCTCCGGATCGCATCCCTCGAAACGACACCGTAATCCGCTTACGGGGTGTATCTGGCCGGAGTTAATAACCGACGGTTGGGGAAGGAATTTTGAAGTCAATTTTGTCTGAGAGGGATCGACACCTATCAGAGCTTGCTGTGGAGGAGGGCAATCCGACTTCTGTTCAACGAAACTCTGCCCGACAGTCAGGTGAAAAGCAATTTATTCCGTTTTTTTTTTTTTTGGTACTCTTTGACGAACTAACACGGCCTGTTGTTGTCAACCTGCTGTTTTTTAAGTGAATTCTGTTTTAGTTCTCACCGCTATACTCGTGCACTCAAGTAACCATCGAATATTTAAACCGCACAGTACACAAATTTTCTGCATATTTTTAAATATTAATTTATCGATATACTTTATTAATACCGACAGTATTTCATACTGATTGGATCATTCTAATAATGAAGTGTGAATCGCGGTTTCTCTTTTAATAAATTTTTGGGTAACAGAAAAAGTAAAGAAATTATTTTAGGTTCTTCTTTAATGGGTAATTTCAATTTCTAAGCTGCTAAATTCCTTCAGTAATGATGGAATGATGTAATTAATTGTAAATTTTATGCATATGTAATTTAATAAGTGTAATGAGTGTTTCACTTTATGTAGGATTTGATCAGACGCTTGATAAGATCAATTAGATTCTATTTGGTTCGGCGTAAATTTCATATTTGCATAAACATCCGCAGTCTAATTACATCATTCGAACTATGCGCTTATGCGGTGCACTGTAGTGGCTTAACCTAATCCAGGCTTGGCTTAAACTTGTGAACGGTCTCCACAGTGGCCCTCGTAATTAACCAGAGCACAATAAATTATTCTTATTGTGCATGACCAGATTATATCCTTAGTATATATCCTCGCTAACGAAAGAGGCAACCTATCAACAATGGTCCAAGTTACCTAAAAAAAAAAAATATGTAGTGAAATCCAAAAATGAACACTGTATTTCCACGGTCTCAGAAATCTGAAATACTGATTGGAAGTCCGGACAATTAATACGTCAAAAAATTCACCTTTGAACGCGCGTTTTCGTCACGAGGTGAAAGAAAGAAGGTCACAAAAGGTGAACAATCGGCTGCACTTTCAATGCAGGCCGTTGCAACGCCGTCGGCCCGGGGAAATGGGGCGACTTGAAGTCGATTGAAAATCCGTGATACACGAATGCAGGCCGCTGTTTACGAAAGGACTGCATTACTCTGACCAAGGGAGTCCTCCCTCGAGCTTCGCAGGACCGCCATTCCTGCATGCTCGACATTAAAGAATCATTCCTCGGCGAGCTATCCGGAAAATCCGCGTTTCACACGCCTGGCACGATCAATTATTTACAAGAAATTTTATTCAATTTTTATCGACGGTTTCCGATGAAAAACGATGCACTCTGTCACAACATACGGGCAAATTTTATATTATGCCGTAAATTTTCACAGTAAATCGAAACATCTGACACAATTCGGGCGCTGAAAATGCGTCGCGCTCCCTGCAAACAATGTTCAATAAATTTTGATGTGAAATGAGTTTGTGACGTAATATTTTGGAAAAATTTACTGGATTATACTTGGGAGAACCCACAGAATTATTCTAGATTATAATCGTTCACGCAGCTTTTACCATTAAATCAGAAGAAATTCTTAAAGTTAATAGACATTCGACTATTGCTTGCAAACTCCACGATAACTGAGATTGTTTTTAGTGTCAAGCGAGTGTGTTCAATAATATTTGACAGATTCCTCCAAGATTATATGCGAGAGAACCTACGGAATCGTTCTAAGTGATAACCATCCGCGTCGCTGCTATAGTTCACGTAGAAAACATTCTTAGGGTCAATAAAGATTCTACTATTGTTTCAAAATTGAATTGAAATTATTTTTCAGATCAAATGCGTTTGTTCAGTAATATTCGAGAAAAATTGTCGGTATTACCTACTCTGTCATAACCTGCAGAATTATTCTCTGTGAAACTCGACCCTGTAGCTTTGATACTTAAATCCGCAAAAATTCCTAAAAACTTAAACTTGAGAAGTGAGAAGTCTGAATGAAAAAGTTACTCGGATTTATCTTGAACGTCTAAAAATTTATGAAAATTATGGTGACTGAAACGTGAAATTTGTGTTGTACAGTGTCGTTTTTTAGAGAGAGCGGCGCCGAATAAAACGACATAATTAATGCCGATGATTCTCGAGACGTGCATCGAACCGAGAAGGTTTCGGCAGCGTTCCATGAATATTTCGGTGAACGGAGGAGCATGAGGGGCGAAAGGAAGAAATAAAAGAAGCTGGCACATCGGAAGAGTGTATCACGTACAATCCGTGTACGCTTCTGCGAGCCATTAGGGGATGATGCTACGACGTTGATCGATTAGAAGTCTGAACGGCGGGCGAGAGCGTATCCCGATGTACTCCGCGCGCTTTTTCTTCCCGCCTCTCGATTTCCTCGTTTTTCCGACGTCGGAACAGAGTTTACCTCTCACGAAGATCGCTTCCGTAGATCCCCGCCGGTCTCGCTGGCAAATAAGCAGCCAGCTGGCAGAGAACTCTCTGATTTTTTTTCCGCTACCCGGGTCGTTGGACCGTCCGAGGAAGCTTTCGAGACGGCTTCCAGACGTCTGGACCCTTCGCTCCTCTATCAAGGATCGACGAGCAGCTAGAGATATTGATCAATTCTTAAAAAGTGGCAATCGCGAGAAAATTTTTCTGACAGCTGAAAAATTCACTGAGAGGCTTGTGGCCTCGTACCCGAGAGGGCGTGGCGTCTTACCCATGGGGGCGTGACACAAGCAGAAGCTGAACAGCTCTGCAGTGGAGAAATAGATAAACATGTACAGCATTTTTCTATTATGTACATAATTGAGTCATTTAGGAGCTCGAACAGCCCGTTGTTGTCGGGACAAGATGTTCTTCAAACTTAATTATTAAATTAACTTGATAACAGTCCTGTAATATCCGGAGGAAGATGTTTCAAGAAATTTCATTAAATATTTCGCGACACCAAAGTTCCGAGAATATGTGCACTATAAAAGGGCGCATCCTGTAAATTAATTATCTACAGATACTTTACACCGTACTTTAAGATGCGTCTCTTTGGTAGAGTCGATAGACGAGAAGTAATTAATCGCGTCAGACGAGAGCCGCGAAGTTC
Source organism: Halictus ligatus (assembly GCA_028454255.1). NCBI lineage: Eukaryota > Metazoa > Arthropoda > Insecta > Hymenoptera > Halictidae > Halictus > Halictus ligatus. The sequence continues at coordinate 5,937,621 of CM052129.1, forward strand.
CGCGAAGATTTTGAAAAGCTGGGTCTCGGTTACGACATCGATTTTCCAAAGATATTCACAAATGTGCTTCCCCGCCGTGCGTCGGCCCATTTATTACTCCCACTATAAATAACTAAATGGGTGCAGCTGGCAGCCAAAAGATGAGAAGTTGAATGAAACTTTTGAAAAGCTTTGAACGTTGCTAGTCGTCCGAATTGGGTCAGCAGAGCTCAAACATTCTGTCCCTTAATTGATTTCAATAATTTCGCTGACATCTTGCAAACAAAAAAATCTGATACATATAATCAATTACTTATCGTTGATATAGAATTCATCAGGTGTACTCTTTGTCCATTCCCTTGTTCCTTCACAAACAACCCACATTCATTAACGTTTTAACAGTGATCATCAACATTTTCTATGCTCTTACTGCGTCTCACTGATAAATAAAGTAACTAATTTGAATTTGGAAAAAGTTTATAATTGGACTGATGATTTTACGCATTTATGGGAATGATGGGTAGGTACGATTTAAAGTAAAGAAAAGTTTAAGAGAATTGAGACGTCAACGTATTATTTTCAATTTACTAAAATTAGTTAAAAAATACAGAACTTCGGCTCTTGTTTCTTGTAATTGATGAACGATATTTTTATTCTTCATTAATATGCGCAGTGTAGGCTATGAATTGATTTTTGCGCCTAATATTATAGAAATTATATACAGGGTGACCCAACAATTTTATAGTGGTTTGGATTGAAAAGGCTGATTCTTAAGGTAATTTGAAATAACTTTTTCCTTTACGAAAATATTCCCCGCGACTTCGTGAAGGAGTTATTAACGATAAACGCGGACCAATCAGAACGCGGTTAAGCAGACGCCAATGCCAACGCCACGCCCAGCGGGACCTATCCCCGGGCAGGAAACTGATAGCCGTCCTCCGATTGGTCCGCGTTTTTCGTTAACAACTCGTTAACAAAGCAGCGGAGAACATTTTCGCACAGGAAAAAATGACTTCAAATGACCTCAGGAATCAGCTCTTTCAAGGAAGTACAACATTTTTCGGACACCCTGTAGAAGTTCGTCGAGATCGATCGATTCTGAATATTCGAGCATGTTCTGGGTTTCCAGAATCCTTCAGGGTCTACCGATGTCAGATTGATCATACTCGACCAGAACTATGCCAGTCTCGTTAAATAATGAACGCCTCAACCCTCGTTTCGCGAAATTTGATCGCGATCGCGATCGCGCTTCGTCGATCTTCGCTCATGCTCGTTGTCCCGTGAACCACGTTCGAATGGGGCTCGAAGCCCCGTTGAATATTTGATTATACGAATGTTCGCATTCCTGCGGAGAACGTGACTTCCGCTGTTTGTTTAATCCGGCCGACAGAAACTTATACAAGTTTAAATAACCACGCCGCGAACTTTTCTCCGAGTTGCTGAATGTATTCTCTGGGCACCGATCGTTCGGCTATACATATGTGGAGGAACTACGCTTAATTAAAAGTTGGATGTGGGAACGAATGTCTTGCGAAGTATCATTCTCCCTGTTGCACGTTGAGCATATGAAATTCAAATTTATGTGCCGTGTATTCCGAGGATCGAATTTGTTCCCCCGTACTGTGTAGTCTTGTAACGTTCATAATTAATTTCTGTATTAATAGAACGGTCACCTCCTGGACACCATAATGAATAGCCTGCGGATTTTATGCACTTCTGGCAAAAGTTAATTAACAAATCCGGAAACAATTCAATTATCCAGCGAATTTACCGTCATCATATTCTTTCCAATTCATTTCAATCAACAGTTCATTAAAACGTCCTTTCCAATTGATCGAAATCGTTAAGAGATAAAATACGTTTTTAATCGACTTCTGTTTCGTGTAATTAATACAGGATTTTTACTGGCACGAGAAAAATAATTATTGTAGCACGACAGACATAATATTTGACACGTTTCGCAGAAGATTGATCCAATTTTTATCGTGCTGCATGGTTTAGAAAATTCGTATAAAAATTTATGGGTGCTTGCATGACTTCGGTGAAGATCAAAATAAAAGCTCCCAGCGTGTTATTAATTCCGAGGCAAGGAATTGTGCGCGCGACGATAGCTGGGAGCGAGATTTGCTATAAAAGGGGGATGATTGAGTATTATACGCCACGCCCGCAAGTTCAGCCCCAGAAATCTTTCATATCCGTTATAATGCCGCTTTATGCGGCATTTCTAGTCGGCCACCGAGGATACTTGAGTAACAGTTACCAGAATTCAGGTCCTGGGAAACGTTTCTGGGCTGCTCTCCATCGCGCCGACAGCCCCTTGACTTTCATTGCCGCCCCCACCCTCCGCCTCGTTTTCCTTTCCCGTCTTACTCGATACTTTCAGTTTGCAAATTTTACAAGTTACCCGTCCGCGCGAACCGAGTTTCTCATTGTTGGAATTCCACTAGGAAAATAGCACGCAGCGTGCAACAGCCAGGAAATATGCTGCAAGAAGCACTGACCGGCAGCGGGGGTGGTTATTGTTTCCGCTAAGGCAGCGTTATTCCCGATAATTTATTTAAATCGTGCAAGCCAAACGGTGTCGGCGGAGAAAGAGTACATCGAAGTATTACAAAATTGCGCTGCCACGAATAAACTGGAAAATGTTTTATGGACCTCCGCGCGCGAGCTTCATCATTCCGGGCGAAAGAGCACGCGTTTCTCAAAAGAACCTGATCAATTATTCGACGAGAATAAACAACGTCGTGAAACTCGTGTTACGGTTTTGGTAACGATGAAAAGTCACCTGGAGTCTTGCAAAATCGTAGCAATTTAGTGGACAGTTTTGACACTGGGTTTACGAAGCACTAAAAGCGACTATTTTAAAGTTTTAGTTATTTAGATTTTCAGCTATTTTTATTGTAACATGTTCTACATTTTTGCCAACGCTTCGTCAGCACTGCTTTCGTTTCATTTTAAGGGGCTGAATAAAAGAAACGGAATGTTGGCAACGAATCTGCACGAGGTCGCCAGAGATAAAATTAATTGACGGTCGTCTCTACTTGAATTTCATAATCCGCACAAGTATTCCGTTGCCACGTGCTCCGAGCATCGATTATGGCGCGAGAGCGCGCGTTTCAACCCCCTGGGGGTTCAGTCGCTGCCATCGATCATCGCCTACCAAATCTAATTCCACCCCAGACGAAAGACTCGTCCGAGGGCGGAAGATTTCTCAATTAACTTCTTATTGCCAGGCAAATTCGATTCGTTTTCTTGGAACTTCGTCCTGTTCGCATGACCACGTGTGTCGTTCCGGGAATGACTTTAACGTGGGCATAATTTCAGGGAGTCCAGTTTGTTGAGTAAAAAATTACCAAGGAAAATTTTACTATTTTAAATATTCCTGTACTCGCGCCGTGACTTAAACAGCATGCCGTCCCTTTATACTTTCGTCAGAAGAGCCTGATGTAATTTTAAATATTTTTATTCCCTGAATTATGAAGCGACTGAAATAAAATTTCATCCCTTTATGCTTTCGCCAAGACCGTCAAAGACAAAATCGTGCAATTTTAAACGCTTCGCTCTCCAAAATTTCAAGTGACTTTCCACCAACATACCTTCTCTTTGCCGAAGTACTTCGCGGAAACCGCGAGAAAGGTCGCCGCCTCTCGAATATTCCACGATTGCCATTAATCCGATTTAACCCGGGCCCTTTCGCAAATTGGTTCCCCTCGAAGAGAGCGCGCTAAAACCATGCGGATAATTCCAGGATAATTTTTTTCCCGGCTGTTCTCGCTATCTCGGGATCCGATAGACGTCTTCGCGCGGTCATAACCCCGGCACGGACAAACACTCGATTATCCAATTAACGCGACCCCGATTCAGTTTTGAACGGATGATCCGCCGTTCGTAATTTAATAACGCATCCTCCGGAGCCGCTCTGCCCGACAAACAAACCGAAAAAAGAAACACACTGACGATCGTTTTTTTCCTCGGTCGTTCGTTTGTTTCGCGGACGGAAAGCAAAACCGCTGACGGGACTCTAATATTGCACGTTGTACTTTTTACGAACGAGCGATTTCGACGAGCGACGTGGAAGGAAATTCGATTGAACGCTTCACCAGAAGGATGAAATATCGTGTCCGACAGGATTCGCGGAATTTCTGCGCGAGAAATTAATTGTCGCGGCTAATTGCACAGGAGAAACCGGTTTCTGCGGGACACGACCATAAGTGGGCCAAACTGCGATTCCGGTGGAAAATCACAATTCTGCCTTGTGAAGGGGAGATTTGAGTCTTTAAATTCCAGGTGATTTTGATCGCGAGAAAACATTTTCCGAATTCTAGGTTTTCCAGTGAGAAGAGTTTGCGATTCAGCTGAAACTCTACCTCAGGAAACCAGAAATTGTTAACTTCTTTTTATGCAATCCCGTAGACTTTGGCAAAATTCTGAAGATCCATGTTTCAATCATGGGCGATCACTAGTCCAAAAGTTATACTTGTGTAAATATGTATGATTTTCAGCGTTTTTGACAGATAAGAGCGTCACATAGCTTTCGAAATAGTGACCTCCTAGGATTGAAACTTGGATTTACGTCATTGTTTCGCCAAAGTCTACAGGATTACATAAAAAATAGTTACAAATTTCGGGTTTCCTCAGATAAAGTTTAACCGTCAGCTGACTCTAATAAGTGGTCTAAATCGTAATCCTGTCCCAAGCTAAATTCTTTTGAATTTAGGCATTTGCAGTGAATTTAAAGCGTCCAAAGCTCTCCAATTTTGATAACTTCGAATTTTTCACTTTCGATTGGCCGAATTCGTTGTTGGATCCAGTGCGAGAAGAGGGCGACCCGCGTGTGCTTCACAAACAGAACGAAATAGTTCCGAGGGCCAATGAAAACAGCGTGTCGCTCGGTGTTTTGAATGGACAATTCTCGCGGTTGATGGTCCACCGGTGTTGGTAAAAAGAAGCAAACGCCGGCTGTTCGTGAAACACGGTTTCCGTAATTCGCGGCGGGCTTCATTAAAACAAAAGCCCGCGAAGTCGCGCCACAAGAGAAACGCGGCTCCCGTTATAAAACGAATAATCTCGCGGCGGGCTTGAGAGGTTATCAGTTTTTCAACGGGGTATAGGATAATACGGATATAATTGAAATTCTGGGATCCCGTGTCGCCCAGATATTGCACGCCGCCGAGCCCTTATTTTTATATCTGCCGAGCGGTAATTGCAATTCTTGGTGCGTAAATTCGCGCGAGAACTTATATTGCGACCGAGTCGAGTGAACTTTTATTAACTCGCCACGCAGCAGAAGTTGAAACGCTTTTCTCGGCGAAATTTATTTCTTTCATTTACTTCCGAAAAGTCGGCGGCTTTCGATATGCGGTCTGTATTGATTTTAAAGCGTGCGAATGCTTTTATTGTTCGTTGTACGAATTTTCATTGTTCAGGCCGAAATGCCGGCAGAATGTCCGAAAGCAGCATTGTACGCAAGTTATTGCAAATAATTCTTTCGCACGTGCCCAATAGATTTGCAGTGGTGTTTTGCAGTTTCGTTCGGTTAAACCTTTATTAAAACCATCGAAACTTATTAACAATTTCAATGGTATAACCTTCGACATACAGATGTTCATATATAAAAATTGACGTAACGCAGGATGGGAACATTTTCCAAAAAAACTGCCGACAAACATTTCTCCCACGCTCAGATTAAAAGCTAAATGTAGAACATTCGCAAAAGTGCATCCACGATAAATATTGAATACCACGCCCGATGAATATTTGTCTATCCGCTGAAAAACATACGACCGTATATCGCAAACACTATTACCATTTACTGTACCATAAAATACTCCTCTAAATGATCATCGATGCTATTCGATGGTGCAATAGTGATTTTTGGAAAACAGGAAAATTCTCTTAAGTGGGTATTCCGGTTTTCGCATTTTTAGAATTTTTTTTTTCAGAGAAAAATTAAACGTATTGCATCGAGATTTTGCACACATGTTTATTGACATTTGAAGTACATGTGTGATGTTTTATCTAGTGAAAATAATCAAAATCACTCGAGTTACATATCATTTTATGGCACACATACTTTACAACTCTTGTACTTAAAGAAAATTACCCCGTAAAAGTGACCATCGACTTGAAAAGGTTGTTCTAGGATCCAAAAACGATGCAATTCGTAGGTACACGTGCTATAGTGATTTTTCCGCGGTGTTACACTCCGGGATACGAGTTCGCGAGTCAGGGGAACATTCCGGGCATTCCGGGCCTTCTCCATTAAGCTTAGGCAGTCGGTTTTCTAGCAAGCGAAGACGTCCGAGGCTCGGAAGCAGCCCCAAAATGGAAACAGTATCCCGCCCCGGAGGATCGGGAAAAGGATTGGCGTAATGCGCCGAAGTAGGATTACTATGTCGGCGAATTTCCCGCACGGAATAATGCACCGGGACAATGGAAACGGGGAAGAGTTCGTTTCGAATCGGTTACAAGGAAGCCCCGTTCGCCGCCTTATCCCCCGAGGTAGTTTCGTGATTTAACCCCCGCCGTCTAAAACTACCTCCGACGCCACCCCCTTCTGTGCACGTTGACGTGTATTGCGCTTTAAATAAAGCCGCGGACCACGCTCGTTTCTCTATATAAACCCGACGAGAAACCGCCGCGCCGCTGCTGCTGCTGCTTGTGCTGTTGTGCTCGCGAAATGAAAAAATCGCGTTCCGCAAAAATTGTTTATGACGGCTTTGGAACTCCACGGGAACGGAACTCGGGGCGTGACTGAACCGAGTTTTCTGATCGCAGCTGGCTAATTTACATCAATAACTCCTACCTTACAAGAAAATTCATGGTAAAATTTTTCGGAATTTTTTGGATCTTCGGGAATAACGAATTCACGAAGTCAGAAGGAATAAGAAATTCACAATTCTTCACCGATTTCATTGACTTTGAAAATCGATTGGACCACTTCGAAGGCGGTCGACCCGATCGAAGAGTATTTGCAAACATTTCCGCGCGAACAACATTCGCCGTCGGAAACCAGATATTTAGAATACCCCCGATGCATCTCAGAAACCCATTCGCAACCATATTCACCGCCTTGTCGCGAATTTCTCGGCGCGAGGAGCAGATAAAAAAAAGTTTCCCCATTTCCTCGCGCATCTCCCGGGAGGAATAAATTCGCCATTGATAAGGCATCTTCCGCGTCACTTCCGGTCGTATCGGTGTCCAGGTTAATAAAACTTTTCTGGCCGGTTCCCACGGTTCTTCGGAGAACCGTGACGTCTCGATTGTGACGGCGGAATTATTCATCGCGGCCCGACGACGCGACGGAGAGAGGATGGAAACTCGTGGCAACAGTTTCTGTCCCTGGGAGCCGAAGTATTAAAGAACCCTGAGGGAGCGGCGCCCGTGGCGAACCGGAAGTGCCGCCGGAAGTGGTCTCGGACGCTTCGGATCCGCCGGCGAAATTCGTCCGGATCGTGTGACCGCATTATTTTGCATACGGACGTTATGAAAGTGACTACGAATTTTCGTATTTTCCCAGCAGGGTCAAGTCGCAATAACTTTTCCTGTGTACACACCGGGGACGTGCGAACAAACGAAAGCCCGCGAAATTTGCCGTTCCTCGTGGTTTCACCCTCGCGGGTTCACCCCCGCGGATTGCGAAAACAAACTTCTTCAAACCGGACCCCTCCACTTCCGGATTAGTAACAAGCAGCTGTCGGCTGTCCTGCGTCGCAGCTAACGACGTCGTTCCTGTCGCTTCGATAAATTATCGACGGAGTTAACATTAACGGACACATTAAACGTCCGGCTTGGTCGAGACACGCGGTAAATTTTTTACGTCGTCTAGACTCGTTAGTGTCCCCAGGATTTTCGTAGGGACGCCATTAAACGGAACGACCCTTTCTATTGACTTTCGCTTTGCCCTTATCCGTTGATTATCGTCCCGATTTTTATTTTTAGGCCGTGGTTTTTCATGGGGTATTTAAGATGGATGCTAATTGTACTGGTTAATGGCAGATTTGCGTTTTGATAATTATTATTGTAGATTTTAGCGGAGCCAGAATAAATGAATTCTAATGCTGCTTTTAGACCTCCTTCCAGAAATTTGATTTTAAAGACCTCAAATTTTTTAATTTAACACTAAACCTATCTCGGCCGGTCAAATGGACCTTTTCAAACTTCTGCGTACAATTTCGTAGATACAACATTGTCGCATCGCTATGTATCTCTACGAATTTTCTTAAAGTATGTATACAACGTATTTTTCTGAATTTGAATGAATTTGAATAATCTACTATGCTTCCTGTTCGATATTCGTTATTCGAGTGAACAAGGAAGGTTCGAGCGATAGCGACGAAGCGAATTAATAATATTCGCATAAATTAAGAGACAATTGTTGCAGGGAAGCCTGAGAGAGCACGGCTGATCGAGCTGCTTCATAGATTTGAACAGGAAAATGTTAATTATAATCGTCTTTATTATTTTTTTACTCAGCCACGGCGAAGAGAATGAATTTCTCACGGTTCAACGTGTCAAGGAATTCTGCAAGGAATGGGACTTAATCAATATTCGATAACTACCAGTGTTAATTTTCTCGGTAGACAATTTTCGACATGCTTTCGCATAAATAAAACTTCGCGAAACTATAACGGGGACCATAACTTTTAATTCAAACTTTTTTCTGCGTGTCATACAGTTTCCTAAATAAAAATTCACGATAACGAGAAAAAGTCTCTTTGGGACTATTTAGGTTAGGTTTCAGGCACCCTTAGGGCCATTTTTTAACAGGAACGGATGTTGTTAGTGTTGCGTTATAAATTACGTTTGTACAAATTTCCGAATTTTTTAAAATACGTATTTGTCAGTAAGACTAAATTTATATTTCTTCGAAGATAAAGAGGTACTATCCGAAAGATTTAGGATGGAAACAATTTTGTTATAACTATGTTGTGGATCAACATGCGAAATTTATTTCCCAGTCAGAAAATTTTCGTACGTCGAAAATAAAATAAGTGTTCCCAAATTTTTTTCATGTAGTAGAATAGCGTAATAGAAACAGCTGTAATAAATGTGCTTACAACATTTGCTTCCACGATTATGATAACAGCTTACAAAGAGGGCTCTAAAAATATCACAATCGATAAAAAAAAAGCTAGAAAAGATCGGAAAGTCTCACGATCTGATTTCCACCCCCAAATTACAGAGAATCAAAGGATTGTGGCGCCGGTATAGTAACCGCGGCGGTGGGAATAGTTGACAAAGTTAGAAAGTTTTCGCGGCCGGGCTGCGTGTCAATAATTAATTATGCTGCCTCGTCCAGCGCGGTTGACTTCGTGCAATGCTTTTCCCATAACACGGGGGATTAATTGCCGCGAAGTTGGCTACAGGGATTCACGTTAACTTGTAAAACGGGATTCTAAAAAATTGCATAATCGCGTTCAGATCACCGCAATTTGCTCGTTAATTGAAAAATTCCGGCGAAACTGCAATACAATGAACCACAACCGCCGTTTAATATTTTTATTCGAGCCGCATAGCTAGCATTCCTGCCAGAATTCCCAGCATGCCTTGCCGGATCTACAAGAAAACTCTTAATCGATTCGCCCGGGGATCGCAAGTCGAATGAGTCGGGGACAATGCGATCTTCTTCGTAGAATCTTCTTAATATCGGTAATTAACCCTTCTATTTCAATTCTAATTTTCCTGGCACTCAATTTAAATTCTTGGGCACTTGTATTAACGCTTAATTAATCATCATTCTCGTCCATTAGTTCGTCATTTGTAGTACTATCTCATTTGTTAATTTTATAGGCAGTCTTATGGTTTAACACTGGGTTTATGAAGCACTAAAAGTGACGATTTCACGTGACTTATCTATTCAAATCTTTAGCCATTGTGTTGAATAATATATAATACATCCAAAGAAATAAATTTTTTAAAATAATTCCTTAATAATTGGAAATTGAAAATATTAGACCCCTTTGGACTAGCGTTGAACAAAAAGTCTAGCTTGCCACACTTTAGAGCGAGCATGGATTTTTATTAAAATTTCAGATCGCTATCACTTTACGAGGGGGTGGAAAGGCTAAACTCTATCTTTTATTGTCTCAGTTACTACTTGAGATATTTAAATGAAATAAAAGCGAAAATGAAGCTATAATCTAGCTTCACGTGGTATATTTTTTCAGAATTTTAAATCAGATTTGGAGAGGGTGAAAAAATGATCTCTTAGAGGAGGTTTTCGCAAACAGCCCTTTGAGGGATCACCTTTAAAAAATCAAATATTTATTAATCCAGGCTGTAAAAAAAACAGAAAATATTCCGAGATACTGATCGAAGTCTCCAATTTAATGTACAAGCGGTGCATTAGCGACCGCGTGGGCCCCCTTCCATTTTTGTCAATAATTTTATGAGAGTTTTCTTGCAACTTCTATTCCTAACTCGAGTTTGAGGGCCCCCAAAATTTTCTCCGCTCGACTTGAGCCGTCACTACCTGGCCCAAAAGAAACCACCAGTATTCCCAAACAATCCTAAAAACGTAACTGGTCGCGTAACAGCGACAAGCACTCGCCCCAACGGAGTAGAAAATCAAATTACGAACTTCCGATGATCGAGTACGAAATACCGGGCAGTAGTTTCGCGTGGAATTCGAAATTCGCTGGGTTTCCTTAATGGGGGGAGGGGGGGTCCGCGTATTAGGGAAAATGAGAATATCAGAAGCGTCACGGTTATTGATTATCCAGACGGCCAGAGGGCTGCGATTCACTAAACCGGAGGCTCAGAAAGGGGGCGTATAATGCCGCGGTGAGGGGAGGGGGGACGAGTTGCACGCGAAATTGATAGCAGAACCAACGAACAAGCAGGGAACGCTTGCCAAACCGGCTTGCTAGTTCGGAGAATCGAGCGAAACGGTGTCGGACACGTTTCGCCCGCGTTCCGTTCGCTTTACCCGCGAAATAAAGTCCTTTCCCTGAATGGACGGCAACGTTTGAAGCTTCAATTCCCTGCGAGAGCGGCCAGTTTGCGCGCGAGCCACTCTTCGCGCAACTTTGAGAACGCCGCGATCATCGTGTCACCGATTTAGGTCGGTTCTCTACATTTTTTGCGCGCGTTTGCGAGCGTAATTACACAAACAACGCGCGCGGATACTGGCCACGAGTATTTAGATGTTGAGTACTTTTTTTTTCAAAATTTTCAGCACATTATACATCGTCCAAGAAACTAACCTAGCTTGGCAGAAAAAGGTCGTCTGATCCATTTATGAAAAAGTTATTCTGATTTAAAGTGTGCGCCATCTGACTGTATAATTTGTCGTACTCCACGCAGTTTTCTAAGTAAATTATTTTCCGTTCCATCATATCGATTTTTTGTTAATTTTACGTCCAGAGACAAATAAAGTTACAAAAATGAGAAACTCAATAGGATGACTTTGAGGATTAATTAGTTACACAGGCTGCCACCTAATAAAAATAGTGGAAATTCCTCTCTCAAAATGAAGTTACACTACTTTAAGAGGTTCATATAATGACAGAATAATTTTTTCTCATTTGTTTCGCAAAAATTGAGGAATTAATCTTCGATGTAAGAATTTATTATTTATTCGTTGCTTTAAAGAGATTTGTATAGTTCGATGTAAGAAATTGTTGAATTTCTGTAATGTTGAGGGAAATAAAAAAATGTTCTTGACAATGTTCTTGTCGTGGAGCTTGAACGGTCTGCGGGAGCGAGACAATAAAGTGTTCAAATAGTTGTAGAGGATAGCGTAAGCCCGTTTATGGCTTCGTTACGGACCGCCATTATTGTTCCGACATTTTTACCGGCCATTTTCCCGGCATTGCTTAAACTGTCCCCTGGCTATACTTTAATTCAGAGAACACGGCGCGGCGGCGAGAATTATGGGGATGTGGTTCATAATTAACGAAAGTGAAAAATAGTGGGCAGATTTGTGCGGAATGGTGAGTTTTTTTCTCGTGCTGCTTGGAATTTTTAGGTAATTTTTTTTGCCACTCGCATTAGCCTGAGTAAATGCGGGCTCCGCCGTGAGATACTGAAATTGCTGTTATTAGTACAAATATGAATTTTTCAAAATCCTATATTCAAATAAAATACGATTTAAATTGCACAATAACTCGAGCACACGCTAGAAAAGTGTGGTTAATCTAATTTTTGTCGATAGCCAATTAAAATTTCTCAATCGTCCAATTTTGTTTTGTAAACCTTTGTTTTGATCGGACGTAAGAGAATTGCCCGGAAACGTTACTAAAAGATCAAGAGAACGAATTTCGTTCACTGGAACGAACACTTTTACGAGCCATTGTAGTTTGCGGAACAATTCTAGGGATTCGCAATTTCAGATTGGAAAGTATGTAACCAATTTTGGTCGGAGTTTATTCAGAATTCATTATCTACCGGGTTCCATTTCCACGGAGCTCGAGATAACTCTGCTTGTGAAATGAATGCTCCAACTTTGTTGCTAACTGCCGTCGGCACGGAACATAAGTAATCCTCACTGTTTAACTTCTCCCTTCTCTTTCAACTCAACATTTACAACTGTCGAACCCAAAAAAGTTAATTTATTTTTCGGAGGTAGGGGGGCAGTAATCCTCGGACTCCTGCGAGTTCTAGGCCTATGCCGGAGTCATTTCTGACCCATGCCGATTCAGTACAATTTTCTCTCGATATAAGGCAACAACTCGGGACCGGCTTTCGTCGTATTTCGGACGAAGAAGAAGAACAGGGGACAGGGACTTTCTTCTTTCGGAATAAACAGCGTCGTCTCATATCGGAATAAAATTGTACATATTAACAGTGAAATCTCGATATAAGTCACTTGCGCGGTTCTGGCGAGTGACGTTTAGGTGGTTGTCGCTGAACGTTGCATTTGAAATACACAGTGCACGCTGGAAATGTAAAAGTCACTTTCCGTGGTGGTGTGAGTAGTGCCAGTGACTTTTAAACGCGAGGCTTGCAACGACTTATATCGGGAATTCACTGTAAATAACAACAAAACTAGCAATGAGAAGGAACATTTAGTTGCGACACAAATAATCATTGTCATCAATTTTTGCTGCGATAAAACCAACCATGAACCATTAAAAATCAATACTAAACACCAACGACCTACAATGTACCAACGTGATAGCCTAACAAAAATAACAGATAAAGAAAGATAAATACTGAACAGAACAAAAATAAATACTGAATAGATCAATGTACTACCGTAACGACCTAATAAAGCTTCCAGTAACAATCGGAAGCCCCAAACAAAGTCAATTCGATCCAAAGATTGGGAACCGACGATAAAGCCTCGCGGACGTTAATGAGAACCCATTTAGCCCACTTCGTTTAGGGAACGAGTTGTGGGGGGCCAGCAGTAATCTCGTGCTGCAACCATAAATTCGAGGAATCTCGCTTGCATCGTGGCCCGTAAATTATTATCCCGCCGGGAAATTATTTACTATCGCCCGGGCGGAATTCTTGGATCGCAGGAGCTGAAGGAAGAAATTCGTCATTTCCCGACCGGATTGATCTTCCTCGCGGATTTTCCCGTCGATCTTCTCGCGGATTCGGACTCGGCCTTGCACCACTGTGTTCTGTCGAGAACAAGTTCGAGAGTCCGCAGGAACAGCCCCCCTCCCCCCGCCCCGCCCCGGGCGGCAACGGACTTATGAATTGAATTTGAATCGGCAACAAGCTAATTTGCAAGACAAATATTTGCCAACTGAATCCTGTAATCCCAGCCCCCGGACGTGCATCCCGGCTGCAAAGTGCTTTTTACTTCCAGGTTCGGTGTCGTCGCAATAAAAATGCAGATTTCATCCCGGCTACTTTGTCTAATGCCCTCGATTAATTGACTGTGATCACTCTGGAATATCGATTCGCTCGGAAGGCAAGTTGTCGTGGTCGAATCGACATTCTTTACATCTTATGAAACATCACAGGTATTAATCGTTTCAGATAATTACGCGGCCAGATGGGATCTTTTGGAAACGAGAGGTTCAACGGGAATTTAAATTGTACCACTTAATTGATCGAGCACTTTTTGACACTACGTTTACAGAGCACTAAAAATGACTATTTTATATTACTGTATGAAAATAACACGAATGCATCTATCAAAATTTGTGGCCATTTTTTTTAAATAATATATACCCAAAGAAATCAATTTCTTAAATTTTGTTAAATAATACCTCATGGACGCATCTTTACAATCTTAATATTCGTGAATTAAAAATACTAGAATCCGTCATTTGACAGGTCAAACTTTTTTAAATTGGACCAAACGGGGTGAGACTTTATAGCAAAATGGTGAAAGCAATTTTTTACATAATTTTTGTATTTTGTGTTTACAATTAATGTGAATCGAGGTGAAGCAATTTTTGTTATTTCATTCCCGATGTAATGCAATTTTGCCTTTTAAAATTTAGTTTACAGGCCACGTAGAAAATTTATCCATCCAGCTCCTCGACAAATTCCGACTCATTAGGACCAGTTTCAAAAGAGACATATTGTTCTAAGAAACAGTTGATCAGTGTCACTGTTCGTTCACGTTGAACTTCGCAAGTTCGTCTCTAAAAGGTGACGAACAAGCCTGGGCACATAATTATCTGTAATAATTAATGAGCCCTAACTTGGAAGCTTCGGTGGGTTGTTTTGTTATTTTCATAGAAAAATTTTTAAGTTATCAGAGCTGGAAAGCCAAGTATCGACCACGAAAAACAGCAATTCAACTCTTTTCCTTCGAACGATAGAGAGCCGCATGAATCACCGGCGATTTAATCGCCATCTTTCGTATCGAATCAACTTTTTTTCTATGGAACCGTGCACACACACGCGGTTCTTTTATGTATTTTCCGCTACTTTATAACTGACTCCGGCGCTATGAATGCTTCGTATTGCGTGGGAATATTGTTTGCCGAGTCCTACACTTTATTGCTTTATGGTTTACGCTCCCTATAATTCTGTTAGCGATACCCACGTCATTCGTATCGTTCGTTTCATCATCTTCGATTCAATTTTTCTGACCCAGTTGACTGCGCCCGAGCTTCCTTCGGCTCCGAGATGGCTTCTTCAGGCTTCGAGCACATTGTTCGGGCTGGGATTAAATTAGTATTCCTTCGAACTTAATTGTCGTGGCACGTTGTCGCTCAATTCATCTATTCACGCGTGTGTCGAAAAATCGTAATCAATTTTCTATGAAGAAATCGCTACGGAATTTTGGAGTACATTGAACTGAACAGTAAATGATTGTAAAATTTTATTATTTCTTTTTTTATTCATTATGTTAAAATGCAGTCTTTGATGAAAATTCTTTAAAATTATCAGAAAAAGCTACAAGCTCTCAAACTCCGAAACAAGGCTGTTCAAACTACCCTAATACCTCCCGTCAACCATCATCCCCTGAAAACGGTGCGACAGATACAGTATACGTTCCCTGGTTCAGATGTCCTTGATGACCAGCGCATTTATCCGCCGCCATCAAACGATAAGCTCCAAGGAACCAGCACCGTTTGCTGTTATAAAAAATTCACCGACAGTCGCTTAACCCTCCGTACGCTATGCCGAAGTGATTGGTGACCCGTCAATATGTCAATAAGTACAATTTTATTCCGATATAATTTCTTTTTATTTCACCTTCATTCGAAATAAGACGAAAGCCGGTCCCGAGCCATCGTCTTATATAGAAAGAAAACAGCGTGGATCAGAAACGACTCCGGCATAGTTAACAGTATACAGTAGAACGTCGCCGTTGACGTTCATTGTTCGCAGTTGCCAGATCGAAATCATCGCGAATCGATGGCTCTATCATGGCAACCGATGCTCGACAATGCGTGTCTTTAGCGGGAAGATGGAATTCCAGCCGGCTGGCTGATACGAAACTTTTATTCGCAGAGATTTTCGTCGGTTCCGTTCTCAGCGGGTCGCGAAAAATCATGGTCCCGGCCGCGGCTGCTATAGTTAACGCCGGCGATAAAGGAGAGATTCGCCTGTGACGCGGAAAATACGATTCCCCTGGTCGGACACGATGTTAAAGGAAACTCGGAAAATAGGGGTCGTTGATCCCCGGGAAAATCCTAGGTAAACGCCTTCGTTGAATTATTTAAAATATCTTCAGCTACAAATAAATGCCTGTCCTCCCGGCGCGAGAATTATTCAGAGATCTGTTCCTATTCCCGAATTGCACGATTTTATGCGGCATCAGTTGTTTGAATGCTCGCTTGCGGATTAAAACGGTGGCGCGATCGCAGATAGTGTGTTGCGCAAATATCGTGGATAAAGGTGGCTTAAACGCTCGTGAATTTTTCATATCGATTTTTGTTCTGGAAAGTACTTGCCTCCGATTACAAGCGGAACAATTTTCAGAATCCCAGATTCGTGGAATTTTATCGAACCTCCGTGATTGTAGACTGATTGAAGGGCGTCGGATACTTGAGAATTTTTCAGGCAAATTTTTTTCATAAAAAATTTATGTTTTGTAGGCTTTTTCGGAGCTCTAACCTTTACATGGGATGGTCTCTAACCTTTACAAACATTTGCTAATTTTTTTTAGAAAAAATTTGTATGCCTTGAAAGATTTTTTGGAATTCTACCATCCGGAAACATTTGTCTAACATTTGCGAATTTTCTAGTAGGTTTTCTTTTTGCGAAGGATTTTGGTTGAAAATGATTTTTCGGAATTCCAGATTCGTGGAATTTCATCGATGCTCCGTGCTTGTAGATTGAATTTTTCAGGCAAATTTTTTTGAGAAAAAAAATTTGGAGAATCCTTTGCAGGATATTTCGGAGTTGTAACCTCCACAAGGGATGGCTAACATTTGCGAATGTTTTAATCAATTTTCTTTTTCGTGAAGAATTTGTGAAGTTCGAGATGAAAATGATCTTTTGCAATCCCAGGTTTATGGATCGGGATAATTTCTCGTGAATTGAAAATATGAGCATGTTCGCGAGTTTTTATCGAGTTTTATTTGAGTTGAGTTTTAAGAGTGTTGCGTACTTTTCAGCCAGAATTTTTTAATCCCAGCTCAATAGGGTCTAATCGAAACAATTTCATGACTCCAGAGCGTACGTTGAATCGCAAATGGGAGCGCCTAAAGCTTGCTATGACCCTGATAAAGCCACCGTTGTTACCCGGCTGCGGATGTTTATGCAAACGAGGAGTTTTGCGCGCTGATTTCGAGGAACCGGTAGCAAACACGGATTTCCTGGCTACTCTAATGATCAAAATATTTGATTGTTTGGTGAACATCAGATTTCTAATATTTGATTGATCTAACACACATTTGATACTCTAATATTTGATCGGTGAACAGAACAGCTGCATCAAACAGTGCTAGGGCAAATCATAACTTATCTTGGTCAATTATGGGAGGTTTGGTTTCACGATTTCGCTTGGTAAAATTGGTTTCCAGTAATCACTCTAGGGAATAGTAAAAGACCTAATAATTTGAACCTAAAGATAATAATAATAAACCAAAAAGCTGATTAAAACCTAAGGCAGCAGATTATTTTCTAAATAATCAATTGATAATCCTGAGATAGTGATAATTGATCAATTGATAATGTTTAAGACAAATTTAGGAGTTTATTTAGCAACTTTTTGACGATTTTGATATTCTGGGTCAAAATGGACTCGGGCACCGCAGTCGGAGAGTTAATGGCAGAACACTTTTGAAAGGCACAGTAGGAAATAATCGTACTGTATCATACCACATATTTTTTCTCGTTCTTTTCCTTTTTTAGACTGCGATTATCCTAAACAATCAAATATTCCAACAATAGCGTGCACCAAGGGTTTTATTAACCCTTATCTGTTGAAGGGACTAACACTAGATCTACAGAGTATTTATTCAGATATATAGCAATCTTTATAATCACTAGATTGCCGATCTTTATGCAATAAAAAAATATTCTGCATCAATTGATGCATTATTGAGCCATAATAAATAAAAATTTTCTATCTAATAATTTTAACAAGTAGACCGCGGATTTTAGACAGTTTAAGATTGCTTTCATATTTTATTCGACTCAGTACGATTATCAATACATGGAATAAATTTTTTCCTGTTCGTTAAAACTGAGAAAATTGTATTTTGTATAAAAATCAGCAGTCTATTAATAAGTTGAAAACATGTCTCTAAATTTTCTTAATCTTCTCACAATTTTAAATTGCAACTACCCATTCGTCAAAAATTTTCATTGAACATATTCGAAGAAATAAATTCAACGAATTGTGATTGGCTACGAAAATGCATTTGCGAGAGCTCGTAGTTCTAGTGTCATTATTTTACAAACAATAGCCCTTTACCCGAACCGTCTACAAAATCCGCAGCCGGTCACGGTCCCTGAGTCGGTAAACCGTTCGAGGGGGTCGCAAAAATTCCGCGAGCGTAATCGCATGGCGCAGGGGTGCAGGGGAACATTAATACAGTCTGCAACCGGGCACAAAGACCGGTTCGGGACTCAAAGGTGACTCGATTTTCCATCGTGGCGGTTCGCTACATCGATGTCAGACGAAATCAAGGTTTACCTTCGACTTTTATCGGCGACGCCATCGCCCGCGTTGCAGCCGCCTCTAGTCCTCCTACATGAAACCGACCATGTGCGTATCTCTCTCTCTCTCTCTCTTTCTCTCTCTCAATCCTCTCCGAAATCTCTTTCTCTCTCTCTCTCTCACTCTCTCTCTCTCAATCGAAAGTTCCACCCCTCTAGAAACTTTTGCAGCACTTCCAGTATCTACACAACGTACGTCAAAATCGGCAATAGTCCTGGATCCTACGCGTCCCACGCTTCGCTCTCTCCCGTGCTCTTTTTCCTTCTCATCTCGGCTGAACAAGACTCTCCCGAACACTTCTCTCTTCGACTCTCTCTTCCTCTCTCTCTATATATATTTCTTTATATGAAATTAACCGGCGTCGGTGGTCGAGGGTGAAACGACACCGGTCATCTCCGTTCTCGGGGGTTGCAAATAAAAACGGAATGCACTGTCGGTTGATGTTCAAAGGTGTACAGGTGTACTTGGTATCATTTAAACTCTACTGTCATCGTCTGGAGCGTCCCGAACCCCTATCTGAATTTTTTTATATTCCTAGATCGAGAGACCTTCAACCCCTCGTCTGCCTGTTTCCTCTTTTTCTTTTCTGTTCGATCGATCGATTTTCTAGGGTTTTTTTTACGGTCGACACACGCGCTGAGAGAAGGATGGTGGTGGTAGTGGTGGTGGTGGTCGTTGACAGCGTTTCAGTCCGTATAGCGATCGCGCTCTCGTCCGTCGGCTTCTGTTTTCACCGCGTTTTCGTGTTTGTCTCGGGGGCGAGGGCGGCGTCGATCTTACCGGGCTGAGGTCGCGCGTCCTACTAGAGGGAAAATCCGTTCTCCGTCATTTCGAAACTCGACCCAATCCCCTCTCCCCTATCACCACCGCCACCACCACCCTAGCCGATTCACCACCGAGCGGGGGTGGCTCGAAACTCTGCGCGGACACCGAGTTCCTCCACGGCACACGATTCTTTGCTCTCCCTCTCTCGCTTCCTATCTCTCTCTCTCTCTCTCTCTCTCTCTCTCTCTCTTATTTCGCTTTCTTGCTTTCTACACAGGGTTCTCTCTTTCTGCTCCTCGACCACCCCCTTCTTCGGTTTGCCACCCCTAGAAGCGGAGTCGCAGAAATTGCCTGCGAAGGTCGCCGGAGGACGATAGCGAGATGCGATCGCGTGGATTGCTTCGCTTTTCGGCCGCAAGAGGTTGGAGGTTTTCTTTGTATTGGGGGTTGAAAGGGTTGTGGAACTTTTGTTAATGGGTTGCGCTTGAAATGCGGACCTTGGGATAGTTTTTAAAAATTTTCTAGAACATTGTCTGTTATGATGAGAGTGGAAACGAGTTCTTGGACGTCGAAGATTTAGTATTAATGAAATTTATTGGGTTGCAAATGGTTGTTCTAATTTTTCTTGCGATTAGACTGATATTTTGTTGGGACTCGTGATGAACCTTTTTTAACAGAATTAAGTGAATATGAATGTTATTAATTTACTTTAATACAAAACCTATGAAATTTCTTATTTTGCGATTATTAATATTATATACTGGTTATATTAAATCATAGTGGGTTTAAAAAGTTGTGAAATATATTGAATTCTCTGGAATGTAGTATTTCTCTCGAGATTTTTTTTATAAAAATTTTTTTGGCCGTTTTGAAGGAGAAAGACGCGGAATTTGAGGGTAGAATGGGGGTAGGAGTGAGTCTACTGGGAACGGAAGGAAGAGGGTTGCGTTTCGTTGACTTTTGACTTTCTGGTGGGCTAGATAGGTCAAAGAGTTGTTTTCAGAGTGCAGTACGCATCACATATAATGATGACCTTAAGGTATAATTAAAAATTTTGTGACGCAACGTGGTGCAAATACGTACTTCCTTTATTTCTTGAACGTGTTCCACTAATTCGACACTTCTGAAATTTTTAATAATAATGGTTAAATGATACTGTGCCAGTATTGATTTTTTGGGGTCACTGAGGAGGTTCTTGTTAAAAAATCGCACTGAGAGAATTATTATTTCCTAAAAATGACTCCTACATATACTAATAGAATTGGTAAAGGAAATTAACGTTCCCAGAGTTCTTAATAATTGTCGAAAACGTACCAAAAAATAGTGTTCGATCCTACCTGATGGTTTTTTGAATGGTTGCACAATAATTTCACTGTACGATCATGCGAAAGCGATGCGTGTCATACTGGAAGATTTTTCGGGAATCTTCGAGCCTACGACCTTGCCGGATGAAGGGAGAGGGCCGGGTGCCTTTCCCCTCGGTTCAGAAATCGATATTTAATCTACATTGCAAATTAACGATCTCAGGGTTTTCATATTTCACTCATTAAACGTCAAGGCCGCAGAAAAGTCTGCCACGGGGAATCTGTTAATCCCTGCTCGAGTTTGGCCAACTAATAATTTCCTACGAGATTCTTGTGCCGACGAGTGGTGTAATTAAACTGCGCTTTACAGGCATTCAAATCTTTTAATCCAGTCTGTGTCTGTCCTCTCAACAAATTATATGCGCTCGTTCAAAAATTTATTTAACTCGGCCAATAAAAGCGTCACTGCGGAATCAAATCTGATCTTTCCCAAATGCCCCGTTAGTTGATCCCTTGCAGAAATGTGCAGAATGTCTGGGATTTCTCTAATTAACCAGCAGCAACTCCTCCATCTTTTACGCCCGGAAAATTGTGCAAAATGTTAACAGTCGCAAGAATTATGGCTTAAGCGAAGCAATAATTTTATTACTTATACTGAACAGGCACTGAGTGTTTCTACATATTATTTTTGCCCCAAGGGGATGAATTGAAAAATAATGAAAATTAAATGAAAATAAATTGTGAGTAAGAGGAGGTGAGTAAAATTAAATTTTGATCAGAAATAAAGTTCTATAAAATTCTGGTTCCTCAAAAATTTAGTCCGAAGAGAAACTTAATGCAAGAAAATTGTTCACTTATAAATTGCTAGTTTTCTGTGAAATGGCACGCGGTTAGAGCGTTTCCAAGTGGACGTAAAATCTATAAAAATGTTGTGCAAACGGCCGGATCATAGAACTGACGAAATAATAGCCGCGGAACGATAGGAGATATAAGTGCTTACTAGTGTTCGACATTCCGTTCCCGGGGAAGCTCAGAAATCAAGCGGGGGTACGGGAGAGGCCGAGCTTTTGCAGGAAATAAACAACATAGTCTACCCCCTCTCGGGTGACATCTCATTCCGGCGACCACTCAGCCCTCTATAGCGACCGTACTTTCCTTTTACTCTAGATCCTACTTTTCTCTCCCTTTTCTCCCTCATCTTTCTCACTTAAACTGTGCTCTCGCCAGTGAAGTGCGCGGTTCCGAAACGCCGGGAAATAGCGGAAGGCGTTCGTCGTGGGTGGTTCAATCATGATCCAGAAAAATGTGGTCCCCGAAAAAAATGACAGCAATAAATTACTTATGATCCGTCACATGCGAACACCGGACACATTGATTTTTTTAACCATTACGTCGATATCCATGCAGCCGAGTGTCTACTATAATCTTGTCTTTAAAATTCTTTATATCAATTGGGGAATCGAAATATTTATACTGAAACTATAAGTAAAACTTAGAAAATGTAGAATATTTTTGGATTAATTCATACAACATTTTGTCATTTACGCGCAGCACCTTTTTTTAATGTTCAGAAAATGGTATGTTACTGTGCGAACATCAAACGATTTTTCTCGATGAAAAATTGACGACTAGACTTCAATATCGCAGCGTTCACTTAAAAAATTGTTCACCATTTTTCGTCGATTTCTTATCAATTTTTGCTGCAAAATAGCCTGGTAATATTGCGTGTAGATTATTATTATCATTTTTAATGGTACTTTATGACATAGAAGTTTTCTCTAAATTTTTATCTCGCAGTCTACCTCAAAATTACAAAATGTACCATTTGGATAAAAGCAAGACCAGGGAACAGAGCTGCGAATAATTCAACAAGTGTATTATTAAATTGAAATCGCGCCATATTATATACACCAGAAAAAGAAAATATTAATTGCTCCATACCTCCTATAAGCAAGATAAACTGTAAAATTCTTCCAGTTTTTAAATCTCCCGTACACATGAAGTTCAAAATTACATTCGCTTACTGTGTTCATTTATTCAGAAACGTACGAATGTGGTTGCACTAAATGTAACATTTCGAGCGTGGAACGTAAAGAATCGTCTTCGAAATTACAGGTCCGCGAACCGTAAATTGTCCATTTGAAATTCTAATATCTCCGGTCGTTTACAGCACCCACGTCTGACATCTTGTTCCATTTATTTCACTCCCGTGTATAATATAACCATCTGCAGATTAAACTGGATCGGCTTGTACACGGAATTAAGCTGAAACCTTAGATCTTACGTATTATAATAGCGGATTACGCGGCGGGTACCGCGTGCATGCATTATTCAACGAATATAATGAATTCCCCGTAGATGTTATGGCGGTAAATTTGAAACAATATTTCGATTGTCAATGTTTTCCAAGCTTGTTCACCTCGTATTTTTATTATATCAGTTTCACACAATTTTTATGAACACGTACTAAATCCTGTAATTTGCAATTTTATCGTCCAAACAATCTCTCTTCGAAAACAATGTTTTTACGAACATCATACAAAAATTCATGACCAAAGATACTAATTAGTACCTAATTGATTAAATAAAACCTCGACGTGAACAGCAACACCAATTATTGTTTCTTTAATTCGCGAGTCAGGGGGTTAATAAAAGTAGCCACGTTGAATTTTTGGGGCAATGTAAACGAAACATGAATAATATAAATAACCGAGTCTCGTCGAGAAGAAGGATGCATGGAAGAGTACTTGCGAGAAGTGCCGAATAAATTGCAGAGGTTCTGGGAGGCCGTGGGAGGCTGTGCAGTAAAGGGGGGTGGTAAAATCGCAGGAGAATTTTGCGAGAAAAATGGGGAAATGGTTTGAATCGTGTTTCCATTTTGTGTAGATCGATATTGGATACGCGTCGACAGATGTCCGATCAAGCAGAGTAATAACTGCACGCCGAACTGAAAACGCCTACGGGCGAGCCCCGAACTTCGTGCTCGAGGAAATCATAATCGTGTATCACCATAAAATACGGCGGGGCTGACTTATCGCGACTTCCGTTTCGCCAAAGTTCGACTCGGCTCCGTCGCGAATCGCGCGATGAGTTCGCGGACCGCGTCGGGCGCTAAAAGAAAATGAACGAGAGGGAATATGGGCAGGGATCGTTTATATACGAACTTCTCGTAACGTTCTTCTCGGCACGGTGAACAGTTAGGAAAACTTGTTTCATTAAAGTATAAATAAAAACCGATCTGGCGACTTTAACTAATCATCGGATGACCGAACAGTTTTTAATTAAAAAGTTCGACGAACGACGTCTGTTAACGCTTTGTCCGGCGAGGATGAGCTGACAGCGTTTAAAAATCGGTGATACAACCTTGATGGATTTTCCATCAATTTTTGCATCGTGCTGGCTGCTCCTTTTCTATGCAAAGTTACTAATTCAATATTCTGGTAAGTTAATCAATTTTTTAGGGGAAGCGATTCTGAACCAAAAAGTAAATAAACAGTATCTCCAGCTGAAATATAAATTGCAAGGTTGGGTTTGACTAATAATTTGTTTGCTAGAGCGAACGACTGATAGATAGACTGCAAATTTTTTAATTAAAAAGTTCGAGAAGTCTGTCTCTGGCTTGATAACTTTTTAAAAATTGAAGATTAAAGATTGGGAGGATTTTAATCAAGTTTTTTTTTTTGTAGAGGTTTCTTGTAAACCACGAATCATCTGAAGTGAAGAAGTCCAACCACTACTCTTGAGGTTGTTAATTAAAAGAAAGTTCTTAAGCTTACCTTAGATACAGCATTGTTGTTAAAAAAAAAACCCTCTGAAAAATCTTCTGCCTTTCACCCCGTGGCTTATGAACCAATAATTCACCTTTAGAACTGCACGGTAACAACTTCTTTTGGGAGTATTATTTAACAAAAGATGTTTAAGCTCCTTTTCGACGTAAATCGTGAAAAATTATGAGAAGAAGTTTCGAGTTTCGCGAGGAAAATACGATTCTATAAACGGTTAGTGGTGATTCCGATTGATCTACAGGACGATCGTGGTAGAAACTTCGGTCGGGAAATGTTCGGAACTTGCTGGAATTTTGCTGGGATTTCATAAATACAGAATTTTATCTTGCTTTTCCATAAAGCTGAAACGCGTTTCGTGTCCTTGTTCGGGTCGAAATAATTCAGAAACGAGAAGTTTTCCTTAACTTCTCGACAAGTTGCGCTCTTAGCTTCTGTCTTTGTCGGGAGACCGTCTCGCGGTGAAGATTGCAAACTGTGCTTAAGTACCACGAATAATATCTACGTCTTCCACTATCAAAAATTTTCTAGTGGAACCTTCTCGTAATGAAACTATTAACGACACAGCGCATTTGACAGACACCATTGCGAAAACATCCATGAAACTAGATTGCAAATGCAGACAAAATCATCTCAAAAATTGTGAGATACAAAGACCGACATGCTACTTAAAATTGCCTTAAGTTATTGTTCTATTTAAGACGACATTAGATTTGCATTTTTTCCTTCTAAGTGCAGGGATTGACGGATTCGATTGCTTTATGCTTTTCTTAATAAATCTGTCTCTCTCTCTCTCTCTCTTTCATTGGATTTAATAAATTAAGGAGACGAGGGTCCCTAAAAAAATTATTTTTAACTTGCTCTGGCATCAGGTTATAGCACCTCACACCCCCAACCAACAATTCCGTCCGACACAATCCTAAACACAGGACCCACGCAATCACTATCATCGACAAGCCTTCGCGAGTCGTTCTGCCAGGCAGCAAAGTGGTCGATGGACACTCGATCGCCTCCAATAAATCCGCCAACACACCGGGCAACGATCGGGCCGATTAAAAAGTCCTTCGTCGAGATTTCGTCGCGCGGGACACACCGAGAAGCATCGTCCGTCGATAGATGGTTCATGGATCGTTGTTCACGATCCGTTCGATCCTGTCGAATCACGCGGTAAGCAGCGCGCACGGAAATAAAACTGGTTGAAATGCAACACAGCAGTAGTGCTCACTTAAATTCGCAAAGTTTGCCGCCCGGAAGTAAAATTCTCGCGTTACAGGGCCGCGTTTCTCCTTCAGTAATCGACACGAAATCCAAGTCAAGATTCGACACTTCACAAGAATGCCGCTAAAAAATAAACACGGAATAAAGACAATTTCAAATTTGATAATTTTTGTCTTACCTTTTCAAACGAGGTACCACTGGATTGCTGAGATTCTTCCGATTAAAACGAGTCCAAACACGACGTAAATCGGTCCACTTTTATAAACATCGTATATAGCAATCATACGTATTTTTGAAATTTTGTTGTTCATATGAAGTATAAAAGTAGTCCGATTTAGGTCGTGTTTGGGTTCGTTTTAATCAGAAGAGTCTCAACAATCCACTGATACTACGTTGAGGAAGGTAAGACTGAAATTACTGATTCTGAAATTTTCTGTGTTGCATGATTACCTTTCGCGTCACCTCTTTGATGTATGTGTCTCCGTTTCCTTGGTAGTTTTATTCTATTTCATTGAGATGAGGCTTCGTTGAGCTTGAGATCCTAAGTGGTGGGGGAAGAGTGGGGATGGGTCATGATAACTGTGTATGCCTGTTGTAGATCTTCGGTGATCTTCCAGGCTTCTGATGTGTCAGCACTGCGAGGTGCCCGCTAATTAACTATCGCTAACTCGAAGGACCATCTTCCAATGGTCGGAAGGAAATGAAAAGAAATGCGAGAATGTGTAAAACTAACTATAATTCAACCTAAAAACACGTGAGAAAGCTGCTGGAAGGAGCCAAGTCACGTCGAAGCAACAACCTATGTATCTAGTGGCACTGTTCTAAGCTAGTTGAACTTCCAGAGCGATCTGACTGGGAGAACGCGAGTTACAAAAAATCTAACCTCGGTTCTCCCCACTATTCTAAGTTGCAACCCTAACTTCGGGGGTTTGGTGGGAGGATCTAGGGGCTGTGTGCTTGAAACAGGCCCAGGGCTCGTCAAGGCCAGACATGCTTGGCGACCGAACCGGTTTTTCCAAGCATCTGCTAACTATTCTAAACTGCAGTTTCAAGCACCCGGATGCGCTGAGCCTAAGGGACGAACGGTTTCGAATGTGCTATGGCAATGGACTGCATTGACGGGACCCAGGCACGGACGGTAACATAATCAAGCTACATGTATATAGAGGGAGCTGAAGAGAAGTATAGAGAAAGTAAGATGGAGAAATAGAGTGAGAGGGTAGAAGAGAAATATACAGTAACAGATTAACAAATCCGAGTGAGCACTACTGTACCAAAAAAAAAAAAGAAAAAAAATAGAAGTTAGGGGTGGAAGGCGAGAATAAAAGCGAGAAAATGGTTGGGCGGAAGGTTTGCCGGAGTGCTGTCGGTGGATGGATGTCGAAATAGACAGGGAAGGAAAAAGAAAAAGAACCAGGACGGGTGAGAAAATGGTGGAGGGGGAAGAGGGGTCAGGCGAAACTGAGACGAGAGTTTCGTATTAAAGGAGAACGGCCATTAATTCCTTCATCGATCCGTGTTTCCATTGTCCGGCCACGAAACCACCCCCTCTGGCTGCCGAAAAAAACAAGCGGGCGGAGGGAGATGGTAGAGGGGATGAAATCGACGACGCTCGAACGCCTCTTCGTAAAAGCAACCTCTTGCCGTGTTTCCCGGCCGACGGATTTAATGACACCGAGCCCGGCCCCCGCGTATTTACGTTGTCGAGCATCATTCAGACTCGCGGAAAAATCGACGCGATAGCGAGCGGATTTGTTCCACTGAACGAGAACGGATACGAACAATAAATCCGTATTCCGCGCGGCTCGACGCCAACGTGCACACGACCACCGCTTTACCTTTGATATTTCTTATATATTTCGATAAATTGCGTTTCTTGGATTTTTAGAAGAATCTAGTACCAACTAATAAACTACCTGGTATTTCTGTAAAATTTGAATAGTCTTTCGCCAAGTCTGGTTTCTTTCCTCGGAAAGAAACTTTGTCCGGCGATCTATTATCTGATTTGTTCGACGACTTTCTGTAAACTCTCTTCTTCTGTGCTTTGCTGTGGTGGAAAACCGGGAACGTTTTTTTTTTTAGGCAAATACAATGGCACCTTGTTTCTGGGAGGATTGGCTGTATCATGGGTCTAGCTGACAATGAGCAGGGAGAGTAGAAAGAGACAATGGGACAGTCGTAAAATCGTGGATCTAGCTCGCTGCAATTTTCTTTCCGCTACAGTGAAAATAATGGCGTAACTATAGGGAGAGAGGCACCGTAATTTTTCCTGTAAGCGGCTCGAAGACGGCAGAGACAATTTACACTGTGATTCCTGTCGTTTTAAATAAATGATGCGTACAGTACTGCACAAAAGTAGTGGCGCGGTACTCATAAAATTCATAACTACACGGTACAGATTGGTATTCGTTCTTCAAAATGACATCGTCGTGACGTTGACATCAAAAATGTTGGAATTAAGCAGCTTAAATAAAGCAGCTTAAATTAAGCAACGACTGGGCGCAACAATAATCGAGAAGTGACGTTATAGGAAATTGACTCAAAATGGTAAAAAAGAAAAAAAAAGAAAATTCCGAAGCTAACAGTTCCCAATTTCAGAACAACATGACACAGCCAGTGCATTTTCGTTCCAGCAGCAATCTATCAGCACATTTCGACTTCCTGCCACATAGAATGTATTATGTACTCCATTTTATAGGAACAGCGGCCAATATCCAATCCGGTAATCACAGTCATAGTATTCGCAATACATCATCCGAGGAACGTGTAAATGCGTCCACGAAAATAGTTGGCGTACATCCTATGTAATATCTCGTGCGAGGGACGCTCGATCAAACGAATTGACACCGGCTGATGAGGACTTTCCCAGGATTCCAGCGCTTCAAGAACGCCCTACCAATAGCCTCTGACCAATCACACTATGTTTTCCCAAAAAATACCCTTGGGCGTGTCCATCCACGCAAATGCCATCAAAGTATTCCAAATGCTTTAATTAAAATGAAAGTTCGTACAGCGGGTCCCAAAACTGTGTCTGCTTGAGAGGGGTAATTCCCGAGGTCGTTCGAAGAAACTTTTTCCTCTGAGAAAATGTTCTCGGCAGTTTTGTTAAGGACTTATTAATAAAACAAAACACGGAGCAATCGGGATGGGGCAACAGCGTTGCCAGATCAAGACTTGTTCCCCCACTCTAATTTCCCTTTCTACTCCCCACGCTTCCGCCGCTGGCCGGTCACGTGACGCATTCCGTCTCTGACATGCATACTCCGGGGTACAGGCGGAGAGAGGGTACTCTGTTCCCCTCAGTTCCCGCTCCCTCCCCTCAACCGGCGACATTGGTTCCGGCTCGGCCAATGCTGACGTCACGCTCAACGGGACCTGCCGCCATGCCGTAGTCCGTCTACTTTTTCGTTAATAACTCCGTAATGAAGCCGCGGAGAATATTTTCGCAAAGGAAAAAGTTACTTGAAATGACCTCGGCAATCTTTTTTGGGACACCTTGTATAAACATTGCCATTGTCCAGTACGCCAGGTCTGCTGCAGGAATATAAACTGCAGCGACACAAAGGAGCCTCCCCTCGCGTTTGCAGGATAAACTTTTCGAGGTGGAGAGAACCACCTCCAAACGTGGCGGTCGACTGCGACGTGCGAAAACTTCAAAGGGAAATCCGACAGGAAGACGTTTCGCCTTTTTTTTTGGGATTCTCTCGGTTAGAGGCTGGAAGAGAGCTCCTTGTCCCGGAATACAATTACCGGGTATAATAAGCAGTCAGCGTCGATTCGGGATCGCTTAATGGGGGCGGGCTAGGTGCGCGAGGGGTAGCAGAAGACGTATCTTTGGCTCGCGTTCAAAGACCGGTGCCTGTGGCGGACTCTTTTGCGGCCGTGCCGCATGAAAACGCGGATTGTTCGCCGCGGGACGTGCTCCGCTAGTCAAAGGGATCCCGATTTTTCAACGTTCCCGCAAACGTTATAAGTCGCGCTTAATATCCTCTCTTTATCACGTTCCCGGCGACCGCCTATCAGCCCCGCGAACCTTTTGAATATTAATTATGGCCCGAGCAGCCTTCACCGGGCTGCGAAAGGCCCCCGAAAGGATCTCTGACAAGTGGAACGATGCCCTTTTGTTCGTGCGGTCTCGATCCAAGCCGGCACGGAGAAAATAAATATTATACTGTCCGCCGGGTTCGTTTTCTTCTTTAATACTTAATGTGAAACTAGAATCAGTGGCTTTTCCGGAGAAAATGGCGTAACCGAATAAAGCATGGCCACGCTGTTTGTGTATGTTGAACATTCAAAAAGAACTTTTGGTTCTAATGACAACGGCCCAGGCTTTGTTCGAAGCATGATAAAACCGTAATAAAAGAATCGCAGGTCAATATTTCAGAGCTTACTGCAATGGAGAGAATTCCCTCTATAAGATCACGTTGCAACGAATGTGGGAATCTCTGGAAAGGGATCTCTGGAAATATAGGAGTTTAGGGGTGTGAAATCACAGATCGCACCCTTTAAAATGAGCGAAGGTAGAATGCCCTAGGATTTTTTTAAACAAAGTTATGGGAGCTCGAAGTCTGAGAGTACAGCAGTTCGGAAATTGACAATATTTCAATCACAATTGAATAAGCCTTTAATTTTGTGGAGAGTATATTGCAAAAATGTTTGTATGAATTTTAACGACGATGTGTTGGTAATCAAACAGTGTATACCGCGGTCCGATGTTTATATTTCGTTGAAAATGTCGGGGCGATTTGATCACTATTTTTTAAATTGAACGAAGGTACGCACACACACTGAGCAATTGATTGGGTCTGCTGCAGTTTATGCAGTGAAATAACGCTTTGTGGAGTGCTATATAATCGTTAACGGTGCATCAAACTGTCAAATCCAGTTACTAAACTCTCACGTTTCAATTTTAATATCTTTTTTTTTGTGCTACTTGCTCGCTCGAGTAAATTTCAAACATTTCATTGCAAAAATGATATGCATTTCACTGTGTACGCTTTCTGCACTGTACAAGGAACAGAATTCATGTTTTAGAAATGTTCTATAATCCCCAGATAAGGACACGTATATTGCACCGGCTACGAAACGCATATTATGTTACCAAAGCATTCGTGGTGTTATGCAAATTGCGGTTTGTTCAACCAAATTGCTGAACTGCTGATTGAAGCAGGGGCTGATATTGCATTCGCATCGCCATTGAATGTCTACAAAATGCATACACTGAAAGATAAATAAATATTGTCACAGGGAAAATAAAAAAAGTTTTTTCTTCGATGCTCATACATCGATCAAAAAGTTATTGCTTGTCAAAATCCGCTCCATTATTCGTTATGCGTACAAAATGTCGGAAACAAACTGCATTCCGAGCGTTCAGAACAAATTATAATTAATAATAGATCGTAATTGTTGGATCACATTGGCCCAATTAGTGCTTTAAAAATTTTTCTACACGATCGTAAATTGAGAACAAAAAGTTTCGATCGTAAATTAACTAACACATTCTCGCACCGGAGAATATCGCCAAACGTTCGCAAAAACTTATAATGAACAAACTTCAATTGAAAGCAGAAGTTAACCGTTGTGTCATGCCGATTGAACCAGAGCACGATCAGTTTCTCCGGAAATCAACGTTTCGGATGTTCACGTTCTTTTGCAAATGAAAAACAGTGGGCACCGTCCGTTCTCGGTGGAATTTTTTTGCGGCTCGCCCACGGCCCGTTAAAGAAAGTTATCGAGCACTCGACCGGCTTTATAAAGTCAAAGTTCGCGTCCGGTCGGTTGAGGCCTCATCGTCTGCCATAACCCGCCGTGGCCTTAATTGATCGGGCTTTAACGTGGTCTCATTAAGTCGTCGCTCGATCCCGCACCGGAACGAATATCGTCGTGCGATCATCGGGGAGAACAATCGAGAGAGGGCTTCTTCGATCCACGGTTAGGTAAATTAAGGATATGAGAACGATTACGCTAGGCGGCGGCCATGTTCGTTCCGCGATTCCGGCCTCGAAACGGAACGAAACCTAGGCCGGCTACGACCCGAACTAATTAAACTGTTTGCTGGACACTCACCGAGTGACGTTTCACGGCGGACTGGCCGACATGTAGCTGAGACAAATTTCGGACAACGGCTTTCAGGCTCCCCCATTTGTGCCTGACCTGTTGCTCCCGGTCGCAGCTGAAACAAAAAGTGCGTCTCGGTTAAATGCACTCCGACATGTTGGAAATACAGTGGGAGAGCTGAAATAGACCCGAGGCATGCAACTTCTAATTTTCTATTTTAATTAAAAATATGAAACTTTCTTGGTATTCGTTTGCAATTCCTGTGCGCCTTAAAAATCCACTTGTAAACGTTCGAGGGAAACGATCATAAAAGCATAAGATCCGAGGGAACGATAAAGGCGAGACGAGGGGATCATGAATCCGGACATCGGTGGATCATTCTGTGTCTTGGCGATATGGTCGAGACCAGGCTTTCAAATTCCCGTTCGATCCGAGTATTTTAAGAAGCGAAGTGGTTAGACGACGAGCCTCCCGTGGTCTAGTCGGCGCAGGATACACACGTAAGATGCGGACGTGGTTAATTTTCCTTGAAAGGATTCGGTAGGATCAGTAAACCGAAGGAGCATAGTGCCCTCCCACTCGATTTTGGTAGTGCTTGCGCTGGTCCGCCTGCATACGGAGCGACGGCGGTAGAAATGGGAACGCATTTGTAGCTTGTCGCTTCTAGGTAATCGCCTACCATAGCGTTAGATAAAAGCACGTCGTACAGGGGGAATAGGATTTATTCGTTTCGCGTCAAATGTCGTAGCGGTAATATATAATTTCTTGTTTGAAATCGAGTGCGCCAGCACAACATTTCGGTTTACTTGACTGCGTAGAAAATATTGGAAACATTGCAGCACTCGTTGTCGTAATGGGTATAAAAGCGAAAGGTACTTTTATTTTTAGGAAACTTTTAGACTTTTGGGAAAAAGTCCTGGTACAGTGAATTCTCGATATATGTCAACAACGAGGGTCTTGTCGGCGTCCAAGGCCACTCGACATTCGTGGCACCTCACGGGGTGCGGTATACACCGCGACGTTTATCATCCAGGCCTTGGCGACGTATATAGAGAAATCACTGTACATAGAATGTTCAGGGGAGCCGTTTAGTCAACGATTTAAAATATCATCCTAATAGTAGACCCCACATATATTTACGAAAATTCTCCGAAAGAAGAAAATACAATATTTTATCGAACCAAAAATTCCACAAATCTCTCCGCTTCGCACCCGGATCAGAACAAACCCAGTCACGTGTATAACGAGGCTAAAGATCCTCTCAGACCAAGGAGATAAGACACAGCCTTGTCCCGAAGGTACGCGAAGAAGGTCAATGCGATAACAGAGGTTCTAATCAGCGAGGGATGTCCTCAAGACAGGGAGAAAAGGAGTAGGTGCACGGTGTTCCGGTTGACGGGTCCCTTCAATTCGCGGCCTGCAACGCATCGACGGGCGAACAAAATGCTGAAAGAGAACAGGAAGAGGCTCGCGCGGAAATCTCTTTCCCCATTTGTCCCGGCCGCGCTTATCTCTCGGCGAGATTAAAACACTCAGGGAAGGTTAAATACGGAGGTGTCCTGGGATTATTTCCTGGCAGATTCGCGCACAGCATCTGTCCTCGTTCTCCACGGAGAAAAAAAGCTGTCCGAAACTGTCACGGTCTGTTACTCTCTCGTCTTTCTCTTCCCTTTCGTCGCTTCCTCGTTTCTGTCGTGTTCGGCTCCCTTCTGTCTACTTCTCCTTTCAGCGGCGGATAAAGCTTCGGATTTGGAACGCTGGCGAGAGATTAATTACGGGAATGGGAGCCGACAGGATCCTTCTGCGTGGACGAAGGATCGATGATACCGCTTGGGTCCAGTCCGACCCAAATGTTTCGTATACCCCCGAACTTTTTAACTGCTAGCGTAGCGTAATTTCAGTCTTGTTTTACAAATTCTTGATCATCTGACACGATGAAAATGAAAATTATTAAAGCCTGGAAAAAGTGTACTTTTTCAGGCGAAATTGTGCAGTCACACGAAAAAAGACCACACTGTTTGTATATATTGACGTTGCTTAAAAATAAGGTTAAGGACCGTTCTGTTATAATGACGACAGCACACGTTTTCATTCAAAGTACAATAAAATTGTTATTAAAAATTCCAGGTCGACTTTTGAGAGCTCGTTGCAAAGGGCAGACTTTCCTCTATAAGGTCGCGTTAAAACAAATTCGGAAAAAATTTTTTGAACTTCGCAGAACGCGTTTGAATTTGCAAACCTTCGGATGAAGCATTAGTTGAAAACCCAACTGAAGGAGTTCAGTTTCTCGGTCCGTTTTAGAACAAAAAAATATATCTCTTGAAAAAATTAGTTCGAGGTTGTGAAAGTAGAGACTTCGCTGTTTAACATGAGCTCGTGTAGAACATTCTACGATTTTTTTACACGAAGTTACAGAATTTCAAACTGTAAACGTTCTCTGGATCAGTGGAGTATGTCAACTAAAATATATGAACAGGAACGATTGTTTTGCAACAGAATGACAGTACGTACACGACATTTTGCTTCCCGACAACCCAGATTAGGTCACACAGTCAACAGCATCAACCTTGCCAGGCTTAATCTCGTTTTGCCAAAGACCTCGGCCAGTATTCCGCGGTCCGCTAAATTCGGGGCGAGTTTGCGGACGGTGTAATTTACTCAGCGGCCATTAATCATCCGCGAAGTTCATCAGCGTGCTCGCGAGCACGGCCGAGCCAATGGCAGTATCGGAAACCATTTCATTTTCAATTTATTCACCTCCCCCGGGTGCGACAAGATTCTCGAAATGGAAAAGCGGTACCCGATCGCTGCGGCGATCAATTATACGGGCCTGCTACGGTTGATAAATTGCGTAAGGAGGCGTTAATGAACTGCCAAATCGTTCCTCTTAGATTCCCATTCCATGTCAACGAGCTCGACTGCTAGCATCTTTCGCAGACACTTTTTTCTATTAATCTTCGCTCGATATTTACCGATATTTTCGGGTCCGTGCTGTGACCGCGTCGACCGCGCCGAACGTAGACAAGGACAGCGAGTGTAAACATGGACAAAGGCGCACTGCATATATTCAATCGAACCAGTAAACACAGTTCAAATTATAGCGTGTTTAGTGTCATTTTAATCAGAAAAATCCCACAAATAAGTTGGCGAAGGTCCCATTAAAAAATAATGAGAAATAAAGAAGTTTTCTAATTGGATTAGTAGTGGTTCACACCGATATACCCGACCCAACTACGCGGCATGTGTACACTGCTCGGCGACCGAGGCAGCTCGAGCTTAAGGCCCCTCGCGGGGTACGTCCCCCAGTGGAGGCGATAGGCGAACTAAGATCATGTAGCTCCGTGTTGCTTAGATCGAGACTCTACCGTGCTTCATATGGAAATGGTTGAAGTTCAATGTTTCCACCGTCCCGAAGATTCCACTTTAAATCCAACATCTTCTCCGTGGCGTTGTTAGGTTC
This sequence comes from Halictus ligatus, assembly GCA_028454255.1. Taxonomy (NCBI): domain Eukaryota; kingdom Metazoa; phylum Arthropoda; class Insecta; order Hymenoptera; family Halictidae; genus Halictus; species Halictus ligatus. Next base: position 5,972,718 of record CM052129.1, read on the forward strand.
GTAGTTTGAGATGCATTCTCTCGACGCCTAACAAGCCACTGATGCTGTTCCCGGTCGGTCAGCCGATCTGCTCATGCTTGCCCGTCGAGTTTTGTTTCGAAAAGGCGAAGATGCATGGCTCCTTCTTTGGACAGTCCGAAGGAGTCGTTCGTTACCGCTTTGAATCACCTTATACTACAAAAGCGTAAGTTTACGTGCCGCGTACGTAATTGGTTCGACCCAGTTGCTAACAATCCGGAGAAGTACCCTGGCCGGCGCTAGCCCTGAGCAATTCCGGTTATTTTTTCCCGTGGACGGAAGCGAAGGGAACGCGATGCACAACGCTGTTCAGCTCCTTGCACTTCCGTGGACGACAGTGCAACTGTTCGCCTCCTAAGGGTGGGGGCTTCCCCGATAAAACAATCAACTACCAATGTAAATACGTAATTTTTAATTTCTAGAAGAGTATAATTTAAGAATTTAATATTGTTGATTAATCTGTTTCCTGTTTCGTAAACCTACTGTGCTAAATGTGAACTTTATTAAAAAAAAATTCAGTCGTACCAAAAACAAGGGTAGGCTAAAATACATCGGCATCAATACATAAGTTGCCGTGTAGAGGGACGTTTAAGAACGCGACTAAAAGCGGAGTGGCATCGGCGTTAGTTTTATTTCGCAGCCGAGAGGGTGGACGCCGTAAATAACAGCAGGGACGATGAGTAGAAGTTTCTTTTTCGAAGGTATCGACCGGCGCGTTAGGTCAGCACGCCATGCTATCCCCGTTTTTCGTCAGCGAAAGCAAGTCTCCTCGGGGGATTAATGGTTTCGGTAAGACTGCACCCTTTCGTATTTTACCGCTGATGCATGTGCAGCCCGTGGTGGCGCGCGGTTCCCAACGTATCTTGGTTGTGTACACGTCGAAACACGAGTTACGACACCCCTCGCTCTCGCAGCCCCCGTAAATCAAGTCGTTCGAAGGAGCAATTTGCTCGGTTTCCTTTAAACAAAAGGAACGACGGCGGATCCGGCCGAACGTTAGAAAGGCGACTTTAATTAACTGGGAGCTGTTGATAACAGCCACGGCCGTCAGCTACTAATTCGACAACGTGCGCGCCGGATAACGAGACGGACATTTGATTCCTGACGATACCCGGAAACAATTCTGATGACCTTTTTATTGGTTCTCTAGAGGATTTTTAATTTCACGCCCAATCCTCGGGTCCGTGCTGTGACATACATCGGGTAGGGCCACTACATACCGTCAATTCAACCGCTAAATACAGTTCAAGTTATAGCGTGTTTAGTGTCATTTTAATCAAAAAAATCCCACAAATAAGTTGGCGAATGTCCCATTAAAAAATAATGGAAAATGAAGAAGTTTTGTGATTGCATTAGTAGTGGTTCACATCGATATACCCGACCCGGTATCGGATTACACGGCATGTTTATACTACTCGATGACCGAGGCAGCTCTTGCTCTTGCCCCAGTGGAGGGGATAGGCGAATTGACTAAGATCGTGTAGCTCCGTTCGGCTTAGATGAAGACTTTACTGTAGACTGACGCGGATGGACTGGTGAGCTCGTTTTGTTATTGAGTAGTTAGGAAACTCGAACCAGGTTCAGTTTAGCTGGACAGTGATGTGGATGTTAAATTGACTGTGTGTCAAGCAGGGAGTGTGTTCTTATGTTTGCTAAGAGAGTGGAAAGTCAAGTGAAACTAATGATGCTCGCTGCTTTCTTGTAGAATCGAAGAAGATGCTTACGCCAGGTGGAGTGATTAATATTTTTGTAATCAGAACTGATTAAAATTTATCGCTTTGTAGCTCCTATGATTATTATCTGGAATTTTATGTGAATTGCTTATCGTGTGCTGAACTTTTACCCCCGCAGCTGTTTAAAAAAGCGGAAAATTAAATTTTTAATCTTGCAGCCGTTTAAAAAATTATGAAAAGAAAAGAACAACCAGGAACTGTAAATGTAGCAAATAAAATTGTTATAAAAACAAGTTTTCAGTAGAAACCAATAGAAATTTTCGTGTTCTATATTTTTTTTAATGTATCGCGATTTCCTGGCGAAGCAGACAGCAGCGGAAAATTAGAACGGGTATCGAAGTATTACTTACGGTGACTTAGGCTCATTGTCGAGATCATCCTTCGCAGTGGCAAGTGCTGGAAGGCTGCTCGCCTCGCATGGTGGATTGCTCAAATCTGAAGCAAAGCAAACGTGAAGTGTGACAAAAAAGCTCCATTAAATCCAGCGCCGTGCTTGAGCACAAAAGAATCCTAGTTAACTCCCAGAAAAGCTGGCTGAACTCCGAATCAACTAAGCGCAGACGGCCATAAAAATTTCTTTCTCATAACAAGGCGTAGAGTAAATTAAAAAATCATTTTTCACCGTTTATTCGTTTCATAGAATCGAATGTTAATCGACTGCCATTTACTACACAATTTATTCGAATTTCAATCGAATCAGGATTTATTCTAGCTGAAACTACGTCACATTTTTCTCCGCAGTCTTTTATCAGTTCATCATAGCTCCTTCATCTCGCCTTTATTACGCGTGATATTTTATTATGCTGCTACTTTACTTTCACTTTACTGTTCTGCCAGCTTCCTAGAACCACTTCGCCACGCATTATTATCATTCACTTATTTATTTGACGGAAGAGACTTCCTTTGGAAGTACGTACAGCGGTCGAATATTACGATGTATTTACAGATATGCTTGCACCATGAACTTCCCCCGGTAAATTTTTACTCTTTCTTTTTGCATCGCCGTTTTCTCTTCAATTTTATTATTTCTTTTACTACATTTTCCCGGGAGTTTCACAAACTCGCGGACATTAAAAATCGTCCGGCGAAGACCGCAAGAGGAATAAAAAATGAAACAAAAATACTGTACGAAGGTACAGCAATAATTCTTACCTATTGAGGAATCATAGTGATCGCTGTGTCGCCCGTAAGGGGTGGTTTTCTTGAGCTCGTTCACCCGTCGCCTGTGGGCTCTGGCCTGTCGGGAAAACGCAATTTCTTTTAACAATCGATCGGGACGCTCGAACGCGCATGAAAATTAAGGAAGCCCCGGAAGATGTACGGGGGTTCGGTGAAAATAGGGGGCGGGGGTTTTTCGCTGCGGTCCGTCTTGGTCACGACAAAAGATCCACGGCCGACAAGACGGAGGGGCGTTCTCTTCCGTGAGAGAATTGAGCGAACCAGGATTTCCCGGGGAAACTTGAAGTAACGCTTCTATTTAAAAATCGGCCGAGCTAATCGACCCTTTACTTTAGCGTGGCCGAGGCAGATATCCTCCGTGGCGTGCCCCGCCATTACCGGATATTTTCATCCGCTTAATGCGCTTCCCGCATTCGGACTGCGATTGCATCGCCGAGAATAAGGCTGAGTTCGATCGTCTCGCAATATTTTTTCACAGTCAGCCCGATTCGTTCCCGAGCCTCTGATGTCCGAATACTCGCGACGCTATCTTACAACTTCGGAGAAAATTATCGACCCTTCGATTGCGCTTTTTCTTTGGAAAAATTTATTGGGAGGAAAAAATTTGTTTCTTGGCGGATATATATATATTTTTTTATTAAAATGTATCATCTGTTAAGCATTTTACTGCGACTATGTTGTACCGCTCAATGGGTATTAAAAATTAGCTTTATGATTGAAATTAATTTGGGTGCTTTGAGGAAGCTATGAATCGTACGGAATCAACTGTTCAGAAAGTTGGGAATTACATTGTGGAAAGTATTCTTTTTCTCTATATATGTCGCCAAGGCATGGATGATAAACGTCACGGAGTTCTCCCCACTACCGCAGGGTAAACATAACACGGCTCGGGTATAAATGACGTTAGCAAGACCCGTGCCGTTGACGTATATCGGGAATTCGCTGTATTTCTTCCCGATGCTTACACATTTAAGTAAACTTGTACGGTACTATTTATGGTCTTCCGTGCACCAAATGGGTCAGTGAAATACTCGTTTTCACCGACGTAGCGGTCTCTTCGATTTTTAATTTACTCCGGAGGAAGTTAATCGTCTTCGAGCCACGGCAACCGCTTTCGATATCTGGAAACGCTAATTTATCTTTCCTCGCTGGTCAGCCTTATCGACAGGCCTCGGACACACCCCATCGGAACGGCTAATATTATTACGATCTCGTCCAATAGGAGCTCTCGATAGGGTCGAAGACGTCGAAACTTCGAAGGATTCGCCGGTGTCTCGGATGAACGTACCGCGGCGGATTGAACGCGCCGGGACCATTGATCAATTAATTAGAGTACCCCCGTTCTAAATAGCGGTCAGACAGTCCGAGAATTTTTGTTTAATTTGATCGAGAGACAGAAACGGCCTCGCCGGATGATAATGGTATGGAGTCGATCCAATCTGTAGAACGAGATCGCGGAAATGAAGATTGCGATTCGAACAGTTGAAACTCGCGCGGTTCTTCCGTTAATTTTCTCACCGGGTTCGTTCACGGATTCGCGAGTGCGAGAATGCTCTGAGAAAATTGTCTGCGGTATTTCGAAATCGAAGAAGATAGGTTGTATTGATTTTACGGGGGCGAGGAGGCGAGGGGAATTGAAATGCCCATCCGTACCTGGTATAAATTAATCAGACCCAACTGTACAAACATATCTATCAAGAATTCCGGATGCTAACTCCATTCCCTAGTCACAGCAGGCTTCATCAGCGCCCGCTATCACGGATTTTATATCAAATACAAATGCAAATCCGGCCTGCGCCCGAAGCCTCCCCATCAGCCCGATTTCCATTTCAAATTCATTTAAAATCCTATTCAAATTCGATGGGAATGCTCATTAAGTCTTAATTACCGGGTTGAACGTTGCGTAACTGGCACGGCGCGATGGCGGAACTAAGCAATCCCATGAATCGATCGAGCATCGAACAGACTCGACGCTATCTCGTCAAAACAATTCACTTCCGAATTTCGCGGTGTATCGACGATAATTATACGTTGCCCTATGACAACGGGAATTTGAACAATACATGCGTCGCCGAAGTCACTCGCAGCGGCAAGAGCATACTTGACACTTACCGCGCACTCTGACCTTTGGAAAGATCGTGTAATTAAGTGTGTTAAAAGGATTCTGGTGCGCTGGTTCGTTTCGAATTTCCCGATATTTAAATGTTTCACATTGTTCGGTGAAAACGAGCAAGAAAAAGGTATGTTAAAAAATAGAAGCGACTGTAAAAGGGCAGTTAAGAGGCGGTTAAAGATTAATCGACCCTAACAGTACACTCTTTTGCGAATCTCGCGTTACTCGCGATAAGAGGCGCGCTGGTACTTCCCCAATCTCGCGACACTAAAGTGTTCCACCTTGTTCGGTGAAAAAGAGGAAGAAAGAAAGGTTGCTGAAAAAAATATAAGCGACTGTGAAAGGGTAGTTTAGGGGTGGTAAAAGGTTAATCGATCCTAACAGTACGCTTTTGCAAATCTCAATTTATTTACGTTAAGAGGATTCTGTGGTTGGTCCTTACCAAATTTCGCGATATTAAAATATTTTCCTGTACTCGATGGCAATAAGAAAGGAAAAATCAGTAGAAAATACAAGCAACAATTAAATCACAGTTTAGGGGTGGTAGAGGGTTTAATCTCAATACTAAGCACTGACTTTCATAAATGTCATGCTAGTTGTCATGCCACCATACTCTTCACTCTTATATTTTTCAATTTTTGTGACATTCGAATATTTCGCCTCACTCCGTGTCAAAGAAAATGGGAAGTTCTCAGTACAAAAAAAAAACCGACAGCAAAATCATAGTTTGCGGATGTCAAGGGGATAATCATTCCCCAGGAATGAAGCGTAAAATCATTTTACTGCTATTAATCATTACTCTAAATCCCAACACTTCTGACAATGAAAAAATAGAGACGACAGTGAAGTCATAGTCTGGGTATGACACACGTGCTAATCAACCCCTAATGATGACGTCTACAATCATTTCACTCTACTGAATGCTGAAAGAGGGAGATCTCTAAGGGTAAAATTGTGATTTAGGAGGAATGGAGGGCGCGCCACCAGGGTGAACCCCGCTAAATTATGACAAATCTTACGCCAGTGGTGTCGATGAGACTCTGCGTTCTGGTGACCTTCGTCGAGAAGGTGTCAAAGTTGTTTCTCGGCGGAGTCTCGGCCAAACATTCGTCCTCCGCCAATGACACCAAACTGTTATACCATTGCGCGCTGCCAACCCTCGACGGTTTCGGCGACGACTCGTGCAGCCGGTTCAAGTCTTTGCTGAAGCTCAGGCTGCGCTTAATCGGCTGTAGGCTGCGGTTTATCGCTGCCGGTAACTCGGCTGCACTGCCTCTTATCAGCGACCCGATTTTCCAACGGAACGACGACTTGCGTTCGAATTTCCCGCTCTTCCTACCGGCGGTCCCATCCGCCCCTAGAGTCACCGAGTCATTCTTCGAGTTATCTGAAAGCACACAATTTTTCCGTCCTGTCAAAATGAAGACAATATGCAAAAATTTCGGACTATGATGGTAATTATCTGATGACGAATGATTGTCAATTGTCAAGTAAGAAATTGCTTCTTTGGACTGACGGCAGTCATGATTATACCGATGGCAATGCGTGGGTCCATTTAGACATGTTTTTAAAGATGTTCCTGCGGAAGCTTTTGCAGGAAGGTTTAAGGATACCATTAACATTTTCAACCAATTTCTTAGTTACGAATAGATTGCGGAGTTATATGGAAAATAAAAATCCCAAATTGACCCGAACACCGTCACTCGAAAGTTAGTATATTAAAATAGGAGTTTCCTCTGATAAAATAATTTTCTCCCAACTGCATCGACAGCAAACGAGAGAATCCGAAAGATCGTACAAATGAAATAAATTTAACTGACTGTTGAAAAAATTGAAAATGAAGTATTCCCTCTCTATGAGAGCCGTCACTGTACGCACCACGCCAACGAGATGAAACAATTTTCATCCAATCCAACCAACAGAGAAAAACCGAACAGAACATGTGGTGCCAATAAAACGTATCATTCTATACAACATTTAACGTTTAACAATTGATACACAGTATCCTCTCTCTCTCTCTCTCTACTGTGGGGTCACTCTCCTCACGACATAAATTATTAACTTCAATGTTATCACAGAAGACAGCAGGCAAGAAAATCGTGTTCACTGCTGGTCCGAAGACTCTTCAAAGAACGCGCTGTTAGAGAGGGGATACCGCACTCGTGCACAACCCCATTCCTTCCCGTTCCAATTCGCTGATGTTCGTACTGGACCACATGTTCTGATCCCGACCGTTCTAATCCGATTTCGGACGACCAATAGGCAAAACGTTCAACGGATCCTCCGTACGGAACAATTAGCCAGATTCGCGGCGGATTTTCGCGCACCGTGGATCGAAATTCGCAACGATCCCGCAGCATCCCCGAGGGAGCTGGTCTAGGTCCTATAGCGTTCTACCTGGTTCGTCGTTCGACTTTACAGGCTGCTGGTGCCGGCTCGGCTTTACTGTCTTCGCGTTGCGGCCGGGGGCTTTCTGGCTGGCTGAAGTCTTCGGCGACTTTTTCGTCGGCCTCTTCTCGTCCTTCTTCAGCGTTGTCATCGTGCCAAGCCCCTGGACCGGCGCAGGCACAACCGGCGTCGTGGCGAAAGTGGAGAAAAAAAAAAAGAAAGAAGAAGAAGAAACTCCCCCCTCCACAAAGGGACACACAATAGCAGAAGGAAAAACGTTGAACGACGCCGTCAGCCAGACGGACGCGGGATCCTCCGCCGTGACGAATCCCTCGGTCCACTTCAGCGGGGAGAAATTGGAATTGGCCACATTTCACCGAGGTCAGCTCCGCGAGATAAACGACCCGACGTTCCACGTGTAACGCCAATCACGCGAGCCGTTTAAAGCACTGCGGATGAACCGTCAATAAGCACACGGTTTGCACAGCACACGGTTTATCGTTGCGATCCCGGCCGAGCGAAATTGCTCCTTATTTCTGTCTGTGTTTACAGCCACCTTTTTAGTCCGTCTCCGCACACCGTGACCTCGATTAACCGAACCTCTGATATCCGAAGCATCCAATGTCTCGATAAGCTTGAAATTTAAACAGTTCACTGTAAGGTGATGCATATGCGACACGTTGTACGAGTCAATAGAATTGATGCGAAATTAAAATTGTACGATATAAATTGCTTTCCAAGATTTTCCCTTTGAAAGTTGGGCTTGCTGGTGGGATAAAAAATTGCTCGAAATGCTAAGGATTAATAGGGGTTTGGTCTGAATATTTTTCAATAGTTTTCTTCATATATAAATTTTTCCTGAAGTATTGATTCGCACAAATTGGCGGACAATAAGCCAGGAATAGATTACTCAGAATATCTTTGATGGGAAAATGCGTTATAAATATTTTTTCAATTTTGCTCAGCTAGAACCGCAGTGTAAAACCAATCGAGGTCGCGGGCTCATTAGGCGGATAATGCGTTCAAGTGTACAATTAAACTGCTCTTCCTCTCCTACTCTATCTCTCTCTTTCTTGGCTATTGTGAATTTCTCGGCACATGTACGACCAATCACCTGGATATGGGATGAGGGGTGTGTTGTGAAGAGCCGAAATGTTTCAGGTGCGCCAAAATACGAGCTTCGACTGCTATTTGCACTTACTATGGTCGCTATGCGATTCGGAGAGCCGGCCTTGGAGCATTCAATGATGCTCTTTCGAGTAATTAACTTGCTGGTTAGAAACGGTTGATTAGAGATCTAGTATACTGCAAGTACTTTTGAATCTAATTGTAAGCTCATTTCAAGTATTTTACCCTCAAGTTATTGGTTCCAACGCGGTTCCCCCAAATTTATGCTAATAATTATTTAACTGGTACTAATATAACTGAATTTAAATGAAATTTTATTAACTCACTATGTTTACCATTTCTGTTTTAATTTAATTGAATCATTGCATTTTTAAAGTACATTTCAATGGTTCGCTCGAACGTTAAACTAAATTTTTTAAATGAACATTTAAGCCGAAACTTTTAAGAATTTTTCTTCACTTGTTCACATTGGAACTGACAATGTGGAAACGCCGTTGAAAAAGTTCCACGTTTTAACTAGAGTCTATACATAGACAAGTTCTGTGACTCTTTCGATCCCTGGTTCATTGAAAGGATTGATGGAATTTCATTCGCTGTTTGTGAACTGACCTCCGAAAGGGCTGAGCTTCGCTTAAAGTAGGGTTGCCGGCCATAGAAGGGCGGTCAAGTGGGCACTGATTTTCTGTTGGGGATAGTTTGGTCGATACTTGTGAACATTGTGAATTGCGAATTGTTCGTCATCGATCTGTAAGTTCATTCATGCAAAGTTCTGCTAAATATTTTTTCGAAGGCGAGGAAAGAGGTTCATTAAAAGGTTCATTTAATTATTCGATGAATCTCATTCCATTTGAAAGTGTTTTTAATCCCCGGTTACTCGTTTCCGATGTAAAAATAATAAAGAAAAATTGCAGTTATCGAACGCAATGGACGTAATCCTCGTTTAATATTAAAAACGAGGGATTAACGTTGTCCAATTTTCAAACATGTTATTATTTGACTGGCGTTCCTAAAGCACCCATTGTTGTGCAGCTAGGAGCTCACTTAACCTGTATCAGTCTGTTTTCTTTGCTTATCGCAATTTTTTGCTCTTATCGTTGCGACATAATTAGCTATATCGACGTTATCGCGCGGAATCGTAGGTTTATACTCCAACGAGAAGCATACGGAATTCGCGAGCTCGTTCGTCGACGAGCCAATTTTTCTTTGGAACTCGAAAACAAAATAGTGACGCAATTTATTCATAGTCGTCGCGATAACGTCGAATGTGTCACTTCAACAGGAATTCGCAAAGCGTATTTATTATTGCTCTACGTCATCGGTAATTAACGTTATCGCCGAAGTGGGAACCTATCGTGGTATTATCGACAATTTTCGAGAAATGCAGCAGACTTGCAATATGTTTGCACCTCGATACAGCTATAAAAGTACCAATCGGCAAGTTCAAGTCGAGCTTGGCTTCGAATGATACCATAAATCTATATCTATATCTATAGTTCGAGTCAACAGAGCAGGGAAATAAAATGGTTGACGACCTTCAACGAAGTAAATGTTAGTGCACAACAAGCCGTAAGAAATTACACCGAGCGACAATCTTCTAATTATTACCAGCTGGAAAAGGAAATCGTAAAAGGACTCATTTGCAGCCTCGAATAAAACAAACTTTAAGGAACACCCAGGTGACTGCAGACCGAACTATAGACCCCAGGAAATTAAATCATACTTCTGTCGTCCAACTGTTACCAGCTCGAACAGACAGAAACAGAAAATACAAAACTCGTTCACGGGCCCGAATGAAATAAATTTTAGTGGACAGCGTTGCGACGAATTGAAGTAGAATTTTCCCATGGAACCGTAAATCCTAACAAACTCTGCCACAACATCTATCCTTCCAAATATGACCGATTCGCTAGGGAAAAAAAAGAACTACGGAAATAAAAATGTCCATATCCTGTAACGAAACGAACTTCGAAGCACGCCGAAGTGGCAAATCGAAATCGTCCCACGCATCGAGACCGCAAATTCGAAAAACTCCATCACACATCCAAATCGTCATAAAAAAAAAACAAGAAAAAAAGTGTCCGTAAATTTGAAAGCGCGAGCATAAAAGTTAATGCCATCAGCGGGCCGGAGAATTGCAAAGAAACGCGAGCAGATAATTATTCGCTATCGAAAGCCGATCAAAGAGCGGACCGGCCATCGAAACGGTGCAACCATCGTTCCCGATTGCAGGCCTCGGAGCGCAGGCTAGTTAAATCGATGCAACGCCGGGCCACGTAACGCGTTGCCACGTTCGTGAATGCGCCGATAAGGTCCGCTCAAGGTGGCGCGAAGTTCAGGCGATTAGAGCCGGAAGGCATCTTAAAAACTATTACCGATAAGCCTTGGAAAATATCGGGTCAGCCTCGCGGAACTGCTCGTTCGTCCCAGGAATCGACTTATACGTGTGTATACTGGCAGCGCGATACAGTCCGGCCACGTGACTGCGGCGGCGGTCGTGTTAACGATTCCGGGAGATCGGCGCACCTGAGCTACTGCCGACAATCGCGCCGTGATAGTGCGGCCACGAAATAATTGTCTGCCTCGCCGAGACTCGGAGATTTACCGTTCGCTGCTGACTAATCTTGTTTCGGAGCTAATGGGAACCCGGTTTGCACGGTGGCCGGCGCAATGGAATACTGTAGGACCGGGTAGCCAATTTGCTGAAGACGCGGGCGAAGATAATGGGGCACTGGGCGGACTGTTTCCAAATTTTGTTGGACCGTCGGTTTTAGGACTATCAGATCGTCGTTGATAAGAAGGAAAATGTTTAAAATGATATCGGGTAGAGTGCTGGTCGAGAGGCTGGCTGGATAACCATCGGGGGCTAACGAATGATGACGTTAGTTACCAACCAGAACCGCACAATTGATTTTCCGAGTACGATACAGAAATTTAACGCTAGTGTTCAATATGTCTGCAATGTGGTTTGTGGTTTCTCCAATTTGCATGGTAATCAGTGAACGCGATATGGTACGTTATAGGTTAGGTTACCTAATAGCCTGAAGCAATTGATAAAGATAAAAGGACACCGGGTAGAATATTTCGAAATTTTGGTAGACCATCGTTTTAGGGACTATCAGAAGATTATTAGTACAGTAGAAAATATTTAAAATGGAAGAAGATGAGGTCTCAATCGAGGGGATATAGGGTAGTCTTTAGGGGTCACTCGGTATCTCTGTTCACTTTATCGTCAGTGTGTAATGCGATTTCCAACATTTGCACGGTGGGTAGCGAGCGTAATAATGTACACTAAAAAATACCCAGTTTGCTGACGAAATGAACGAAGATAGCGGGACACTGGATGAAATATTATGAACTTTTATCAGCCCATTTCAAGGACTTCCTTAGCGAGGAGGAAAATAGTCAAAACGAAGAAACCTAGAGTCTCAATCAAATGAGCTTAGGACAGTCTTTAGAGGCCTAACAATTGACGTCAGCTACCAACCAGAGCCACAAGGAATTTTCCCGGGTACGTTGCAATTATTTTTCACTCATTGTCAGTGCTTACATTGCGTCCTCAGTACGTCACACGTTTCCACGATTTACACATTGACCCTCGGACACAATATGGTGCTCAATAGCCTAGCCAATTTGCTGAAGAAATTACCAAAGATAAACCAGTACTGGATAGAATCCTCTCAACTTTTATCAGCCTGTCGTTCTAAGGACTATCAAAGGGGCCCTGACAAACCAAAAATAATCAATAGGAATGAGTCTAGCGCTCCAACCAAGAGATCATAGAGTAACCTTCAGAGGCCTACCGATCGCCATTAGCTACCAACTAGAGTCACAAGGTAAGTCTCCCAAGTACGATACAACGATTTGTCACTCATTGTCGATGCTTATACTGCGTCCTCAGTTCCAGGATTTACACATTGACCCTCGAACGCAATATGGTGCGCAATAACCTGGCCAGTTTGCTCAAGGAATCCCTAAAGAAAAACGGGCACAGGGCAGAACCTTCAAAACTTTGACCATCCCATCGTTTCAAGGACTATGAAAAAGCCCCTGACAAACTAAAAAATACTCAAAACGGACGACTCTAATGCCCCAACCGAGGGACCGTAGAGTGACCTCCAGAGGCCTACCGAACGCCATTTGCAATCGCCTAGAGCCGCACGCTATTTCCCGGAGCACGATGCACCGATCGGTTACTCGCGTTTAGTATGTCCTCGGCGTGCTCTATGATTTCCCCTCGCGGTTCCTCGCGTCCTTGCAGCGTCGAGCGTCCGTGGGAAGGACGCGTGTCGATCGGACGGATCCACAGCTCCGTCGCTCGTCCATAGTAAACAAAAGCTATTGGACCCGATGGCAGATGGTGTTGTCCGGACCCCGGGGTCCACTTATCGAGATCACGGCACACTTTCACGTGGCTTATCAGCGGCCGATAAGCCGCGGCGGGAACGATTGCACGAATTCGCCCGTCGAATCGACGAGCGAACACTGCCGAGTATAGTCGAGCACTATTGCGGTGACGATACGGCCGAGATCATGCTCGATTTCGTCAAGAGCACAAACACACGAGCCGACGCGCGACGCGCCGATCCGATGCCGATAAGCCCGCGGCGTTTTATCAGCCGTTTTCCGACTCCGTTAGCTCCTGCCGATCGGCGGCACCGTCGCGGCGTAACACGAGCGCGAAAATCGCAGACGCGTAGACGAGAAATTAAGAAGACAGGTGAGACGAGGTAAGGACAGGTAAGCGTTTCGCGGCTGACGCGGCCCCGGGTGGGGGAACGTACGCGAGAGAGACAGGTGCTCGGCGGATAGAGCGAAACGATCGGGAGACCGTCGATCGCCGAAGGAAAAATGTGTTGCCGGCAGTGGTGCTCAATTACGCTGCCTCGACGCTTTCGATTTCACGGGATTTTCCGTCGACAATGTTCGAACATCGCGGCACGTATGCTCGGTCGTGCGTGAGGCTATGGCCCCCATGACGAACCCGTATCTTTCTGGAGCACCGTTCCCAAGACGCGCTGATAACGAACAGAAGGTAACAGGAATGCGTCAGCTGCGAATTTCTTTTCGGGAAAGATAGTGATCGCTGCTGTTCATATCTGATACACATTTTCGACGATTTCTGTTACTTTAGAGACGCAACGGGTGCGATCACGTGTCTGCTTTATTTTACCTGTTCGAGATACGAAAGGAAGCATTGCTTGCGGAGTGATAAAAAATAATAAAAATCGTTTAAGTTGTTTGTAGGAAACACAAGTTAAATACAAATTGAAATTAAAAAGTCTTTCCTATTTCTTTCACTTGTTTTTGTCAGTACATAAAGCCCGCAGTTTAGCTATGATATAACTAGAATGAAAATACTGTCTAAAAACGATTTCCTGATTAATTTAAGGACTGACATTCTCGTTGACGTGAAAATACATCGTTTCACAGGAAGATATAAATTTCGTGCGGTATAAAAGAATAAGGGGATAAACAATTTTTCTAAGAGACATGGAAAACTCGCAAAATTATTAATTAGAAAATTGATATCCTGATTGATTTAAAGTCAGACATACGAATTCAGAAATACGAATTGCATTTCATAGAGAAGAGAAGTATTAAATACGTGTGACCGAGGGACTGTATCACTGAAGAACGGTTTAAACATCAGGTGCACGTGCAAAATGTTTTAGCACATCTTCGAACAAATTGCTTCGATATTGGCAATCCAACGCGAGCGGAGATTGACAAAGACACGCGTTCGAAGATTGATTTTATAAAGTGTCTGCACATGTTTGCGATACTCGTACCATGCAGTTGATGACGTGATTGAACGTCCGCGAAAAATATTCGGTAATAGCCAGGAGCTACAAAAAACATTCGACAGCGGCCAGGAGCTGCAAAGAATGACGAAAGAGTAACGTCAATATGCCAAATGCAGGAGGGCTGTAAACTGTCATCGCTTTATTAACACCGCCAGAAAACCATGTCGACATGTTCGACATTTAGATGCCTCGTAATAACGTTTGTCGGATACAGCGAAACGCCCCACGCGTAATGGTTGTTTTACGACCTGCTACGCGAATTAATGTTTCACGAGTGGGTTCATGCCTCGGGAAGGATGTTATTTAGATGTTCAAATGTCTCCTCGACTCGTTTTGATTAATGGGGGGTAATGCTGCAGGAAATAAAGTAATCGTAACCCGGATAGACACGCTTCCTGCTATTTTCATGGGGGAAATTCTGGTAACAAACGATGCATTCACCGAATGATACTCTCGTTAGGTATGACTAATAATGGTAATTCTTATCTGTACTTCGTGACCGAGCACTCGAAGCGACTGAAACGGTTTTACCGCATAAAAATTACATCGGCGGTATTTATTTCGGTTTCGTGCTATCTGCATTACAATATGTGCTCGAACAAGAAATTCGTTCTAAACATCTATATAGTTCCGATAACCGTAAAATAAAACATGAAATCGGTCATTTGACTGTTGGAACTGGTGGTTCAGGTTAGATTTACTGGCTGAAAAATGGCTAAAAATGTGGGTAACACGGTCTTGTACGACTTCAAATAGTCACTTTTAGTACTCCGTAAATCTAGTGTTAAAATAGTCTAGCAGCAAACCCGTTTTATTTTTTCATGTCTACCAATCCTTGAAAAAATCAACAAAATCCGAGAAAATCATCCCGGCTCGTGCACCTGGTTAATTACTCATAAAGTTGGAATTGGAGCTAGTTTAACACTAAACATAATTCGTTCCACGTACTAAGAGAATTACCTGGATTTAAAGATGTCAAAATCAACCTATACAATCGTTCATGACAACAAAATGGAACCTAGCGTCATCAGCGGACCCAATTGGTTCCGCCTCCTGCATCCTAAAAATCCTGAAGAAACTACGTTTGAAGTTGTCGCTCGGAAGCGTTCACTATCGCAAACAAACTATCAACCTACGTAATCGCTCATAAAAACGAGCCTAGTTCACCGGTAGACCCGATTGGTTCCGCCTCCTCGATCAACCCTCGGCGAAACGAGCGAAACCTAATCGAACGGTGCCGATCCGAAGACGTCGCGGAATAGTACTTACTGCGAACACGACCCACAGCAAAGTCTCTGGCTAATCGGCCGTAAGTCGGAATTATGGTTAGTCGAACGCCGAAGCCGACTGGTTCGCTCCGCCGATACGTGTTTACGGGTGCCGGAAGTGGCATGCGACATTACTCGGTGTCGCGATAAGGTTTACGACGTGGCCCGTACGGGGAACCCAGCTGGCAGCGGACGCATCGTGCACAGCACACGTGCGAAAATGTCGATACGAATTGTCTATTTCTAGGTCGCGAAAGTAAGCGGATCGATAGCCCTGCTCTCTTGCCTCCTCGTATGTAAGGAAGACTGGTGAACTCTCTGGTTGCACGACCTTTCCGCTCACACAAACACACGCGCGCACACACGCGCGCGCACGTACACGTTTGTGTGTGGCCGGCTGTAACCAGGAAGATTTTTCGGGCGAAAGAACTGTGAACACGGCGGCCCCAAGAGTGTGGAACCGTGCAATTTCCGGCATTTGCATTCGACCTCGCAACGACGTGCGAATCGGCCGGCCGCCGCGCCGTTTCACGCTAAATCGGTCGAGCGAATCGTGTGCTGCTGGCTTGCCGACTAGGCGAGTTTCGTACGTTTCCTTGACATCCTTCGCCGGTTAAGGACTCGCTCAGGTGTCCGCCAAACACACTCCGCATGAATCGTCCGAACCGTTCCCGGGGATCGATAAACGGTTAACCTAAATCCATTCGTCTCCCCGAGATCGACCGGTTTCGATGGGACTGATGCCGAATTTCACTTCGGGAGACGATTCACAAATTTGTCGAGTTGGGTCATGATGTTTAGAAAGAGTATGTATGGTCTCTTAATGTCTTCGATCTTTTCGTTACAGGAAGAATGAAAGAAGATTCCAGGGACAAAATATAGGATGTTTAAATGAAGGATTTTAAGGATAAATGAAGTAATTGATTCAGAAGTATAAAGGAGTTGCGTCAGGTCTATTGACTAACGCAAGATTGGACCTTGAGCTACCTACGTCTGAATCAATCTCTTCAATTTCTCTTTTGTCTTTGATTTAAACGTACTGTGTGTTGTTTGTAGAGTGTATAATATTTTTAGGTAACGCCTGTAGAGCCTGAAGGCGGTTAATGGTTAAACGCTAAACTCCATTGGATTCACCTCCTCAAAATAATCAATAATGAGGATCACCTAGCTCCCAAGATGCAGGTTAAAAATGAATAAAACCAAATTTTCCCATCCCTCCATGCCAATAATCCTTAGATAAATAAAAAGCTGAGAAAATCATCCAAATGTAAAAATCCAATTGGCTAATCGTCCATGCGATCAGCATCGAAGCTAATTTACCAGCATTACATCCCCTGATGTCCAACACTCCTCAACAAATTGACCTAAGAGAATCTAGCTCCTAAAGATGCCATTCAGAGGTATTACCTACTACCGCAACAAACACGGCTATCGTGCTTGTTAATCCGTCAAACAGAGTAATTGAAGTTAGTTCAACACCTCCACTCATTCGCGTAACAATCCGCAAAATTAGCTTTGCCTCGACCGGGCCACCGCCACGCTGAAAACCGAGTCTCCGAGCATGTTTCCCAGCGAATTCGTTCACGGTTTGTTAATTCCCCGATTTTCCGCTAGCTCCCTCCGAATCCCCCGTTTGCGTTTGACGTTCAATGACCAAGTATTTTCACGCCTTCCGCTTCCGCAAGCTCGCGACGTCTCTCGAATCGCCTGTACGAGCAGCGCGAACGAATTAAATTGGAGACCGTGCCGACTACCCACTCCATTTTGAAATGTTTCCGCGGGGCCGCAACGGTGGCTCATTAAATGGGAGAAGGGAACAAATTGGTAGCATTGTTGGTGTTTCGGTGAATGGGGCGCGCGCGGGCGGGCGGCCGGTTTCACAATTCGGCGGCGTCTTTATTAAGTCAACAACCTGCTTTGGAAATTTCGTTGCGTTCCGGCGGGACAGAATTGAAATCTGCACGGGCACAACAATGCTCGCCGAGGTCATGGCGCAGGGGATAATGGGGACATTCGTTGGCCCGCGGCGCAGCCATTACGCCGAAATAATTCGTATGCAGGGAGATAATGGGCTAAACAATGCGAAGCACTCACCTCGGCCAAGTGGCGGTCGTTGCTAGTTTTCTTGGGCGCGGATTACATCCTCCAGCGAATACTAGATCGCACGTTTCGCGGGGAATTATGTTACTTTAACGACGCTGCCGCAGCGGAACCGAACGAACCACGAATTCGCTGTACAGTTCGCAAAATTGTTTGATGATTCCGATTCACTGTGGGTTCAGACGGAGAAGCACTAACTTAACTAGTTTTGCCTTAATCGTTGCGTTCTTCGTACTGTCTTGTTTGATTGTGTTGCTTGATCGGCAGGGTATATTTGTTGTGGTTTTTTAGAAGGAGAATAATCGAGCAACTCCTTGGACCAAATAGTCGGAAAGCCCGTGAACCAACGGTGTTTTTAACAGAACTGTAGTTGACCGCGTGCCGGTGTACCTGACACAGAGTGGTACATTCATCCCCACCAGGCAAACCCCCAGGTAAACCTCTAGGTTCACCCCCGCCACCCTCTTAACGCGATTCTACCCCGAATTAGACCATCGCTGTTTTAATTCGTTGGGTCCGGCTCACACGATCGAGCGCCGTATTTACGGGGAAATCCGTGGAAACGACGAAAGAAATGCAATACTTATCGTATATCAGTCTGATCAGGAAGCGGATGAAGTTCCCAAGGAGAATCGTAGGAGGATATTCGCAATTTACTTTCAAATCCGCCGGGACAACGGGAATTTGCAAGAGGACAATAAACGGGCGCCTATTTAGTATATGGAGTTATATTGTTTTCCCCTCAATTTAAATATACAAATAAAACGGGGTGTCTTCTTCGGAAAATTGATCCGAGAGATCAACCCTTAAGTGGATCCTTCACTATTCTTTATGTTGGTAATTGTTTAATGTGTATTGATGTCATTATTTGCAGATTTAGATAAGGTTTTATTATTCTATGTTTCTGATGCTACATAGCAATTTTTTAAACAGTCGTTCCTTAATGAAGTACATTTCTAAGGTCCATAAAATGATTATTTTGACGCTAATTTAAATATTAATATCAATATTTGATTAAGATATTTAGTTAAAGAACAATTGTATACAACGACCAATTTGCGTGTATCAGTAATAAAAATGTTAATAGTTTACTTTCTTTTTTAAAAAATTGCATTTTACATTTTTCAAACTTTCTTAAGTTTCTCAGATTTCCCGTAGCAAATATTGTTTAATTCTGAGTCGTTTACTTTTTAATAACAAACGTGATTTTAAGTCTAATTCATCCGTTATTTCAAAAAGCAATATCTAGTACACGATTCCACTTTCAGATAATAAAACAATATATCTTTCATTCGCAGTATGTATAAAATTTATCTACAAATCCCCATAGTTTGCTTTCCCGCGTTTGAAAATTGTGACATAATGCTCGATGCCTTTAAAAACATTGCATTCCCACGTCTATGCTTTGCTAATTTATTGCAAAACGATCTCTAGAGAATACTGATAGTAATCTTGCCGTAACCGTGCATTGTAGTAAAAGGAATGTAGGAAATGTTAGTCACCTAGCATTCCAGGCGATTACAAAACGCTGGAAACGTTTAATTTTCCCTCCCACGGTCCTTAGTTCGAATTTGCTCCGTTGGCGCCAAAAGTTCAAACCTACACAGAACACGATCGATCGATTGTAAATCGCGTGGTTCGCAAATCGTGGCAAAACACATATACAATACACAAAACATTAATAATATATATCGTTAATTCTAAAGCCCATTAATAATATATATTGCAATTTCTAAAAATCATTCACAACATACATATATTAAACTAATGTATAACTACATCAATATTCTTTAGTTTAATAAATAAACTGCAGATTTTGCGTACGTTTAACAATAACAATCCAGTAAGAAACACACAATTTAAAACAGTAAAAATATTAGAAGAATATAACCAAACGAACCATTATTTTTCTTCGGTTTTCCAATAGCTCACAAGAAAATTATGGAAGAGTCTAAATTAAGGTAATGAATCTCATCTTCTTAATCACTTTGTATATTGAATTTTTGAAGGAGCAATGAGCCAATGAACTTCTTGAATTTCTCTTTTTAGAAGACCAATTTCACGTGCGTCCGACGCTTCTGCACCAATTTGAACCACGAGGAACATCGACCGATGTCGCTGCGATCGCTGTCTTTAATGGAGATCCGCCTTCACGCAAGATGTGACACCTCGCGGCCAACGTTCTTGGGATTGCGGATATTTTCCGGTAAAGTAGTTTGGCAGTTCTTCGGGACGTAGTGCGTGCGATAATCATTTTAAAAAATGTAAAATCGAGTCAGTGATAGGGGAATCGATCTTCCAAGGAGACTTTCGTGGATCTGTGTCCGTGATCGTCGCGTAAATTGCGTGTAGTATAACATATATCGGGACAGGGCGCCCCGAACCGTAATAAAACATCGATCGGTGCGGTGAAAGTGTCGAAAAGAACCGAAATCCAAGTGTTTCCTCATTATGTAGTCGACAGGATCTTCCCCGGCAGACTTTCGGTGCAGAAACTGCACGCCAATGTCCGAATTATTCATGCACAAGGTTAATGCGCCTTGACTCCCATTAACCGTGTCTCACCAGGGCATTGATAGATGAAAATGAGTGGGGATATGTTCGAGGGAAAGGACTACCCTACCCAGTGGGCCCTGAACCCTTCTGCTTATCAGAACATGAGCAACGACCAAGGTAAATGGAATTACCATGCACCTTGTACAACGTTACGTACAATGTTACACTACTAGTAATTGAGTTCTCAAATTCTTGATTGTTCTACAGTTGACTGGGCAGCTTTAGCTCAACAATGGATCAAAATGAAAGAGACCGTAGTGCCACCAGCACCGCCACCCCCAACCATTAATCCTATATGCTCCGGAACCGATGGTAGCGGAGAAGCACCTATGGATATGGACACTAAAGAAGACGATATCCCACCAGCGCCTCCTGCTCCTACCATCAGTGGATCAGGTAACACAGACTAAGTCAGATAATTACTCTGTTGCAGGTATTTTACGTTATCGTGTTCGCAG
This sequence comes from Halictus ligatus, assembly GCA_028454255.1. Classification (NCBI taxonomy): domain Eukaryota; kingdom Metazoa; phylum Arthropoda; class Insecta; order Hymenoptera; family Halictidae; genus Halictus; species Halictus ligatus. The sequence goes on from CM052129.1 coordinate 5,993,463, forward strand.
GTAATTGACGACCATCGATCAGAGAGTCGGAGCGTATTAGGCTGCATTCTTTTAAGTTTTAGAGGAGAACAATCTTCAGACAAAAAATATATCGCTTTACTTAAAAGTGGAGTCATGGAGACATTGTTGCTTTAAAAAATAAAAAGTAATTTAGGAAGATCATTTTTACATTGTTCTATTAAAAACTGAATGACTTAGGATCCATTTTTTTAGAAAATCTAATACATTCCTACTCTATGGTCTAGATAACTATGATAAACCCATATCAGCCCATTTGCGTCACAAGTAGACTGCAGATTTGATGCATTTATGAATATAATATTATTGACATTCTTTTAAAATTATCAAGAGAAGAAATCAATATTTATGCTTTACTGACAATTTTTATTGTGCATAAAGATCCGCAGTCTAATCATAAGGAACCATAAAAAAATATCTGTACATATACAAATATATATATACACTGGTATATATATATACCAGTGATGCAAATGGGTGGAAAAGTGAAATGGAATCTGCACAGAATGTGTTCATGCACTTGTACAAAGCAATTTATTTTATTTCTCTTATATTGATTTTTCGTGTTACAAGGAGTATATAAATATAGAATTATATTGATTTCCTGGATGGAGTTTTCCGTATGTTAGAGAATTCTTGAACATCCTGTAGTTCTGTATATAATATGTTGTTTTGTTTGTGACCTTAGTTCCAGAGAGATAAGTAATCTAAGTTGGTTTGTCATTGGAACTGTTTTACAATGTATATTCTTTAATACCAGCTGAAACTTGGACCCAATGGAATCAATGGGGCCATTGGAACAGCTCAGGTTCTGGTGCAGGTACTTGGGAGTGGACTGGTGTGCCTCCCCCCGGTGTTTCTATAGGTTCTGATGGGAAACCTATGGGAATTCCTACAGTACCAGTTATTCCGCCAGCTCCGACCATATCGACAACATCTGAATTTAATGTGCCACCTCCAGCAGCACCGGCGTTATATTCTTATAATTCAGTACCTCCAACACAACCTTATAGTCAGGTTAAATAATTGTATTTCTAATATTAAACTCCACCTAGACCGTGGCCCTTCCCAGTTATCTTAGGTTCGATAAAGAGAAACAAAAAGTACAGAGAAAAATTTAAAAAAAAAGAATGAGACTAGCTTTGACGATTTTCCGTTTGTTATTTTCAATTTATCCTTTATTTTATTTTCACCGTATTAAATCGAGAACGATACAGCTTGTGTATATACTTTTAAATCGTACATCTGGGTGAAAACTGAAAATTTTGCGGATAATGAGTGTTTTGTGTTTAGGTCAATAGTTATTGGTCGGGGGATCCACCAGCCACAATACCGTCTCAGCCGCCTCCTTTTATGAAAGGAGTTCGACACACGAATAGAACTCCGCATATGAGGCCTATAGATAACGTCAGGTGTAGAGAAGATAGAGAAAAAACTCCAGAAGAGGACACCACTACGACTATAGGCAAGTGTATTATCTAATGCACGTGAAACGTATACTATATTTGATAAGCGACTGCAGGTGCTAGAAATTGGAGTCCAACAGAAACTCTAATAACACTGCCTAACACTAGCATTACTTCTCTGTAATTAGTAGAACCGTCTAGATGGCTTTAAAGAATTTTTTCTACTCTAAACTATAAGAACGACCAAAAAACTTAACTCTTAGCGCTCGAGTGGCGACTCTGAGACGTTTCTAAAAAATTCAATGTTTGATTTTCGAGTTACAATAGCTCCTACTGTAAAGAGTCACAATTTATTGGACAGTGGAGTTTCACTAAATCATCTGACCGTATTCTACAGTCCGCATTTTTCTGTCAATGCACAGAATCCGCAGTCAGATAAGACTCAATACCCGTGTCCTCATTCCATTATAAAACTGATGATAAACGTTAATTCCTCAGACGCAGCTAAGCGTAGACAATTACCCGCCTGGATTAGAGAGGGCTTAGAAAAGATGGAGAAAGCAAAGCAGAAAGCCGTCGAGAGGGAGAGGCAGGAGATCCTGAGGAAGCAGGAGTTGGAAGCCCGGAAACAAGCCGAGGACGAGGCCCGGGCGGTGCTAAATCCTTCTAAAAGCAAATTCGTATGTCTTGACCATCAGCTGAACATATAAACTCGACCGAACAATATCTACATATTCTTTATTGGGTCACAGGACTCCGATTCCGAGAAGGAAGCGGAGCAAGAAGCTGAAGAAGCACCTCGTAGCCAACAGACGACCGAGAAAAACTTCGAACGCACTCCAGACATTCTTCTTCGGCCCCGGAAATCGCGATTCCGGGACGCGGACTCGCCGGATGCGCATGCACACACCGACAGGAGTCCAACCACGCCTTCCAATTCTACCCTAAGTACCCCGAAGCGGTCGAGAGAGGAAGTGCTGCAAGATGTGGTGAGTGTTTGTTTTGAATCATCGTGTTTTACAGCTAGGACTCGCTAAATGCTCGCGGAGATGGTGATGGGATGCAGTATTTACTCACTAACATTGCGTTTTATGAGCCTCATAACTAAACAGCGGATCTTTAAAAAACAAGAGTAATGTAATTTATCGATATTTTTCAATTCTTTCGATCTTTTTGCTGTTCTAAATGACAGGTACTCATTTTAATAAAAGAATTTGAGGATTTCTGCGTTTGCGTCGCGTTGCTATCCCCACCATCGAGTTGACGACCAATCAGGGGCGGGGATAGAAAGCATCCACTGCTCTCGAGCATGTTGTTGTGTTTCGTGCATGGAGTTCTTATGGGAGGAATGGTATTAATGGAGATGGATATAGATTTGCTGCTAACTATTTCGCTTCTGTTAATTGATGATGAAGTTTGTGTTGTAACTATTTTTGATGGCTATCAAAGGAAAACGGTCTACGTTATGATGTTGTTGGATTTTGTGTAATTATTGAAGAGTAACGGAAAACTCCTTGAGCATTTAGCGGGTGCCTGTGTTGCTGTGATCGGGATATAACGAAGACTTTGGTCAGCAGATGTTGAAGGTACGGAGATCCCTAACGGAAATTCTTCTGGAGGTAACGAACGAAGAAATCGGTTCTATATGCAGAGAGGTTTGGAGCCGCGCACGTGCCAAAGGTACCCCAGATACACACGATACAACTAACAAATTGATATTTCATACTTTCGCTGATCAGTGCACAGAAAATCTGATTCACACGAGTCTCGTGCAGTGTTGCGGTGAATTTTATTTGCCCATTTCTGTAATATAAGCTTTTAAACATTAAACAGAGATTATTCAATTCATAGAGTTACTTATTCGATGATTTTCAGGATATCCTACTTTATTTTCCAGGATTTCTAACATGTATCATTAAGTGACACTTTAATCTTTTCTCTTGCATTGAATCTCTCGCTGATCTTGTGCGCGATTCGTGGACATTTCTCTTTCTGAGTATACATAGAGGAACTTTTTAACGTATTCTTCTTCTTTTTTTTTTCGTTTTTGTCGAAGATTCATTGACGAGTCAATTAATTATAATATCCGACAGATATAGTTGTTCGTGAAGAAAACACGACGGCGAAGAATTATGCGAACTCGATGTAAAACTAGCGCAATAAAACGTTAGTAAATAATACAGTCTGCAAAGGGCAAATACCGTGTCAGATACGTCGATCGAAAACATCACGCGATTATGTTCTATTGTTAAGTCAGTTAATTACTATTAAGTCTAGCAATCAAAAACACTCCTGTCGGACCGCACACTCGAGAAAACATACAAAGATCGCATGTTCGAGCTCTGAATACAAAACCGATTTTTCTTTACAAATTCTATAGCTATTATCTTTTCTATTTGTTACGTTCTTACTTGATCATATTGTTACGCTTTGCTTTCAAAAGAACAATTACAACGTGACTTTTTATCTTTCTCCTTTTTGTTTTTATATACACGTTACTTTTATTGTTACTTGTATCAAGCCACTTTACGCTCGTGCTTAACTGATTGTTATAAAAAAAAAGCAAAAATATGTCTACTAACGTCAGTCTAAAGCAGTTTCAGTTTTTGTAGTTCGATATGGATACATTAATGTCTTAAGGTGTATGAGGAATGATGCAGGATCTCGACTCTCCTTGCGTGTATCACTGACGATGATGATGATGATGATGATGAGATGATGATGATGATGATGATATCAGTACCATTTAATTTTGGGGGGTATTCTGATGATAGCACTTAGCCACTGGGTACTAAATGCGTGTGTATTGTAAGTCCCTGCAGGAGAGACCCCCGTCGCATCCCTCAACAACATGGCCCCTCTTGCTCAGATCACTCGTAAGCTTGGTAAGTCACTATGTCTTTACAATCTTCAACGCACGGTGATCCTAGGAACCGGTCGTGTACAATGCCAATCACTTGTATCGAAAAAAAAGAGAAAAAACAAACGAACGAAAAATACAAAAAAAAAAGATAAAAAGAAAACGAACGCGTCCCGTGCGTTTACCGCAGTCTGTAGCCAATGCTCGCTTATAAGTTCTTGTGAAACGAAGATGTCTTACAGGACATTCTTCGATCAATAGCAGCAGCATATTTAGTGGTCGAGCGTATGTCTCCTTACATTGAACGAAAGACGAACGCCGATTGCACACGATCTGCCGTAATAATCCGATCGTTTCGTGTAGGTCTGGGCATCTATGGCGACAGCAACAGCGAGTCTGAGGAGGAGCAGAGCGAACACGTCCAGGCTCAAAACAATGACAGCGACGAGGAACTCATAGTACGTACATTCAATTTTTCATGACCTACTGTTCGTTTTTCCTTTAATAATTCCAAAATCTTGATTCCCAAGAAGTAGCATGACACATCATTAGAAGCGGAATTTTATGCAAAAGAGTAAAAGCACTAGAAGAATTTGCAACTATTGTTGTATTATTTCCAAGCTGTTAAGCCTATTAGGGAAGGAAATTCATTTTTATTTTGCTCCAGGATGTTGCAATTGAGATAGAGAATTTTTATTTTGCATAAAGATCCGCAATCTAGTGATTAAATATACCGCTGAGAATCGGTCAGGTCTTTATCAGAAAAATGTCACAAATATGTTGATGTATGTGAAGACATTAAAAAATTGTTTTGTTGTAGGAGACATTGAGACGGCGTCAGCAAGCGTTCAAAAAGACGGAGGAGGAAATCGAGGCGCGGCTGGCGGAGGAGGATGAGAGGGAAGAGCAACGTTACGAGGATCACTATATGAAGCAACAGGAAAATCATACTGGTAATACAAGCTGCAAGGAGGCAGGTATGTTTCGAAACGACATAGAACGTAAGCCGCTGTTAAACCATGGCATCATTAAGCGTAACACCATAACATCACTACCTTTAGTTGATGAAAAAGAAACGATAAATAATCAAAGAGAAGCGTCTGAAACTTTGTCGAGCGCCGGGCAAAGTCCGCAGCAACAACAGACCGTGGCGACGGACACGGCGAAGCCGGAGACGCCGTCAGGGTCGGCCGATACCGAGTCGAGCAGCTCGGAATCGACGAGCTCAGACTCGAGTCGAAGTAACTCGATGAAGAAGAAAAGATCGAGCAAGGGCCGCGAGTACCGGAAGAGGAGGTCGAAGAGCCGAAGCAGATCGAGGCCGCCGCGAAAGTCCCGGTCCCGTTCCTCGGAGCGTAGCGGTCGCAAACGGAAGTCCAGGTCTAGATCGCTAAAGTCCTCGCGTAAAGAGTATCGTTCAAGGTCTTCGAGCAATTATAGGTCCAGCAAGAAGCACCGTTCGAGATCGCGTAACCGTAAGCGGTCCCGCAGATCCCGCTCGAGGAGCTTACGTAGATCTAGATCGGCCTCGGCCGCGAGGAAACGATCGAGATCACGGTCCAGAGGCAAACGGAAGTCCCGCTCGCATTCCCGTGGCCGTAGACGAAGCCGATCCTACTCGATCAGACGCAGCAAGTCGCGAGCCCGCGAGAAACGTCGAACACGATCACGATCCAGGGCGAGAGACCGTACGCGATCACGGTCCAAGGAGCGGAAACGCTCAGAGTCTTACGTTTCCAGGAGCAAGAGGAGGTCTCGGTCGAGATCGAGGGATCATAGAAAGTCCCGGTCTAGATCAAGGCAGTCGAACCATCGGGACGGTAAGAAATCGTCGTCCCATCGGTACAGGAATTGAACCTGACACCCAACGTTCTAGCCAAGGTTGTATATACATATTCATATATTATAATAACATTTTCGAGATATTCGTACAGAATAATAAAAAGAGAGAGAGAGAGAGAGTGTGTGAGAGAAAGATAGAGTGAAAGAGTGAGAGAGTGAGAGAGAGACGATATACGCAGAAGATAAAGAATACCAAGAAAAGCGACAGTTGTGATTGTCTATTTGAAAAATTTTCCATGCGATTGCGCACCTCGATGAATTAGCTCGCTCTTTTCCAATCTAGTAAGAGATCCTTAATAACTTGTAATAGTCTTCAAGACGGTTTTGTAATTATACGAACGTGAACACGCAAGATTTTTACCTCCACAGTGGTATTTTGCGTGAACCAGAGTTTTCTTTTCTGTATACCCTGTTGCTCGGTACAAACCGATTTCAGGAACCTGTTGCTCGTTCCGGTAGACAATTAAAGACATAATGCGATATACCGAACCTTTTTCGTTTACCATTCCAAATCAATTCCGACACGATCAAAGTCGATCTTCGATTCGTTTGATTCAAAACACGAAAGCTTGATTATTCGCTGATTGCCTGTAAACGAAACTGATGAGGTACAAACGAGTTTTATATAATCGGAGGACGCCCGGAACAGTTTGATATTTTTTCCCCACACACACTCACACAAACACACACGCGCGCATACCCGACCCTTTCTCGATTCCGTCGCGATCGCGAGTTTCTATGTACAAGTTTCTATGTAACGTTCGCGAGACCTCCCGATCCCTTGGTTGACGTAACATGTATTTAACATCTGTCCGAAACTATTTTGAACAGCGATGATTTCAATGTATTGTAAGTACCGACCTTACATACGCATTGCTATGGCGAATAAGTGTAATGAGTCATTTGCAATTGAAATAAAAAGAGATTGAAACAAAAGAAAAAAAAAGAGCCAAATGAAATATACGAAAGACAAACCGAACGTGTGCTATATAGAATGTGTTCTACACCTTGCATGATTACGATCGCGAAGGTAAGACCTCCATTTTGTGTTCGAGGAGACGGTTCCTCGAATTAAGAAAAAGAAAAAAGGAAAAATGTCGTACATTTTCAATATTCTTCTCTTGCTTTGTTTCTCACCCTGTTCTCACCTCTTGTTTTCGTTTCTTTCGGACGATCGGAAAGAACATAGTCTGTTCTATTGCATTATCATAATTTATTTCATATAAACATTTGATACAGTTTTAAAATTTCGTTTTTTGTAGAGCTTAGGTTTAGTAGTAGTGTTAATAGTAATTAGATTCTATAGAATGTATCGGAGATAAATGGATGGAGTGATCGAGAGACAAAGTTTGGTTTGGCATGATATCGTTAACGGTCACTTTGATACATTTCCGGATGATGTATAAAAGAACAATCCGCGGAGGAAAACAGAATGCTTTCGAAGAGAGCGATGACGCGATAGTTTAGGTAAAATTTTTTTTATAAACAAACGGTGTACAGGTATCTGCAAAATATCTTGTAAATTTTTCTGTTCTCTTTACCCCCGCCCCCTATTCTCCCGTGCTTGAGCAACGTGTATCTTTTTTTCTCGCGAGGGAAAGCAAAGTAGATGTCGCCGATTCAACGTTGTTTCCTCTCATTTTTGTTTTTGTAACGACTAATTGTAATTCTCGTAGCGGCACATTTCTCTTTCGTTTATGTTTTTCGTTTCTCGTCTTCTATTCTCTTATTCTTAATCCCCTTTCACTGACCAAAGCTGCCTTGATTCCTGATCTGTGTTTGTCCACTTTCTTTTTTGTTTTATTCCTCTTTCATAAATATAAGTTACTCAGAAATAGACCTGACTAGTTTTGTTAAACTAAACTAAATTTGTAATAGTTAATAAATTAAAATAAATAAGAGTTCTTCTACTTCTACCTAGTATTTTCCATAAAAATACTTACAAGTTAGAAATATTTTATAGTGCGTAATAAATACTTGTAAAGACATAAGTAAACCTTTAATAAAACGTTTTGAAGAGTCCTTGGAGTGGTCTTTCGTTTTCTTTTTTCTTAATTTTCCAGCTTCCTCGACCGTCAACGATTTTTGATCGCCAATTTTCAGGAGGAGATGTCAGTGAAAGGATTAAGAATCTAAAGTAACACGTACGTTTCCATCGAAGCTTACCGAGTAAAGAAAATATCACTGTCAGATAAATACTTATCTTACGTTTAATTAAATTTAACGAAAATTCTCGCCTGCGATCGATACGTGCGGTACCGACCCGTTTATTATTCCACTTGCAAATAAACAACAGAGATTGGCCTCGGCCCCCCTTACTTTCGGATGTTCGTTGTCACCGTTGCGGAACAACAAAATAAGATTTTTAATCATCGATTGATTCGGTCCAATTGCATTGGCCGCCGATCTGCAGATACCGGTTACTATAAAATAAGGTACGTATTTTGATCTATGTGGATAGCTATGGGGGAGTCTATTATATAGACTAATCTTATCTATGCTCGTTAGAAGATACCTTAATTTACATATACAGTAAATATACATGTATGCTTAAACTGTCAAAATATTCTCACCACTGTGATCGAGCGATTGGAGGGGGTGGCCAGTGTTATCAACCCTGAAATCACGGTATCTAACGTTAAAATTCAAAGCATCTCGTTAAAGAACAAATCTCAAAACAATTGCATAGTAAAAGCAAGCTCTGCCGAAAAATTTCGCAGATGTTTGCGCTGATTCACGGGTCGGCAAACGATGCAGGGGATGCGTGGACGTGTTTATAGGCAAAGTGTGTTAACCAATCGATCAAGCAAGATTGTCACCAGGGTTCGCCAGCGAGAATATTGTTACAATTTAAGCATAGTGGATATCATTAATTCGCTTTATGTATGGACTAGACTCAATTACTTATAATAGTAGATCTTCATACGATATTGCAAAGAAACAGAGTTTCAAGCTGTTACAAAGATGTGAATTTACAATGTGGAGTTGTCGAGACTCGTTAACAATCTTCCCCTCCGTCTTTCAATTAGACAACCTCCGGTTGGAGCCTTTCACGTAACAAATTCAAACAATCAAGATTTTAAATATGAAAATAATTCTTTCCTGTTGCCGTTGGAGTTCTTTGAATTTAATGATAGACACATGCAGAGGGGCTTGCCAGTAAAAAGTCTCGACGCGTCAATCGCAAAAGCCAATCAGCGGACAGAACGTTTACAAATAATCATAGCAAAATAGTTTCGTATATTGTCTAACACTATAACGACATGAAGTAGGTAAAGTAGAGAATAATCGTAGTTGAAAGATCAAAAAGACGCGTGGATCCGAAGGAAAAAGATGTCGCTGGTAGCCTTAGAAATCATTATCATGCTATCCGTAAGATTTAAACGTTTCTACTAGCAAATAATACAATATATATATATATATTTATTTATATATATATATAATCTTCATATATATGTATAATCTTTTTCTTTTATATGTATATCAAGAGTGCAGTAGAAAGGGGGACGACGCATGCGTCGTTTTATTTTCCGTTCTGATATGTATACGCGACGCGATTAATTAAAATCGCGTCCCCCTTTCTTGCCCCCGTAGCCCCCCCTCCCCCCAAATAATGAAGATTCGAAGCATTGAAATCACTCAGGTCGTCCGTTCGACGCAGAAGTCGATCCGTTCCATCGTTACTCGATTTTATTTCACCGTTCCTCGTTTCTTTCTCTTGTCGTCGTTTCCCCGAGCGCGGGTGTCGATGTCCGCGAACAAAAAAAAAATGATAGTACACGTCCTATTAAAATTATGGAAGGCTCGTCTAGCTTCGCTAAACGTCAACTACACATGTACATAAATAGCGTATAAATTAATTAAGTACAAAAATTACAAACTTATTAACAGAAACGCATTGGCAAGACTGAGGGGTTCGACCGGGTCGGGAGAGTTGTTTCGTTGATGTTCTCTTTGACTGGACACGCGTTTGATTTTTTCACAGAGAAATGGTCATTATTGATTGTTTTGGAAAAGGAAAGACTAGGTTTAAATCACAGCTTTGAAGAAATTATTTTATCCACTGGAATTGTTTAATTTTTGATGAGAGTTTTATAACTAAGCTAGTGATATGTGTTTATTAAAGGTTGATCGTCCAAGGATCGTTTGCTTTCACTTAACAATTTTTAAATCTTCCCTTTCCATACTTGACCGATCGATGTAAGGAATGCACGATCGAAGGGATCATCCGATCCCATAATCATCACCTTTCACGCGTGTCCACGGATCAAAAGTACATCAAACTGCACGTCCCCCGGAGAACTTTCCTGTGCAACTTAACAGTACGGACGAATTAACATAATCAGGCATACATACACGTGAACGTCGTCGTAGCGACGTCGTTCGGTTTTACGTTAACTGTAATGAGTATGTTACAGCACTATACGAGAGGGGAATACTCTTAACAGTTTAACCAATATTATCTGTATGGTACAGTCACGCGTTCTGCGATCCGCCTCGGTGAAACTAACTTCTCTGTGATACCTGCAACAATAATAAGACATTTATGCTTGGCGATGTTTATTGAAATTATGCGAATCACTTTAATCGCTTAGTCAAGGATTCTAGGGGTGGTCGACACCATGTCGGAATTTGTAGAGAGGTCAGAGAATGTCTCAAAGTCTGTGAGTCTAGCTTTTAGAAATAATTAGGAACACAGATGTACAGTTTAAAAATGAAATACACCCCTTCAATGGTTAACTGAAATATTGGGAAAAATATAATCCATGGTGCAAGAGCCATCATCTAGCAGCACAAGGTTCGAATAGTACTTTAATCGTAATTTTTGCGAAAGTGTAGTTATCGGGGGTGAAAAGGATGAAAAGTGTGAAAACTTACCTTGATCACTAAAACGGAGCGATGCGGAGGTCACGTATAGACTATTGGTTGAGCAGGGTGTTAGTCACCTCAGAGATGGACAGCAGAGGACTCCCGGCGTCCGGTTTGGTATCTGTGGGACAGTTGGGCCCATTCCCCCCGGTGATGATCCCACTACGTGTTGGTGTTGGGGGTGGTGGTGCGGAGGGTGGTACAAGACGTTGCTGTTGTTGGTGTTGCTGTCCTGGCCGATGCCCATGCCGACTCCCGTCCCCGTTGCCACAGCTGACGGGGGCGTGCTGCAACCGAAAGTACGTTCACCCGTTATTCGCAACCCCTTTCAACCCCTTGTTGCAGTCCTGTCGTTATACTACACTCGATCGTTTCGTTTCTATCCCACATTAATAACTAATCGATCGCTGTCGATACTCCATCAATATTAATATCATCCTCGTAACTCCTCGCTGTGCAGTGACAAAAAAAAAATAAATGATTATATGCGCTAACAAATATCGACATGGAACCGTCCAAGAAAAAACATAACCGCGGACATGCAACACACAAACGTATATGATCGACCGACACCGTTAAGCTACGTCCTAATCAAACGTCCGGCAAGGATAAAATCGTTAGACCGATTGACCAAATACAATAACAAACGAACGAGAAAAGTTCTAATTGTTGGTCCCGTTGCTTGGAATTTTCAACCAAGTTTGGTATTCTGAAGTCTAGAAAGCCTGATTTAGAATATACTGATCAAATAAACTGTTATCTTCGCGTGTCTGATATCGACAGTGACGAGGTCCGCTAAATTTAATAATCTCATCTTTATTGCGCCACATTGCGATTACCACCATTTTGTGTTTCACAGACGACAATCAAATTAATTCTTTACATGCGGCTACTTGAAGTTCAAGGTGTCTATATCTTTTCTATGACAACCATGAGAATGGTTGGTGTGCCTCGAAGGCTCAAAAAGACATAAGCGAGGTATACTGTAATTAACGATTTTGTCACTGCGACGTTCGTGCATCTAATTCGGACACAGCTCAACCGCAACGCAAACGATCCTCGTGCATTACTCCTACCATGCATCCCTACCATGATCGACAATCATCTACGTCAAAAAAGCACGATCTTCAAATCCTTTAATCTCTACTCTCAAAAGATCCCTTGCTGAGGGTTTTCTCGAATGTGATGAGTCTAGATCAAACAATCAAATCCTCAGTTCCCCCTCGCTTCGAAAAAATTCGCACCGCAAGAAGAACATGAAAGAGCTATGCTCAAACGTAGAAATTGCAATTTGAAAGTGTAATTTCACTTGATCATCATTCATTTCAATTTGATCTAAACGCATCATAGGCAATTGATTTAGAATCAGCTATCTCTATTAAACACAGCTCGTGACAGCTTCGTGAGGCAGTTTTCATACTTCATCGAAGTTACTTCGCACTGTCGCTTAACCTCTTAAGTACGGCGCGCTCGTCCGCAACTATGAATGGCACAAACGCCACTATAGTAGTTCGTACCGTTCAAACTGATGCTTTCGACGGAAACCACTATAGTGGCGTACAGTATCTAAGAGGTTAAAACGGACGTTCGCCCTAGAATAAGTCCCCCTAATCTCCCATATACAACAAGACTCTCTGCTTTGTTAAATCAGCCGACAACCATGGCGTATCATGGTAAACTCGTACTAGTAGCTTAACGATCGACCGTTCGAAAAAAACTGGTGAGGCAGCAGTGACACTCACTGGGGCGCGTGCCTTGGTGGTGCGGGGTGGTGATGGTGGTAGGGATAGTACTGGTAGTGGTGATGGTGTTGCACTCCTTGCCATACCTCGGAGCCCGCTTCCCCATGGCCATGGCCAGGATGAGAGTGCGCGTATCCGATAGTGCTGGCCGCTGCGGCTGCGGCCGCGGCCGCGGCTGCCGCCGCCGCTTGATACTGTGACGTAGTCACAGGGTACTGCTGATGTTGCTGTTGTTGTTGCTGTTGTTGTTGTTGCTGCTGCTGCTGCTGCTGTTGTTGTTGTTGCTGTTGCTGGTGATGCTGGTGCTGTTGCTGAGGTTGCGTTTTAGCTCTTGGCGAGCTAGGCGCTGTGGTTTGAGGTTCGCTGGGCGACGTTTGCCTCCATTTGCACTCCCCGTTCATCGAGTTCATCTCTGCTAGGGACTTTAGGGGATCGCCAGCGTTCGCGTTGGTCGAATGGGTGGACGAGTGTGTAGAATGAGGCGTGGGAGGACTGTAGCTGCCGTTGTTCCTCGGAGGGGTACGAGATGGAGGCGCGCCCCACATCAGAACGGTTTGTCTAGGTGCTTCATTCCCGTACACCTCAGGCTTCACGTCCTCTATCTTCGGGGTCAGGACTCCGTTCGTTGGTCCAGTTACTGGTGAACTTCCGGCCGAGTTGCTGGAAGATGCGCCGCCCTCTAAGGAGTGCCTGCTTCCGGCCCGGACGATGTTGATGTCCGTGGTTGCCGTGTGCATTGTTGACGCGCTGGCAACTGGGCTGGCCGCGTAGGGTGAGCCGCTGACGCTGCTGGGATGTCTTGCCTCCACGTAGCCGTACTTCGTAGACTCCCCGAGCTGCTGGCAGTATAGCTTCTCTTCTGCTTTGCTCGTCAGCTGGTGGGTCTCGTAGGTCGGCAGCGAGACGTCGATGAAACCGTTGTACGCCGTGCTCGTGTGGTACTCGGGGTAGTAGGAACCGAGCGGCCTGTACTGGAACAGGTTCTCCGTCGCTGCGGTGAGGTACCTGGAGAATTTTGGAATTGGTTAGCTAGCACAGATAGATAGGAGTCTCTTTTGAGGCTTGGAAACTATGTGGTTGGTGATTGTTTACTTCACACACCTGGTCGAACCAGGAGGTTTCGAAATATTTATCAAAAGGAGCGAGGGAACAATTGTGTCCAAAATTTTCAATAGGACATCATCGTTAAATGGAGAAACTTAAGACCGCTATGAGACACCCCCCTCGAAACAGGCTATGTTTCGTCATAAACATTTTCCAAACCAAGCTGCAGCATGGGAAACAATTGCGTCCAAAGCTTCAAATGGTACACCCTACATCAGTGTGCAACGTCAAAGAGTTGAAGAGCTATAGAAGGAGAAAGGCTGCGTCCGCGGGGGGTACAGGGAATCCCACCTAAGCCCCATTAAGCAATCGCAAGAGTACCTATTGTCCAAGGCGGTCGTCGGATACAGAGTCTGATGGTAATTGCCCGTGTGTCCAATGTACGTGGTCAGCGAAGGATCCGTGCTGGCGGCGACCGCCGTAGGCGCGTATGGGGTCGGGTACATGGTGTTCAAGTTGCTGTACGCGGCGGCGACCGCAGCGGCCGCGCTCGTGTCCGCCGCGAGATAATCGACGGACGCGACCGTGGGCGTCACCGGCGGCGACACCGACGACTGCGCGGAAAGTTTGGTACGTTTGTTCCGGCAGGTCGACAGGAAGTCCCTTAACTGGGTCTTGTACCGCCTGTTCACTCGCTGGGACGTCGGCTGCGTCGGCAGCGTCGGCGTCATCACCGAGCCGGTCAAACTGTCGCTGTCAGAGAAATAGCTGTTGGTCAATCCGGCGTCCAAGTAGCTCACTTTGAAGTCCATCGTGCGTTTTCCCAGCAGGTCCCTGCCCTCCTCTTCCCTGGACAAGGAAACGGAACAATTTTAATCCAGAAGATGGCTTTCTAACACTGAGCTAGTTCTAAAAGTGGCTGACACGTGTGTCTTTCAGGCAGACTTTGGATTTTATGATCCTATGGAATCCCTAGGAATTTTATGATGTACGGAGGTTATTTTATTGATAGCCTGAAGATAGAAAGCTCGAGGTAGTGACTAGTATAATGTCTGAGAGACGTCACGGGTTTTGGAACTGTCAGCTTAATTTGTTTTCAATTCTCCATTGCAGACTCACATATGTAAATCCGATAAATAGTCTGCGGATCTTTATGCAAAATAAAAATGTTCATCGATTCTAAGACACACGGAGCCAATCAAAAAGTTCTTTCTTTCGTTCATAATTTTAGCGAGTAATTTTCGTCGTAAATGCATAAAATCCGCAGTCCACTGACAAACCTTCAAACAGTATGCACTCACATGAGGGGTCTGTGCGTGCTGATGACGAAGTCGGGCTTCGAATTCTTGTAGACCAGTCTAGAACTGGTCTGCAGCCACTGCCAGCCGCCATCTTTCTTCTGGAATCTGTAGGCTATCATTCCCGACGCTCCGGTCTTCAACACTGCAACCAAAGAGGAATCGTGAAGACCTATTCGATCGTTTAAAGGCGAATCGTTACAACAGTGAAATATTCTTACGTTCTTGGTGAGCGCTGGCAACGTAAGCCAAGTCATCGTAATGGACTAGATCGTAGCCACCGAGATTCGCCAGCTCGGCGTCCGAGTAGCCTAACAGCATCTTCCCTCGCTGGTCCATGGACACCAGCGCCAGGTCCAGTTTGTGTTTGCTCTTGAACATCACATCCTTCTGAGGGACTTCTAGAAGAGAGGGCGGTCCGAACGGCGTACAAAGGGCGAACAGAGCTAGGGGAGGCTCCTCGGTCTTCCTGTTCTGGCCGTGAAGGATCTTGACGCGTCCTCTGATATCCAAACGCTGAAACGTTGATTATAAAATTGTAAAAATGGTCCGCCGTACGATGAAATTGAAACTACAAATTTTTGTTCGTTTGTACACCGCCACGCAAGACGGATGTAAAAATTTTTTAACACGAACGGCTATTGTACACCAGCTTTCTGGGGAGGTACACGGCAACATCGTCCTCGAGGAGGAACGCGAACGGACTGATTACAAAATTAAATACAGCCCGAGTGTGTGCTCGGACCTGTCCATCGCCGGTACTTGTCGCCCCTCGTCCACGAAAACGCTTGTAAATCAAAACCCGGGTAAAATCGGACGCTGCCTTTGCGCGAGAGGCCTCGCCGCTTCCCGGGCAAAACACTAATTATCTTACGGCTAACAGCGAATACAGAAGTTAACGGAACAAAGACAGCCGGGGCGGCTATAAAGGGCAACGACGGGCACCGCGCGCCGGCAAAAAAGCACCGGCCGCTCTGACGTTTATGAAAATGAAACTGTAATCGTAAAAGCTTTACGGCGAGAACGACACACCACCGGGACCCGAACGAGAGCCGGAGCAACCTTCGCGCCAACACGGACGACCTCCGTTTTTATCGAAATCCACGGAGAAGAGATCATCCTCGACACCTTCGCTCCTTGAAACCTCTCCCCCCTCCCCGCCGTGGCTGATGGCGTTTTCTTCTCGCCTCCGACGGGAGAGCTCAGTTAATACGTCATGGGACTTTGGCATTACCCCGGGGGAACGTCGCATTTAATTTACACTGCGGCAAGCAAGCTTAATTGCAAGAAACTGGAATTAAGCGTTTCTTCCCTCTCTTGGGCATTTCAGTATTCTTGCGGGAATATTATAGTGTTCCTATACATTCTTCCATTGAGTCGAAACTGGCTGGTCTTGGTGTATTTGTTGATGCGATACCGTGACTTTTCTTTTTTCTTGTTGCGATTGACGACAACGAAGGGATGAAAAGATCTTTGATCAGGCGGCCTAGAAATGTGTAACTTTTAGTAGAGATAAGAATTGAACAACGTTTTTACATTCTTCTAGCGACTCGAACAGTCCAACAACATTTCAAACAATTTAAAACATTGGTGTTTATCATTAACGAATCAGTCGTTGATCGACTAAACCGCTGCAATTTGAGTACCCCCTCGACGATAGAAAATTACAGAGAAACGAGAATTGAAGATCGCGCAAAATTCCATGAAATACGAACGTCGGAAAATGCATAAAGCTCGACAATCACAATCCTTATTTCCTTAAAAAGTTTTCGTCCACAATTGGCCTAGAATTTAGAACATTTCGCGAGCCATTTCCACCCCCTAAAAGTGAATAAATGCGGATATAAAAAATACTGCCTCGTGTAATGATCCTGACGAGATCTCCGGCTCGTAATCGCCGACTTCAAAGAGCCGGGAAATTTAATCCGTCGATCAAATAGACACACTAAACGGTCCGGGTACTAAGTATACACGGCACCGAGCCCTCTGTGCGCAACGTTTGTGATAGTCCCATGGAGTTGCGGGAGACTGGGAAATCGGTGAGCAGGGGAAACAGCCGCGTTATAATCTTACACGAAATGAGAGAGAAAGAAAGAGAGAGAGAGAGAGAGTGGGAGAGAGGGGAAAAAATATACAAACACGCAGAGTTTAATGCAACTTCCGGCCGAGAAAAAGCCTCCGTAATTCCATCGACCAGATACCGGAGAGGGAAAAAACGCGGTAATTACAGTCGGACGGGGAAAAACCACCCTTTTCCCCCGCAATTAAGTTCCATTATCGCGAGCCGCGGGGTTAAATACGGCTCTCGGTGGCAATTATGAAAATTTGATGTCGTAAAAATCCGATCGATAGGGCTCGCGACGACGTTGAACGCTCTCGATCGAACGCGTTCGAGATGAAGGAGAAACAGGGGATGGAAAACTGTCTTGGAACGGGCAGAATCGGGCACGGGTTTTCACCCCGGGGATACGAAACGCGCGGAAGACAGCGGCACGAAAACTCCTCCGCGGGTCAAAGTATCATCCGCGATCGCGTGACCGTGTGTTTCAATGAATGAAGGAGAGCTGCGTACTCGTGGAATGCACTTGGAACTGCGACCTGGCATGCGAGACACTGCTCTTTGCGGATCGTGCCGCTTTTTGGCGGGAAACTGACCGCCACTCACACACTTTATTCTTTCGGCTTTGTTTCCTTCCGATTTGCATACAGAAATTGAAACACGAGAAACGATTTATCTCCAAAAACACGTTGGACTCCGAATACCACGCTGACACATTACCGCAATAGCAAACTAAAAATGAGTGAAACTGCAAGAAAGCAGTTTTATTACTAAGATATAGTAGACTGCGAATTTTTATGCAAAATAAAAATTGTTTGTATTAAGTGTAGGACACCGAAGCTGCCTAGACAATCACTACTTTCCTGAATAATTGTATTCATCCGAAAGTACCATTATATTTAATTTTTTTCATAAATGCCTTGCTAAACGTATAATTAAATAAGATTAAATAAAAAGTATACAAAACGCTACCTTACTTCTGTTTTTACAATTCACGTTGATCATTTTTATTTTGCATAAAGGTGCACAGTTTTATTTCCACAACGAATCTCCCAATCAGCGAAAGAGAGAGTTTTAAATAAACTACGGAAATGGGAAATTGCAAAAAGATGCGGGATGTGGTAATGGAACGGTTCGTTCGAGGCTTGATAAAAATCGTGGATTCGATTTTCTTTTTCGAAAAGGATTCCGCGCAGCATCTCGCTGGCAAATGACTTGTTCTTTTTTGCGACCGGTAGAAACGGGAAAGAACAAAGAACGGGACGATCCGGGGCGCGACTGGAAAAAAGCAATTACCCGGGACAGAAGGAAACGGACAGGGGGAAGGGGGAGGGAGAAGAGCCCGGCCACCTCTCTCTTTTCCTTTACGACAGTGAAATTATTAATTACTGTTTTGTATGCCGAGCGTGAAGAAGTCGCCGAGCGAGCGGGGTCGCGATGCACATCTCTTGCGCTCTCTTGCACTCTTGTTGCTTCCGTTGGATGCGCCGCCGCTGCCAAACACAGCCGGTAGGCCTTGTATTGCGATTATTTAACCCGGGTATCTGTCCGGCGCATTTGCATACGCGTTCGTTTCTACCTTGTTTCGGTGGTCGATTGATCGAGAGTGTTGGGGCGATCAGGGCCAAAATGGCGACCGTTCGGATCACCCTTTCCCCCGGTAAATCGTCAAATTATCCAGATAGTTCGGCGTTCTTTATTAGTTTTGAAATGTCCGATCGAAAACGAAGGTGACCGGTAGATATCTTTATGCAAAATAAAAATGTTCCACCTGAATTCCAACGCACTCGAGTGGAAATAAACATTTATTTTCTGCCTTAATATGTTCAACAAGTTGAGAATAATTTTGAAATTCTTCCGTTTTTACCGTTTTGAATTGCACCTCATTTTTGTTATATACGCATAAAATCCGCTGCCTCGTAGTAAGATAACTAGGTTGCCGACAAAGTGCTTGCATTTTTCGTTTTTGTTTAACGACGATTTGCGAGAGTAAACATGGAAATAGAACTACGACTTAATAGTGATTATAGAAATATTTTTTGGTTGTTCTGGGCTTACCAAAAAGCCGGAAGTGTTGTCCAGGAGACACCGGAAGCGGACGGTGAAGCTGCGCTCCAGAAGATGACTATGTTGGGGTGAAAGTGCATCGTGAAGGGGTAGACTGGCGCTTTCAGTAGGCAGAAAAGAGTTCCACATCAACTGCCTCTGCAATTCTTCACGATCCTCGCTGTGCACCAACTCGTAGACGCTTTGGTGCACGATGTCGGACTGCAACAGAACAAAAATCGATTTTCCCAAATTGTTATCACATATATTCTGTCACGAAATCATTTTTTATAACAATACACTTATCGCTCTTGATCTTTATTCATTTTTAGACAGTTCATCCAACGCTATTAATCTGAAATAATTTTTTTAAACAGTCCATTCGTCGCTCTTAATCTGTAATAATTTTTCAAACAGTCCATTCGTAGCTCTTAATCTGTAATAATTTCCGAACACTCCATTTGTCGTTCTTAATCTACTTGGAAAATGATTCTTACACGCAGTTTGTTCGTCTTTCTTGCTCACAGTAGGGAGTGCAAACAAACTGGATTGTTAAGGCTTTATTTATGAAAATTGTGGAAATTACTGTAAACGGAAAACCCCCAGGGGCAAGGTGCAACATTTTCGCGACGAAGACAACAAGCAGAGTGGCGCAGTGGAAGCGTGCTGGGCCCATAACCCAGAGGTCCGTGGATCGAAACCACGCTCTGCTAAGCGGTCATTAAATTTTTTTTATTTTTATCTGCCCCTCCGAGAGCTGCTTTAGCTGAAGAATTACATAATTTCGTTCAAGATTCATGAATATTTAATGTATGTAAATATTAATCGCGGCTTTAAAAATAGTGTTTTTAGTGTGCCGAGGGGTTGCGCGCGACATTCGGTGGCGTGTACAGTAAATTACGCGTTGTATAAATAATAAAAATATTTATTTAGGTTGTGTATGGTGTGTGTGTGTGTGTATGTCCTGCGTGCCTGGCTGTGTGTGCGTGGAATTTCGTGTTGGGAGGTCTGGAGATTTGTCACGTTTGGAGAAAGTAAAAGAAAAAAAAATAATTCGACCTAGCAGAGCATGGTTTCGATCCACGGACCTCTGGGTTATGGGCCCAGCACGCTTCCACTGCGCCACTCTGCTTCCTTGGGAAAACTTTCCTTATAATTTTCCACGTGGTTAGATCGCAAATTTTCCATTTCTGGGTTATCTAATTTTTGGGGTAATGCATTTAGTCCATTGCGCCACTCTCATTGATTGAAAATCGTTATTATATAATTTTCAATGTGATTAGATTACAAATTATTTATTTTCGGGTTATTTAATTTTTGTAATATTATATTCATTCCATTGTATCACTCTGATTTATTAGAGACCTTTTCTGAGTAGTTTTCTGTTTGATTGCGTCGGCAATTATTTATTTTTGGGTCATTTAATTTTCATAGTATTATATTCACGCAATATATTGAAAATTATTTAACGAATAATTAAGAAATGAGAAGCATTTATTTTCTGGTGTGCAGTACGGGTTTCATTTAGTAAAACTGTGACGTGTTACGAAGAGTACGATTTTTAATCTAAGAAAGTAGACATCAATTCACGCTGAAAATATTAAAGTAGAAAGTTCTGAACGTATAATGAGAACAGTAAATTATAATGTACGTTAATTGCCACAATTGCATAGTATTGATTCACCTATGGCCTACCTAAGAGACCACTCGAGCGAATTTAAGGAAGCTCTTGTCGCAACAGCAGAGTGGCGCAGTGGAAGCGTGCTGGGCCCATAACCCAGAGGTCCGTGGATCGAAACCACGCTCTGCTAAGACAGTTGGGAGTCTTTTTTTTTGCAAAATTTTTTGCCATATCATTCAAGAAAGTCTCACCAGCATATTACACTATTTAAAATTTTTTAAAAATAATGTATTCACCCTAAAAATTGTGCAAAACCTCGGTCGATAATAAGTCTATACGAACTCTGTAATAAACATTTCGCTTTTTTAGTTTCGTCAGAACTTAAAAAAAAACTTTAAAAAATATTGTATTTTAAAGTCGCGTCTTGTGCAGGGTATTCACAAAAACGATTCTCGGAAGGCTAGTTCAGCAACTGTAATAAATCTGTGATTAAAATTTCTGTCCAATAAACAAAAATGTCTGTCAAGCATTTCCTTGCAACCCCAACGGCAATATCACCCATCTCCATCTCGAATTAAAACCAACGCACAAACTTTTTGCAGAACGTGACTCACGGTAACTATACAGCCAACATAAATAGTCTGATCTAAAAAACCCCTTCATCGACCTTACTATATCTTCTAAATTATGTTACCATAGTTCTCAATAGCTGTAAAAAATCAGATACATTTTCCACCAGCACTGACAATTTGAATTATCAATTAAAAAATAATAAGTCGAAAAATTTATGTGACCTAGAACAAAATTAGCTACAAGAAGGGGTGGAACGATCACTTTTTGACCAGCAACCCTTAGATTAGATTGCTGGCGGTTATTTTCCAACCAATATCACCTAAACTTTTTCTAGAATATTAAAGGGTCAAAAAATTACTTTTTAACCAATTACCCAAATTCGACTAGACTGGTAAAGGGTTAAACGATCACTTTTCAACCAATTACCCAAATTTAACTAGACCTGTTGAAGGGTCAAAAAATTATTTTTTAACCAACTATCCAAATTTGATTGGACTGTTAAAGGGTTAAACGATCACCCTCTGATTATACTGCTGGGGGTCGAACGATCACTTTTCGACCAGCAACCAAAATTTTCTTAGCCTGTTAGTCAAATAACGACTTTTCGACCACCAACCAAAATTTCATCAGACTGCCAAGGGGTAAAGGGTTGACATCAAGAGTTTCACGCAGTCTCACCCTCGCGCACCAAATCAACCAGCCCGCACCCCTTGAACGCAACCCGCCTGGACAGTTTCGACCAGAATGGCGGGTAGGGTTTCCTGGGGAGGGGTGAGAGAGGCCGGGGGAAGGGACAGAGGCAACCGTGGCATTATTTCAGGAAATATCTGATCGGTCGTGACGTCGCGACGGCGACATAGGCGCGCATACGGCACATGTAGCTACACGTGTCCGACGCACTTTATCGCGCATAATTAATCCGGCCTAGCAGCGACGGACGATGAGCCCGTGTGCACGAGAAACCCATAGTTTCCTCGTTCCTTGGTCCGAGCGAAACGAACAAAAGGAATACCGGTCTCTTCCTTCTTTCTCTCTCTCTCTCTCTCTCTCTCTCTCTCTCTCTCTCTCTGTCGTTCCCTTTCATTCTCTCTCGCACGGACAGAAACGGAGAACGCGTATGAGCCTCTCGCGATCGGTCGATCGTCTCGCGAACGCAACCCCCGAGAGCCAGGCTAGAAAATAGATCGAATTAACAGGTCTGGTCGTTCCGAGGCCACGGTTGTCCGGCCTTCGACGCCTGGAATAATGTAATAAATCAGCCGGTGGAAATGATACCGGGCCGCTGCTACGTGTACGCTCGTAGAAATAGGAAGTCCGCAGACTCGCGATGCTTCGGGACCATTGCTCTTATCTGTTCGAGGGATGCGAATTTTTTCCAGTCAGGGTGGGAACTCGTTCCTCGCCGAGGAAAGGCGGAGCTGGTCTCTTTTTGGACGTCCGGTGCAACGGGGAAATTTGCTGGCGATCCAGAGCGACCACTCTAAATCGTAGCTGATTAACTCTCGAATTGAATCACGGACCCCTCCATGAAAACACACAAAAGACGTTGTCTGCAAAATCCGTTAAAAAAATTGTCCATGCCACCAGAATAATTTAAATGTGAAACATTTTGACCCTCAGGGGGTCTTGGTTGAAAATTGAACAAGGCATTGTGAAAAATTGAATAGCATCTTTCAAGAGCTTGTTACGAGGAGAAGACTTTAATGTTTACATCCGTGGTGGTTCTAGCCAGTTAAAAATTTTTCTTTGCCTCTATAAAATCGTTGAGAATACATATTACGACTCGATAATAAAAGGGGGTGGTCAACCAGTAATAATCTCAAAAATTCTTTATCAGCAAGAATGCATTAAATTGAATTGAATTCCATTGAATTGAATTATTCGTGGACTGGACGAAGCTTGTGGATGGAAAGCGAGCGTTCTATTAGAGCGATGGAAATCTGTGTGATGGAGGGTTGAGTCTGTTGAAAAGATTCCTCTTTTACACGTTCGGGGTTCGAGCCGAAGGTGAACGTTTCTGGGAAGCCGGTCGATTCGCGCGAAAATGCAAAAATGCCTACTAAACCAGCCCCAGCATCCCATTATCGTCCAGCGTAATATCGTAACACACGGACACGGTGTGAGTAACATGGAAGTCGTGAGATCCGTGCGCCGCGGACACGAACGAACAGTACGAGAAGGCGCAGCTTACACTGTTTCGCCTATCGGAAATGCAACGTAGCTCGAAAGCTACCGTTCCCTTCTATCGCGTGATTTATTATATTATTCACGGTTAACCGAGGCCTGCTATGACCAGTTAATGTCCTGACGCGACAATCCCGCGACTCCGCCGTGAAAATCTCCGTTCCCTCTTCCTGGGAGTCTGCATACAACTTTCAGAATCAACAACGGAGGACTCCGTCCATCAATTTTTCACGATTCAATCCCTGATTGGTAGAGCTACCTTTTACGTATCCCGATGTCTTCCTGATCCTCGCATATCCTCTTCAAAAATAAAAAAAAAACTAAACAGGAGATTGGGAAGGGTTCGAATTTTGAAGGTCGCCTTTCTTGAGAGAAAAATGCCGATGTGGAACTAAATAATTTCTTAAAAATTATTTTGAAACAAAACCATGACTTTTTCAGTTCCTATTTGTCTTGAGTCACCCTTATTACACCACCCTTATCCACCCTTTCGTTCAACGTTCGATAGAACGGCAAAGAAAAAACGAACCGGGAATTTTAGGAGGTCCTCCGGTAGGGGAGACTTGGATCTTCAAATCTATGGTGGTTTTGGCCAATTAAAAAATTTTACGAAGCCCGTGGAGTCGTTTAAGTGTGAACAATTTTTTGGACGTTTTTGAGTAAGTTCGAGCAATTTTCGCCGATTTCCTCGCGAGCGTCCCAACCGAAACGGATCGGTGCAGCGAGGGGGCGGTCGCGTCGGATCGATAAATCACGCTAAGCCGGGATAAATCACGTATTAATGAAAATTACACGCGCGTCGGTGCGTGCGCGCGGGCGCGCGCGTGGCCGTGGAGAGTCTTGATATACAAGGACCAGCCGCGGACGGGAATAAAATTGGCCGGAGCCATGTTGCCGGGCCTGAATAAAGGGCAACGCGGAGCAATTACACGTCCACTGTGTCCCAATGAAGTATGGGCCGCAGAGCACCGGCTGCTCGATTACCACGGAAATCCTGTGTAGAACCCTTTAATTAAAATTAGAGCAAACGGAACGCCGCAGCGGGGTTGCGACTAGACCGGACCCAGGGAAACCCATGGGCCCCTTGCGATCCGGAGAGAGGCCTGAATCGAACCCGGACCCCGTGGAGCAACGGGCCCCTCCCCCCTCCCCCTTCGCCGAGACACCGGCGACTCCTATATTTATTGAGAGATCGAGTTTTATGGGCGTCGAGCTGCCCGCGACGCGGGAACCCGTGTTCCTCGTGTTCCTCTTGCTCGGCTTTTTCGAACCGATCCCCCGACGCCCCGGCTAATGAGCTTTCCACGATGTTCATGCTGTTTTCGCGTTTTATGAACGTCCGCGTCCCCTGCCGATCCTATTTCATGCTCCGTTTTCGCGAATCCGTGTGAAACGCTCGGACACGATTATGCGCTTTTTCGAGGGATTTCTAACTGGTTCGATCTGCTCGAGAGATGTCCCACGATGCTTTCTACAGTTCGATAGGTAACCGAATTCCTGGGGTCCTTGTGGATGCGTGAGATTGTTTAAACAGTGATTATATCGTTCGATTAATTATGAAGTTTGCGTCGCCGATGTTGAGCGTACTGCTAGATTTTTTAGTTTAACGAAGCTGGAATGATCATAAATGTTCATCCAGCTGAAACTTTAGTATTTGCAAGTGTGCGTTGCAGAGTGTATCTCTCTGAAATTTGACATTGTGGGAAATAATTTGTGAATTTAAAAAAGTAAAACAGGAACTTGATCTTCAATCTGTTATAACTCGGTAATAAAGGAACCCGGTTAGGAGCGCTTACATTGTATCATTACAATGGGTCTATCAATTGGTCTCGGGCCAATTAATACAATCAATGTTCTCGGGGTAGCGCGCGCTACAATATATCTATATGTGCGCACATGTATATATATATATATATATATGGAAGGTTGAGAAATGTGAAAGCGACTGTTTTATAGGGCCGCCGACTTGTTATTACATTTTTATTAAGGCGGCCGTTTTGTTCGGCGTCGTCGGGAGGAATCGTCGAGCGGGCGGTGTGCAAAAATTCGTTGACCCCACCCTGTGCCCGGTTCCCCCCGCCTCGTGCCCCTCGATATTCCACCGAGCTCCATCCCTCCCCCCCGAGTTGATTTTCGTTTATTTTTCCCCCCGCGGAGGTTCGCTCACATTTATTTTTTCCTTGAGCGCGTGCGCGCGCGCCTGTGCGCACACACGGGGCCAGTTACCCAGCGACGACGACGGGCGGTTTGCCGGTAAGGTCCGGTAACGTTTGTTACCATTGCTCGTTTAAATAATCTCGAAACATGCATCCGCGGGACGGAGCGGCCGAGTCGTGGATGGCTTTACGATCGGCCCTCGTCGTTAATTAAGAGCTTGTAATTATTTAGTGGAGACGCTAGCGCACCCCCGCCGGCATCGAAGCGGTCCCGCTCCCTTGGCAGACTTGATTTACATTCCTGCGAAGAATGCGAAAGGCCTCGCCTTCCTTTGCTCTATTTTCTTTTTTTTTTGCACCACCTTCTGCCACCCTGCGCACCCCACAACTCCCTCCCTGAAACCCCCCCTTCCCTTTCGCCCTTCGTCCTGTCTGCTCGTCCTGTTCCTTCACTTCGTCGGCCTCAGACCACCCTTCTCTTTCTTCTCTCTCCTCATTTTCCACTTTGATCTACCTTTTTCCACGGCTTACATCGTAATCTCAGCTCATGGTTTCCGTGAAAGGACGACTCGACTGTTTAACCGTTTATTTTAACAAACATTCGTTCGCTCGGACTCGCGTGCAACATCGTTCTCTGCGGAAATCTAACCGTGGAGATCGAACCTTGAAATCCAAGGTGAAAAGGTCAACAATTCATTTTTAAGAAATTTTTAGAAGAACGGCTGAGTTTTGACCCATGGTTTCTTTAACACTTTTCGTCCTTGTGACGAGTAGAATAAGACGCAATGAAAAAAACGTGCGACCTTTTGACCTTGAAATTCATTTTTGCTTTCTCGCATCGTATCCCATCAAACCGAGGGTGTAGAATCACGCTACGCTGCTGTACTGCAAATCAGTGCGGTAACCATCGATGCAAAAGCTAATATCGGGTCCAGCTTGACACGGGGCTGGATTAAAGAACGCAGGCGGAGAACTTGAAGAAACGGTTCAAGAAGCGGAAAATTTTTTGAAAGCATCGATGACAGACGCGACTAAGGGACCCCGCAAGGTGTCAGAAAACGAAGAAAGGGATCTCCGAATCGACTTTCATAAAGCACCGCCCACATGATGTCGCGTCAGGGATCCAGCGGACAAGCCGGGGGACAGGGAACGTTGGATCGGCTCGCGCGTCGATCGCGTTCACGTAAATCCCTTCCGCTCGCGCGTTCCTCGTCCGCCATAAATCAGCCGGGACGCCGGGTGAAATCGACGGAAACACGATTCGGCGCGATCAAAGGACCCTCTACAAATTGAAACAAATCAGCCGGCTAATAATAATTAATCCGCGGGCCGCATTAATTATCGAAAGCCGTGGCGCGGCGCGGCGCTGAACGGGCTCTCTGCTTTCTCTCTCTCTCTCTCTCTCTCTCTCTCTCTCTCTCTCTC
>CM052129.1:6020705-6042670 GCA_028454255.1 Halictus ligatus
CCTCCTTACGGGGCCCGAGCACGAACACGCGCGCGTTTTTGCGCGGATACGAGCGAGCGGCGTGCGCGATAATGCGAGGCCGGAACGCGGCGATACCGAAACTTGAGCTCTCAATTACGCCCGAGAGTTATGACAAGCCCTTCCACCCCCTTCGCTGTTTATCCTCTTTGTATCCCAACGGGGTCAGGTTGGCGGAGTGGGGGCCACGGGACCCCGAGACGCGGGGACCGCCTCGGGCCCCCTCGGACCCATGATCGCGTCTTCATTAGCGGCTATTAATTGTCAAAATGTGCCACATAATTCAGCGCGTGCGAACCAGCCCGGCTGTATTTAAACTTAACGCGATCAATTGATTTCTATGGGGAGCTGCCCCGAGGGCCCCGGGCCCACTCGTCGGACCCACCGACGGGTTCGTTGTGTTGCGAGAATGGCGCGAGACATATAAAATGTTCGGCGAGCGGTTTTTGCCCTGGAAAGACTGAAGAGGGTCCCTCTGAACCCTTTGAACGCATAGTGTCGAGAAAGAAATTAGTTCTCTTGCTTTCAGCGGTTTTTCATCATTCAGGAACCCTCCCAACTTTAAGATTGCTGCCGAACATGACGAAGATGTTATTTCAGCGTTTTCCTCGAACTAATCTTCTTGCAATTCGAAACACAGCTTGAATATCTGTCGCTGGCATTATCTTATAGCTTTTCCGAGAAACTACCTGAACCGCGCACACATAGTCCTCGCTGCAGCCATTCTTTAATCTTGATATTTAATCCAGTTGCTCCTACAGCAGACGATCACATGACAATTGTATTACCAATTGATCAAGATGCTTGTTAACTTACAGTAGCTGTTACACAGACCCTGACCATGACACAGGTGTTTATACAGGAGAAATCAATTTATTGCTCGACTATTAACCCCTTGCCCTACAACATCGAAGAATGAAGATTGAAGATTTTTAAGTTTTTATTTCTTAATTTATTGTATAATCGCCATCATTATCAAGGTCAGTTTGCCATGTTTCCTGCAAATTTCATCCAGGGATCGTGAAGCAAAATATAACTCGAGGTGCCTCCTTGTATCTTCTACAGAAGTGAAGGTTTATTTAAGAAATAAAACATCTCTAATAAAACCTCTCTTATTTAAGAAATAAATGCTCCAGAGATCTGAAAAGATGATAGTGGAGTCAAGGCTTCACGACAATTCATGTATACTTAATTTTGAATCAGCTTCCACTAGAGATTTTAGGATGTCATTATCAAATTATCAACAGTCCACTTCGAGGTCTGTCAGAGAGATCATAATCACCAGCAGCAAACCGTCTGAACCAACGTTGACTTTCGATACATCTCCATAAACATCGCAAATTTTCTTTGTTGTTACCGTTGCATTAAATCTTGAAATCTCTGAAATTTTATTACAGGGTTGTAAAAAAAAGTTATACTGTTTAGAATATTCTGGACACAGGTTGCTTTACCGAAAACTGTAAAACTGAACTGAAGGCAAAACCAATGCTTTGCAAATAATTGATTACTTGCGGGGACCTCTAATACTATACTTGGCTCCAGCGAGTATACCCAGGTTACGTATACTCTAGCAACCGCCTAGGCTAAAAACGCACGGCCTAGCAACCACCCGGGTCACATCTCGCTCCACGTCGATCCGAAACGACGCGACTGTACCACCCAACGCTTCGGCGCGTCCAGCTCATGTTCACCGAAGGATGAAGGGGGTGGGACGCGTCGGGACGTCCATTGATACGCGACCAGGCACGCAAACGCGTCCACGGGGGCCCACATTGTAAAGAAATCAGCCGAACGAAGGGCTGGAAGAGGGATGGGTGGCGGTGGCAGAGGAGTGGGAGGGGATCCGATGATTTCCCGACTCGATGACCGTGTATCCGAGCCGACGTAATCGCGGGGCGTTTCGGATGACGCGATTACACGCCACCGTAACTCCGCAGAAAGCGCGCCTACACCCTGCTCGAGATCCAACAGCCCCCCCCCGCACCCCCTCTGCCGTTCCCTTTGTCCCTTCTGTCCCCCCATGGAACCACGGAAAAACCGCGTAATGACAGCGTCGGGGCCGCCAATGTTCCTCGCGGTAATTCACGAGCCGGGACTCTGGTCTCTTTAGTTCGGTATCTCACGCGAGAAATATAGCGGCGCGGAGGGTTGCGGGGGAGGAAAAAACCTCGACTCCGGTGGTGGAGAGACAGGAGGGCGGGGGAGGGGAAGTGCGGTCGGTCGCGATTGTTCACGGAGTTGGCACGCGGCTTAATTGGCCTGATAGAGTCGATTCAATGCTCAACGAGCCTTTATGCGGCCCGTGACCCGCGTCGGATAAAAGTAATAACTTAACCGAAAGGTCAAAGGGTGCTTATCGCTCGCGGGTCCCCGGCGGCGTACAGCGAAATCTGACGCGCAGAGGATGGAATCTGGATGAATTCCTGACGGCTACGACGAGATTAGAACCGCCCGGTTTCTTTCGGTGTTTCTTCGGCTCCCGGCAGGTTGAGCTTTCGAACGGCACCGTTCGCTTTCGATGTTAGTGCTTCATTTGTGCCGCGGACAATGAGTTGCGTCAGTGTAGACGCATAGACTCGCGTGTAGTAGACACTTCAGAGCGACGGAGTCAAAATCAGTAAAATTGATTGAACCCTACGATGAGAGGTAAATTGATGAAATCGTGTACATTTGTTCTGAAATGTTTATACCATTGTTGGTGTTCGGTCGTGTTAAGTTTTACTACTAAGGAAACTAATTTTAAACGGCCATTAATCAAGTCCTTAGAATCAATTATGAATTAATTTACTGTGTATTAATGCATATAAAGTAATCTACTATGTACTAATGTATACGAACTAATTTACTATGTATTGATGTATGCATTAATGTATATATTAATGTATGTATCGGTTTTCAGGATACATCTACATATTGCTTCATTTATGTATGCTTTGTGGAGCAAACGTGCTTGGGCTCCTTCCAATGATTTTTTCCGTGATCAACACTTTCAGGCTCGGGTTACCGTCGGGGTGAAAATGAAATGCTTAGGGGGAGGTTTTACTTAAAGATGTTATAAACCACGGTCGTGCGAAGGTCCTACGAAAGGCGAGACGAAAGTTTCCAGCAACGGGGAAATCGCAGCGGCGCTCATTAGACGCGATACACTTCGTTCCTCTTAAATATCCCCTAATCGGGACGAAAAATCATCGTTCGCCCACCGGTGGTATCGTGACGTGTGTGTAAACCGTTTGCGTGCCCGGTTACATCTCAATGAATGCTAGAGGAAAGTCCTCCACCCGGAGGAATTATTCTTGCCGGCCAACCGGCTGCTTATATAAACAAATTACCCGTTAAATGCGATCGAGAGGCGAAACAACGCTCGGAGGGGAAAGAAAAGGGAGGGGAGGGGGAGGAATTACGATAGGCGTGGTATCTCGAATAAGATTTAATGAGGTTTAACGTTCTTTAAACACCACCTTCATTATAAGAGAGAACGAACTTTTGCGCGACCTCTGGCAACCCCCACTTGGCGGAAAGTTGGGCATTTTCATCCTAATTTCTTGGGTATGTGCCAAAATAATGGCAAAGAACCAGTACGAGGTTGTATAAATAAATAATAACCAGACTGCGGATTTTATGCATTTCTGAAAAAAATTAGTAGATGTAGTTTTAAGTAGCAAATTTATTAGAATAATTAAAAGATAATATTATATTATTTTCAATCTGCTGAACGTAATAAGAAATTCAGGTGAAAAATTTGTATTCTGCATAAAGATTCGCAGTCTAACGATGACCATGAAAACGACTGAGGGTGTGC
The DNA here is from genome assembly GCA_028454255.1 of Halictus ligatus. Taxonomy (NCBI): domain Eukaryota; kingdom Metazoa; phylum Arthropoda; class Insecta; order Hymenoptera; family Halictidae; genus Halictus; species Halictus ligatus. The sequence continues at coordinate 6,024,523 of CM052129.1, forward strand.
ACAGAAAATGAATGATATAAATGGAAACTACAAGTACAAATATACAAATTTACTATGAGAGGAAAGAAGTAAGGGTGTGCGAGTAAAAATAGGGGTAAAAAGGAGAGACTAAAGTCACACATAAAAAATGTCCCGCTAGAGAAAGAAACTAAGAGTGTACGGATAAAAATAATGATAAAGTGAAGTAGGGTTGATCATACAAATAAAAATACAGCCATAGAAAGAGGCTGGGGTTGCATAAATAAAAGACACCAGCATGGAGAAGGACTACGGTTGCACAAATGGAAAATATTAGCAAGAAAAAAGAGATGTAAGATTGCACGAATAAAAATACTCGCGAAGAATGTAAATAAGGAGGGACCTCTTAAACCTTGGCGGAATATTTATTAGAAGAGGTCTGACTGAAACGACGACAGAACAGTTTGCTCGTAGAAAAATGATAACGGGCAGATTTAGTTGTTTCCTGGCTCGTTAAAATCGCCCGTATCGCCACGATCTGATCTCGAATCAGCAATAACCATGAAAAATATTCGTTCGCGGAGAGTCGTCCGGAATTGTTCGTACAGTTTTTTTCCCAGCGCGAGCATCGTTGAAACGAGGAGTCATGAAAGAGGCGGATTAACCGGAGAAAAAGCCATTCGCCTCGCTATCCGGAACAGAACGATACCGTTCAACCCCCGGTGAACACACCGAAATGCGATCCTCTTGCTCACGCAACCACGCACGCGATTCGCGACATATTGCCAGAGGAAAATGGCGAAGGGCATTAGGGGGTGGGGGGAGGAGGGAGGGAGGGAGGAGGAGAAGAAGCGGGGAGAGACGAAAAAAATGACGGATGATGATTTCCCGACGCGCACACGATGACTGTACGACAGAAACGCACGCGAACGCTTTTGTGCAGAAGATGTAATTGCAGGAAACGACGGATGATGATTTTCCGATCCGATGATCCCGCGAAGGGAAACGCGTTACAATATCGCGTTTCTTGTAAACAAATTTCGCTGAGCGATCGCTCGGAACCGTACGCTTTTTCTTCGTCCCACGGCTCCTTCGCCAATGACGTCCGCCATTACGGTGTTTAGATCTTTTGTTGACAGTGTGTGACGTCAGTGGCGCCGGGAAAAGATATTCGTATTAAGTAGGCTTCTGGCTGGGGAGAAAATTGCTGGAGGCTTTTGTCTCGACGGTATGCCCCGAGAAAAAAAAATTAAAGTAAATTTTTGAGGGTCGTTTACCTTGGGAAGTGGAGGGATCCATTAAAATTCTGTGTACCAAATTTCTCCTGTATATTTTTAATGCTATAGGATTACCATTGACCTGACCAGAGTCGGCGTAAATATCAAGAGAAAGGGTTGAAGAAGAACCCGCCCCCAAAACGGATGGTCCTATTTCCCTTAATGTCACAATAAATACAAAAACACTCCCGGTAATTCGACAGAGTCAGCGAACGAGGATTGAAACAAAGTATTCCTCGAGCCGCAGGGGTGGACAAGGGGGCGTAAGAGGGTTGTCTCATCCCCCGGATGATTTCTAGCTCCTTTTGAAAAATGTACGTCCGCCGTCCGACGCACGGAAAAGGGCGCGTTTCCAGCGCCGAAGGGGATGATACCTGCGTAAACGTGACACGTAGATCGAAGTTGACGGGCCTGGCGTGACCGGCGAGTGTTGGGTGTGGACACAAGTCGAGCGAAGATAAACCAACACCGAGGGGGCAGCCACTGTGCCTAGAATTATGGAGTAATGAGAGAACGGGGAGAAATATCACCGTTCCGGCGAATAAATACGTCGTTTCCTTCAGCCGGAGCGACACGCGATCGATGCTTCGATGATTCGTCAACTCCCGGACGCGGTGTCGTCTTCCTGCTGGTCGCGAACCGCTTTGGTTGAGCTTCATTAAGAAAATTAGTGCCTCGTGCGTGATACCGGGAGCCTGCAGCACCGTGCGACGCTTGTTTCGCGTTCAGAGTTGATTTTGATGATGTTTGACGATGTTTGAGCGTGTTTGAGGAAGCTCGAACGTGTTTCAGGATGGAAGGGTTTCAGACAGTTCAAGATACTGGAGATTCATTGTATTTTGAGCGTGTTGGCTGTGGCGTTTAGGGTGGTTCTAGTGAGCGATTCCTACCTGATGGAAGCCAAGGTAACTTTCTATGCTGTGTGTGGCGAAGAACACCTCCCCGTCGCAGGTGAGGATGAGCAGGAACCCGTTCAGCGCCTGTAACACAAGAATTTTGCCGTCAGAATTGATAAACCTTCGAACACGCACACCTTTTTCCACCCTCAATACTGAAACCACCACTCAAACAATTTAGAAAATGTAAAATATATATTTTCAGTTTTGATATTTCAGTTTCGATAAATATTTTTATTTGAGACCTTGTACAGGTTTAATATTTCTATAATCTACCGCAATTTAGCAGCTTCCTCTACAGCATCAAAACGGAGAAGCTTGCTGGAAAAAATTCCTACGATCTCAATTCGCAAAAAATTTTTCTATCATTAAATTTTTTATAGAATTCCGCCGAAAAAAATTTCTGCGACTCCACATTGCTCAAGTTTCTCGGTTATTCGAATTCTTAGGGGTTGAACAGTTTTTCGGGACAGTTTCGTAAAGGTTGAAAATTTCTCTCCCCTCCCCCCGATAACCCAGAAAACGCCATAGGTTGTTTCCTTTCTGAAAAGGCGGACCGCTCGCTGAAAACTGTTCCGGAAAGTTTTCCCATTTATCGACGTCCCGGCGCGCCGGCTTTCGAATACCAAAACGAGCCCGAAACTCGAACGTACATATCGAAGCCCGAAATATCCGTCCCAGTTTAAACGGCCGAGAGCTATATCACCGACACGGGAGAACCGTTTAAGCCCCGTCTGCTCCGCTTTGTTGCGGCTCTGTGTCTGTATTGTTTTGTTTTATTTCGACCCGTTGCCGTAGGTGCCCGTGCCTGGCACGCCAGACAGGCTTTATTGTTCTGAAATGTGAAGAGAGCCCCGCTCCTGCATCGGTGTCCTTCGATTTCATAACCTTTCTGCGATCCCCCCCCCCCCCCCCTGTCCAATCGCGAGTAACCGTGCAAAATCACGTTTTTCATAAAACGAACCTGAAAATCCACGTCGCGAACTGTAAAAGCGAAATTGAAGCATCAGATTTTATTCGGACTAGAATTATGTTAAAGCTGTTGAGTTTTCGGTGATTTTTCTGGGTTCACGACTAGGGAATGGATTTGACCACCCCTTTTTATCAACCCCTGTGAGATAGATTTGTCGTTCGTTTTAGAGAAAATTTAATTGTGTATTTCCTAAAAATTATAAAGTTTCAACGGTCTTCTTATTTTAATATCCAAGAACCAAAGGGAAGTCTATCCTTATACATCAACCCCTATAAATAGCAAAGGTTGGGGTAAAGCAAGATACATTTATTATTCGTTTAGTAAAAGTTTGTTAAAATTGCAATCAAAGAGTTTAACTTGTCACAGTACAGTTGTACTAAATTCAAAAACACGAACATTGAATGAACTATTTTAAATAAACCTTTACATTATAAATTAATGAACTGTATACTAGAATTTTCAGCACTGTATGTATCCTAAGATCCCAATTTTTTAGAGCACCGTTCTTAATTCAACATAAAAGAACAGGCTTTGAAAGTCCACCCCCATTAACCCCTTACCATTTGCAAAAATCTATCGATTGTTTAGCCAGAGATGCACTGCAAGTTCTCAGTCAATTTCAACTCAAACTCACCACCCACTTCAGCAACATTTAATATTAAATTTTAAGGTAAAATGGATAATTTACCCGACGCCAATCAACCCCAAAATTTCGCAACAACCCCTCCTGGAAGAAGCCGCCTACCCAGCCTCGGGACACCATAACCGATTGACCTGTGGGACGGATATCGAAGCGATCGCATGCGCGACGGATGCTGCGATTTGATTGGTTAATCCGGAGGGTGGGTTTCTCTCGGCGTCCGCGTCAATACGGATCCGACGTGGAGGGTGAGTTTCCCCGGATCTCCCCTGTATCCCGAATATAAGTTGTAATAGGATTTTCTCATTGCCCACCCCCTGGCTAAGACCGTAATGGCCGACATAGCCATTTCTGTAAAACGTCCCGTCCCCGTGGGATCCTCAGTAATCGGTGCGATTGCGTTCGAACTCGGGAATACGGTGATTCATTAGAAAATTGTTTTCTTACCATCTTACCCTGCCTCGTAGCAACTAAAATGCAACATCGAATAATGTATACATTTTACCATTTCTGTATCTGTAAATTCTCAACGATCCTCCACCATATTTATTCGAGAAGTATTTATTTAATTGAGTAACCCGCTTCTGCAAAAATCAACCCTTATTCTAAAATATCTACAAAAAGTTGCCTGTGCATCTTTCGGGGAAAATAAAAATTTTCCAAAGCAGCGCGAACAAGCTAGATTCAATAAAAAATATATTGATATTGTTAAAAAATTGCTAGCAAGTACAAAATAAAATAAAATTCTTCAGAACTTCCCCTATTTCATATCCAACACACTCTGTAATAAAATCAAACAGTCTGAATGAAAAGAAAATATAATTTACTTCCAATTTATATAATTCCATTTTATAAATCACCTAACAAATTGGAAAGAATCGATACAAAAATAAGACTCGTAGCCTCGAGGATGACGACATCCCCTAATACATAATTAAGAAGAATCGAAGATTCCTCGAATAAAATATGGAAAGCTCTGTCGAGTTCTTTCTTTGTTTTTTAAGGTTGCACGACGTCCCCGGGTGAGGATGATAACTGATAGATAAGGGGATGGAGCGAATTCGAGGATTTTTATTTTTTCGCGTGAGCTGACGGGTAAATCAGTCGCGTGCCGGTTGCGAGTACTCGCGTGTTCCGTCCAAGCGTGAACTTCTAATACCCCTTCATCCTCACCTTGACTCTCGTGTATTAGCGGGTCGCCAATAATACTTCACGCACGAAATCTTTCCATTTTCTTCGCTCATGCAACTAGAAGTCAGGGGCACGGACACGGACACGGGCCGTGGCCAGTATGCAGATCCTAGAAATAACCAGGATCGGAATTATAGCTTTCGATGGAGGTACCCCTTCGGCTACACCACGTGCAATTTTCCTAGCTAATTCGTTTTGGCGCGCGTGCGCATCGTTAACACCGTACTCGAAATCCGAATTCATGCTTTCCGCTACGCACATCTGAGATTCTGGCCCACTTCCGGATTCCCCGACATAAAAGTTTATTAAAAAATCTTTGTTGAAAATTTAGCCATATTTTTCCTCGAGCAGTGTTTTTATCGCTGGAATTTGCAGGTTTAGGTGTGCTTGCAAAAATTTTTAAATCTGGAAAATTTAGAAATGGAGAAAATAAAATCACTAGGACCTGAAATGTTTAAGCTCCCCCGGATTCTTCAAGCGTCCAAGTTGGAAACTTGTGATTTATGGTAAAGATACAATTTTTGCAGGTGTAGGTGTGCTTGTAATTTTTGAATCTGGAAAATTTAGAAATGGAGGAGATAAAATTACTAGGACCAGACATTTTTTATTTCCCCCTGATTTTCTCAGTGCCCAGACTGTGATTCAGATCAAAGGAAGTCAAAATTGTTGTAATTGAGTATAACATAATTTAAAATAAACAAGAATAAATATAAACGGAATATTATATTTAAATATAAAACGTATAAACGGAAATATTAAATATTTATGGGTCCAAGTATAAATCAACGGTGAACAAAAAATGTTCAGTTCTGCCCATTAATGAATCCAAATAAAACACAACTGCAGGCGTTAAAATGCAACAGAGTGCACGCATCGCTCAGTATATGGTTAGCAAAATGAAAATGGCCGACTGCGAATGCATTTTTCTTTGTTTTATCGGCTCTAGCGAGTTAATATTAAACGGCTATTTGTATTTTTCATAATTTCTTTATAAACGCGTTGCTGATTTTTATCCGCGTGCCGGCAATAAATTAAGTAATGACTTTCAGATTCCGATAAACAACCACGGTTATTCTTGTTAAGCCTTATACAGTTTAATGAGTCTCATGCTCGATGCGCCCGGCACACGCATAAATCAGATAATTGACGTACGTTGCTATGTTGCGGTGGAAACTTCATTAATACACACAAACTGATTGAGACCTTTATTCCGCGGGGATTGCGTTCACGGATGGTAAGTGCAATTATAGAGCTGTTTAATTGAAACATAATTCATTAACGTTTGCCAATTAGCATGCCCAATGGACCGTGGTATGCCCGCCGTTCCCAATTCTTAGAGACTTCAGAAATCTATTTCAATATTATACAATTGAATGTTATTCGGAATTCTGCACTCTTCAGTTGGCAAAATTCACATTTTTCGACAGTGTTCACAGTGGAGCTTCAAAATTTTCAAGTTGTATGTTTTTAAATTTGGATGTCACCAAATTCAGTATTTTTCAGTTGGAATGCTGTAAAAATTTCACTCTCAAACTCTAAATCAACTTCCAAGTTATTAAACTTGTCATTTTTACACTGGGTGCTTGCAATCGGTGTTTTCCAACTGGAATATTGACAAAATTTTCCATTTTTTAATTTGAACAAACAGTTTCCAACTCGGAAATGATCAAACTTGTCATTTTTATGTAAAAGTCAATCTTTTTCTGCTTTCTAATTCAGACATTGACAGACTTGACATTCCACAACTTTACTGCTACCCTTAATTTTTCCAATTTCAAAGCATTTCAAACTCGAAATGTTTAAACCAGACTATCGCCAAGTTCACTAATTTTGTCACAGAGATGATTATCTTCTAACTTGTAAATTACAAAACCTACCCCCTTAGGAGGGGTTAGGCCTAGGACTTGCATATCATAAAACTTGTACATTATCAAACTTAGTGTCTCCTAGCTCGTAATGGACAAAAACCTACTCTCTTGCAACTTTCATATCACAAAGCTTAGTGTCGTCTGACATGTACATAACAAAACTCAGTACTCTTCGCCTTTACCCTACCAAATTCGCTGATCCATAGTTTCATCATTCCTCGCTAAAAATTTAACCACCTTCCGCGTCAACGGGAACCCTCCGCCGAAGACTGCTCCGTACATCCTGAAGAACCAATATTTCAAAGGATTTCGCGAACCAGTTCAATTCGGAACGTCGCAGCCATGATTGGCAAGGTGGAAATGATCCCCGGTGCCCGTTTCGCGTGCGTCCGATAGGGGTGCGTGGCCCATCGGGCCTCGGCAGCTTCACCAGCTGCAACTTCGTCGTTCGTGCGTACGCCGTCGATAAGCCTCTTTTCTGTCACGACACGTACATGCATACATACGCACGTACGCACGATCGTTTCATAAATTTACAGCTTTGAACGTATCCCGGCGGCGGCGATTCATGCGACCGACGTATTCGCCTTTCGGCGTTTCGCTAATTAAGTCCTTCGGTGTGTATCGTGCGTCGGGTACCGCAAGCTGCCGGGACAAACGGCGTCTCCCAATAGGCCACTTAATTACACATGCGTACATGTTAATGAGCGGCGGCTTAACTATCGTGTCGCGGAAAGTAAAACGTCGCTTATTAGCCGACTTAGGCGAGGACTACGCGTGTTCCGATATTTTTTCCTGCCAGCTAGAGATGCTGAAAGGAAAACCTGATGAGCCCGTTCCCCGCGTTTGCTAATAGCTCGTTACTCTAAAGCGCTCGTGGGAATAATCTGCGCGTTCGGTAAATACGCTGTCGTTATCAATAAACTGTGAGTGTTGCTCTTGCTTTCAGAAATTATTTCTTGAGAACCGAGTTAGCGGAAGTTTTATAATTTCTGTTGGTCGTGTTCGTGTTGACAGCTGCTTTACATTGTTGATCAGTTCTTAATTGACACAGGTGTTCACATTTTATACAGGGTGCCTCACCTGAAGGAGGTCCACCTATATATCTCCTGTATTTCGTCCTACAATTTTATCACATTTTTGGTACTCAAGGTAACCTGAAGGTGATGACTTAAACATATTCAAATGTATTCTTTTTCAGCCGCTACAAGATGAAATGAAAAAGAAGTTTTTCTGGTAAAAATAACGATGCCTCCTTCGATACCATTGAAATTGTGCCATAAATATTTTTTGTGCCATTATAAATAGAGGAGATATTTCGGTGGCCTTCTTTATCTGAGACACCGTGTATATTTTTATAGCGGATGTTTATAGGAAATTTACATTCGTTAATTTATAAAGTACACTGTGAACAGTCTAGTTAGAGGGAACTAATAATATTGTTAATAAAAATATGGGGGTACGGGACCCAATTACTGTAGGAGTGCCAATTACCTATATTAATTATATTCATTTTTAAAGTATTTAAATATTTATATTTGTTTTATATCAATTATACTTATTTTTGAAGCATAATGAATATTAAAAAGGAGATATATTAACTGATTTTCATGAAAAAATTTAATATCTTGTTTAGTATTCATTATGCCTTAATGATAAGTATAATGAATGCTGGCACAGTAATTGGGTCCCCTATCCTACATCATATTGAGCTTTTTAACCGAGTCATTTTTCAATCCTAAATGCACGAAACGATTCACTGAACGTCAAATAAAATTGTTGCGATAAAAACACGGTGAAAACACGATAAATACAGCTGGAATTAATAAAAATACTATGTCACAAGGCATGGAGAATGACTGGTTCAATTAAGGAGAACCTAAACCTTCTTATCAAAAACAGTATCAAATAAAAATGTGTTGCAGACAAAATTTTCGCATTGGGTCTCACAATTGCCATTTCTGGCGAACTTATAGCCGTTCGATTTCATCCGGAGCGTACGACGAGTAGAATAATAATAATCGCGATAATGGTCTACCTGAAAGGTTTCATGCTCGACTGTAATTAATTACCGGGCGCGGCTAGTGGGGCGTGCGTTCTTAAAAAAAAAAACCCGGGACGAAAAAAATCCTGCGGCATTTCTCCAGGTTTTTCTTTTTTCTCATGTCTGACAAGAGAGTCGGTTCGGATGGCTAGACGGCGCACTTCCGGAAAGTCACCGGCGACCAGCAAAAGTCGCTCGAAAGTGTTTTATGGCCCCGAATGATTAATCACATCTGCATCTGTCCGCGCGCGCGGCGCACACCGATGCACCAACGGGCCCTCGTTTCTTGCGTCGTTCTCCGCAGTGCACACACGGGCTTTCGGATTTTAATTTAGCACGCCGATTGAGCCGTCCGCGGCGGGTTTGACTTTTTTCTGATTTGCTGTTTGCCTGTCGTCGCGGCGAATTATTTTTTGGCAGCGAGAATCGCGCGGGCAACGTATGCGCACACGCGTTGCATACAATCTGCTTCGTTGCACTTTCGGTTGCATTGTGCTCGGGTCTCTCAAGGAAATTTGAATTTGAGAGGAGCCTCAAGGTAATCGAGTGGCTCCGGCTCTGGAGATTTTGGTTTCCTAGTTTCTTGTTTGTTTTTTAAAATCGTCGTACCGCGACGTTCCGATTAATTTTACTCACAAGCACTGCAAATGTGCCAGTTAAAAAATAAATTTTCACACATCTTTCCGAGAAGAAATTCTTCAGTCCGCTCTGAAATGCTTCAGCTCTCTCTCTCTCTCTTTCTCTCTCTCTATCTCTCTCCCCCATGTTATTTTTGTAAAATGACCTGCGAATATTTGCATAGTCATTAACATAATAAATACGCAAGTTAACCCACATACGTCCCGCAGATATAGTTGCATAAAAGATCCCAGGATAATGCTCCGCCCATTTTTGCTTTACTCCTCGAATTAACGAATTATATTTCATTTTTATAATGTAATATTTTAACGCATGTCCGACCGCATGATTAAAAATCGTCATATCACCGCCAATCACCGACGACGACATCAGTCATATGGTCCTGCAATAAATAAATCACTCGGGATGAATATTAAAGTAATCCATCAACGTCAACGAACAACAGAAAGATGGAGAAAAAATGTTCCAACCCAGATACAAAGAATGGAAAAAATTTTCAACATTATAAATTTTGAGGGCTGCAATCTTTCTAGACTCAGAAAAGTTCACATAGGTATCGGTCTAATAACGACACTGAAATGAATAATAGCGCCAAAAGTGTTGAATTTCATTCAATAAATTAATCAAAAAAAAATCGGGAGAAACTGGAGGGTATGTTGCAGTGAATTTTCGCCCAGAAGGTGAGCCCAGTGAATATTAACTATAGTTTCCCTGCACTCGTCAATTTTTATATCACTTAGAAATCAGGAATAAATTGATTAAAAAATGAATAAAAAATCTAGAGGGGGAAGAAACAGTGAATTTTCATCCTGACGAACGTGCAAGGAGTAATTCCATTTTTTCTGCATTAAAAATCCAATATAATAACCCTAATAGAAAAAAACGAAGACTGTTCAATTACTGCTAATCATTTAGTAAAAAATTGATAGAAAATTGAGGAGCGAAGAAACAATGAATTTTCACCCCGATGAACGTGCGAGAAGTAACACCATTCCTACTTTATTAATAAATTGTAGTATTGTACAGGGATGAATATAATAACGGAAGAAAATTAGTAATAGTAGTAATAGCACCAAGATTGTTAAATTCCGGTAAATAAATGAATAAAAAGATGGAGAGGGCTAAGAGGGGATGAAGCAGTGATCAGGCAATTGCTAGTCGAATACAGAGAGTGTGTCCGGGGGATGCGACCCAATTCGACGAATGATTTCGTGGATAATCGAGGGAGTATAGTGATTCAAGGATCCACGGCCGGTGTCTCGGCAGCGTCGACGCCAAGGTAAGAGGAACGCCGGCGATACGTAAGGCGCAAAAGGGGGTGGTATCTAAGGGAGGAAAGGAGCACGCGATCAATACGGGAAGGACTAGCGGTGCCAGACCAAGGCGAGCCCCGTCCGACCACCAACCTAACCTCATATCATCCCATCCCATGCACCCACCTAACCTACAGTTACCTTTGACTCAGCCCGTGTCTCACTGACTCACTACACTCTGCCGATCGCCTCGTTTTCCCTTGCGCCCGACTTCCGGTTATCAGTCTTGCCCACCATTACAGGTATGAAGGAACGCAATCCGGCTCTCTACCAACTATGTATTATTCCAACTGTGCCTCGGGGGAACATCCCCTGGGTCAGAGGGGGTTGAAAACGGCTGTCAGTAGCTTTCACAATTATTCTACGTTCGTTGAACTTCGCTGAAATTTCCGCTAATTTATCGTCATTCGGTGTCCCTCTACCTCTGGCCGCCATTGCGGCACTCGGAGAGCATGATTGGGAACCTGCACACTATTATTCGTGTTCCGATTCGCTGCTTTGTTAATCGATTTTTTGGAATACAGTTTTACATAGATGTTCGTTTAATTAAACGGACAGAAAATATGTAATTGGACGACGATTTTGTTATTCCGGGTCAAAATAAACCAGGTACTCTGCCGTCGCGACGGGAATATTGTCCTCGGAGAGATTAGGTATCACTGTCACTATTTTTTTAGAATTACTTCTGCAAGTTAAGGGTTCCTCCATGTTAGTCTGGTACAATGGAAAGCAAGAATTGTTACAGCGGCCACAGCTTGCAGAGATATGATTTTTTAGATTATTGATAAATATTGTTAGAATATTGGCAAATACTTCCAGCAGTTACAACTGATTGAACAAGCCTGTAAACAATTTTTTAAACCGATAAATGTTGATAAAAAAATTTATGTGAAATCAATTAGAAATTTTTACTCAGACGATACAGCAAAAGTTGTTACCAAAAGTTGTTATTAAACAGGTGATTGACTGAATTAAATAAAACTGTATTCCGATGGAATAAGACGCCTAAGTCGACCGTTCGCATAAAAATCGTTCGACCTCGAAATTTAATAGGGGCCCACAGGATTTCAAGACACCGCATTCATTATCCTCGGGTTATGTACATAATTTGCGATTAAGGGAAACATCGGCACGGTCGATGTTCGAATAAAAAGCAAGTATCCTCGGACAGATCTGTCTCGATTAGCGACGCTATTGAAGTATTCTTGTTAAGACCAGTCCTTGTACAAGTTGAAAGGAACAAGGCCTTTGTGTACAGATCGTCGTGAGCCGTCGGATGTCGTATCGAGATTAATCAAACAAGATAGCGGACAATCTGTAGCTGCGATCGGAAACCGTCGCGCGAGATGAGTCAAGTGATTCAAGCGGCAGGTGTCAAAGCTCACCGATGGACGGTATACGGCCATTGAGTAGCAGCTTGCCGGTTAAATGAAGTCGGTTTCGTTAGCTAAAGCGTTCTTAAATCGTCCGCCAGAATGTGCACCGTCCAAGATAATCAGCTTATTATTCGCCCGTCTCATTTGTGTAGTAATTAACCGCGCTGGCTAACGACGTCGGGAAAATACGGTCGCCATGTTAACAATTTGTAGAGGGGAATTGGCTGCGAATTACTTCAAAACAATAAATAGACATTGTTGTTTAGAGACGTGTCACATCTCCTCCTGGACACCGTTGCAATTCGTTGCGTTTAGAATCTCTTCCGGGAAGAGAAGAATTTACTTTCTTGAAATTTTATGCTGAAATTGGGAAAATTAAAATTGGGATGAAAGGTATGAGGGAATAAACAAGTGTCTCGTGACAATTTTTATATCACAATTTTGTCGAGAGTCACCGTAAACATTCAAGCCAACTCTGCTTCCAAGTAAATGTCAACAAGATCAGTCAAGGTGAAGGGGAGTTGACTCGAATTCAGGGGAATACACTTAGCCAACACATACCCCCTCCCTGCCGGTACCGGTTTAGTCACGTGACACTGTGACGGGTGCACGACAGAGACGAAGCGCGTCACGTGACCGGGCCGTGGCGGAAAGGTGGGGATGTAGCGTCGTAGGAAACAAGTCTGAATCTGGTAACACTGCTTGTGACCCCTGAAATTATTTGACAACGTTCTAGCACTATGCATTTTACGTCTTTAAACGAACATACTAGCTGTGATCAATGCAACAATTTCAACATCTGGGCAAACCTTAAATATTCTTTAAATCCAATTTTTAATTCATAGGACAAAGGATTAAAATCCGAGCAAACACTGTTGCGCCAAAAGTTGTATTTCGTTCTGAAATATGAACAAGGCTAAAAATCATTTCAATGTTACGGAAACAACAAAGCCCTCGTCCCTAAATAGAAAAATATTTTTCTGGCTTCTGTAGCCGGAAATTAACGCGATTTTTATTCAGTGGTTTAACGATAACCTTATATTGTCCTAGAAGGTGCAGCACAACGATCGAACCAGTATCAATCGATGCTGCCGCCGCTCGATCTCGAATCGTTTAATTTTTCCAGCGTCGAACGGAGTGTCTGGCCGTCTTGCGCGGAGATCTGCACGCTTCAAGCTCTTACTTGTTGCTGATGCTTGCATGTCTGCCCCTTCTGCCTCCTGGTTGATTGCTCAACTTCGTCCTGACTGTTTTCCTGTCGTTCAACTCGGTTCGTCACGAGAAATCCTTCGTACGAGCCGCGATCGACCTGCTTCGGAGTTCGAGATCCTGCCAAGACGACGAACGAGCGTCTTCTTCAAACAACCGGTGCCTATGTATATCGGACACGTGTATCCTTCCCCTCACGCATCGAAAACGATCCCGAGGAAGAAACGAAAGCGGTACGCGCAGAGGACTGGAAACGCTATTATCTCGTCGGACCGACAACCGAGGCAATTCTTTTATTGAAAATCGTCTAACTGCCCGGCGATTTTGCTCAGCCACGGCCGAACTGAATTCGCATATGTTTATTTAGATTAGATGCTCGGTTATATAAAACACCGGGGGCTTCTTATATAAGCGATTAAAGCGGCCGGCAGATGACTGACAACCTCCTCGGGAATTACTATGTCGCTTGGGAAAATATTGTGGAAACACGGGAAACATTTTCCGTACGGGGAAACGACTGTGTTGAAAATCGTTTGTTCGATCAAAATCTGCTTCGAGCAGGTCCGATTTCTGCAAACGTGAAATAATAGCTGTTTTAGAAACAGGTTTTTTAAAATCATTATATACTTGAAATTGATGTTGTAATCGTTAGGCTGCGAATTTTATGCATCTGTGAGAAATATAAATACAAGAATTTGTATTGTCAACATATTAAACGAATTAGCAAACTGTAGCTGTATAATATTAAAAGAGAAACAGTCCAATCATTTTTTTCTGTCAAATAACAGCACGGTGAACTCTCGATTTACGTCAACAACAGTCTAGTAGACATACTCGAGCCGAGTTATGTTTACACTCCTCGGCGTCCGAGGTCTCTCGAGCTTCGTGGCTCCTCCCCGTGGTAGTGGGGATAATTCCGCGACGTTTATCATCCAGGCCTTGGCGACATATATAGAAAGATCACTGTACTCCTCAAAAGACAATTAAAGAATGTTCTTTTCGACGACTTGACATCTTGACAGCTGTACCAAGAAGCAGTTCAATAAATCTGGTCAGTAATTTCTAAAAGCCAATTAAACAACCAACTAATGAAAAGAAAATAAATAATAAAAAATCGTAGGGCAAATCGGGCGTTGATATTTAATAAGCAGTAAAGCCGTCGTCGTTCGAGGTGCCCGATTAGGCTGTCAGCAGGTCCGGATTCCGATCCGTTGACAGTCGGCGAAGGGAAAGGTTTCGATCGTGCGAGTCTGGGGGCACCATCGTCCTGGGCAAGGATCCCCAGGATGTAGGCGGCAATTCGAAGTTCGCTGGAACCTGTGCCGTGTAAGTATAGCCGAGCAGCTATATAGCGAGAGAGGCAGCGGGAAGAAAAATAGCTCGGTTATGATTACGGGTTACCGGTGGCGGGGGTTGTTCCTGACCACGACCCTCTTTTACCGCTACTGCGGTGTGGCTGGCGTATTAATGCGATACACGATAGCCTGCTGGCTATTAAATAAAAAATATGAGAGCAAAATGGCTGCTTTCGCGGCGATACGTCACCGAGAGGCGTGATTTGTACCGAACCCCGGCTAAAAATCGCCTCGATCCCGCTACCAGCCTGGAAACCGCCTCCGGAGAAGTCTCGATCAATTTTCGGTGTGTCGATAACCGAGCTAATGGACAGGTTGCCGATCGTTGTCTGGATACCTCGATCCCGGGGAATTCTAGATCGTACGAGCCGCTTACGCGAACGGCGAACCGATTGATCTGTCGCGGACGCGCCGCCATCGCTTGGGCTAGACCACATGTCCTCAATTAAATCCGTAGTTGACAAACGTACCGGTTCGATCTTTCAATTAAACTAATCATTTCGACATTCAGCTCCTCGTCTCGAATCAGATGCTGCAGAAAATTTCATAAATATTTGGTTAATTATCGCTTGGGCTAGACCACATGTCCTCAATTAAATCCGTCGTTGACAAACGTACCGGTTCGATCTTTCAGTTAAACTAATCATTTAGACATTCAGCTCCTCGTCTCGAATCAGATGCTGCAGAAAATTTCATAAATATTTGGTTAATTATTATTGTTATTGCGCTCTCTTCAGCATGATATCGTTAAACAGATGTCCTTTCATGTGCAAAGAGGAAGTACAACTAGATCTTAGAGATCTAGATCGAATATATAAAATGCTCATAATATTGGATATACACATGAAATATGTAAAATGTAACCCCGAAAAAAATAACTATTAAATATGTGGGAATAAAAATGAAACCCAAGTGTACACGAATGAATCTAATAGAAAACGGCTAAAAAATGTTGAAAACGAAAATAAGATTGGAGAATGTTTCCTGATGATGGTAAAAGAAATTCATGAGTATTGAATTTTTATTCTTATTACACTGTCATAGAATCGTATTGAGAGAAAACATATTAAATACATGAATCAAGAGTTGAAACATATTAAATACAAATAATAAATCGAAGATACGTGTTGCGGAATAAAAACCGTCTATAAACAGTACAAAATAAAAATAAAATTTCAAAGGTACAAGAATGGAACCGAATGAAAGGCGTTCATAAAATATGTGGACAATAACAACAAAATCGAGAACATGTGAAAGAAGTATGATAAATAAAAACGTACTCGTCCGGCTCCCGTTTAAATACCGCAGAAAGATCCGAAATCATTTCGCTAGGATAATAAACAAGAAACCGCGTCTCTAAAATAAAAGTAGATATTAAATCGGAGGCGCGAGAGCCAAAGAGTATAATATATCTAGGTTCCCGGTGGATCCATGATGCTCGCGGGAGGATCGAATATCGGATATCGTCCCGTGGTAGACTCATCGATTCCATTAATCAGCGCCGAAAGAGGGACGGAAAAGGCGAATAAAACGAGGCCGACGACGCGACGCAGCCCGTTTTTCGGTTTTCTTTTTATTTGATATTTTCTCTTTTTTTTCACCGGTTCGCAGTCGCATCATTCACTGTTCGCGGTGTCAAGAAAAGTATGTTCGAGTTTCATAAAGGAAAGCTGAGAGGCGCGCTCCTCGCGACGGGGGGCGCGCGCGTATCGTGCGTTTTGCTCGGGGTGATAATTTGCAAGAGATGGCAGAAATGGATTGGCAAAAGTATGTTCTTCTCGCCGATTGAAAAATCCCCGTTGGTCGGCGGCGGCGCGGGGCGAGCCCGCCGTGTGTTTTATTAGTTTATCTCAGCGATTTCAACCTGTTCCAGGACGGGACCCGGCTGATTAATGCTGATACGGCCGTGTTCGCAAAGATAAAACGATCGGGCGAACCCTCGGCTCGATATCCCATTGTTCGGCGGGTGAATCGGCCGTGGACTTTACTGTGGAAACGCTAACAAATTCCCTCTGCCTCGAACAGCATTAAATCTTTGCAAAAACAAATATTTCTTCCGGAATATTACCATTCTTTCATTTTATGCAAACTGACAGAACTTAGTCATTAATATTTACCAAGTCAACTTAGACGATTGGTTGCTTATTAAATGTGAATCTTAACAACGCAGAAAATATTTTGTAGCAATATTTAGTCGAGTACTAAGGGTCAATGGACGCAGTGATACCCGAAGTTCAAATGAACCAATTTTAAATTCACAAGTGGAGGTTTTTGTGCAGAAATATTCAATTTTTCTACCCTATACAATAAAAAAACCTATACACAGGCATAAGATAAACTGAAATCTCCAAGGAACGATTAAAGGAAAGTCTAAAGAATATTAATCCTCGATGAGCATAACCTCAAAATAGGATGAACAGACAAGAAAAGAAGGACAAATTAATTACACATTGAAGCCCTGAAAAGTGAAACCCAAAAATTCTCCCAATGTTTACGGTGTTCCTCGGTTCGGGAGGGACAGAAAACGTTCCAGATTCTGCCCATTGTTCCGGAAGACACATCGGAGAATTGTACGGGAGGACGTAAAAACGACAAGATGGCACAAGAAACGCAAACGAAACGGAGTCCTCCGCCGGAATATTTAAAGCAATTTCGCAGATAGCGATCGCCGGTGTTTCTTAGCCAGATAGCGTGCGAGGAGATACTTTCCTGGTTTAATACTTACGATTTTCTCAACGGTATGCGGATACATTACTCCTGTAAAGGTTTCCTAGCGCGAGACAGTTACTGCGCGTTTTCCAACACTCTCGCCGCGCTCCTCCGTCCGGGGAATTGCATCCCCGCCGGGGAAACTGTAAATCTGTCGGCGCGGACGCCGAATCTACAAACTTCTTTCTTCCTCCGACGTTTCCGAGCCTCTCGAAAATCAACTATGTAACCCCATTAAGAACAATGATTTATTAATCCGCCGACGCTGCCCGTACCACCAACCGGGACGGCCGCTTATCGATGCATTCGGTGCGCTCGAGCTACGAAAACGCGGCGATCATTCTTTCCAAAATAGTTTCTCGAGAGTCGCCGAGAAAGGTTTGCTTTGGAAAATATTCTGCTACATTTGCCCACCGTGCGTGTGACCGGAAGGGAATTTTCTGTACCGAATATTTCACTCCAATTTGTTACAATTGAGGTAGAAAATTTTCAGTAGTTCTTTTTTTATTGTGTGCATATTTATTAGTAGTAATTTATAAGTAGAAAATTTTCAGTAGTTTCTTTTTATTGCGTAATTTTAATCTGGTTCAAAGGAAATTAATAACGAAATCTTCGTCACGAGTTAAGGGTTAGGTCACGAGGTCGCTGACGAGCAGATTTCTCGTTTGCTTGGAAAAATATTCTGCTACATTTGCCCACC
>CM052129.1:6051496-6068712 GCA_028454255.1 Halictus ligatus
TATATAGATTTAATTTTACTGTCTGCGGTGACTCCACTGCTTCAGCATTAATAACAGAAACAAATGGGTAGACTTCATAGACTCTGGTTAGGGTCTCGATAGAGTCTGACACATTACTGTTACATCTTCAACAGGACTGAAGCTTCTCTACCGGTGCAAGGACAGAAAAAGTCGCAACCTAAGGGCCTGGGATAGTCTCGTGACTTTTTAATTAATAATTTCCATTCACAGCATTCAGACTTAAGATCCGTCTTGGTCTTGATCCAACGGGTGTTAAGTCTGTGACTAAACTTGTCACATTTTTTGTTCTGTATTATCGATATTATGAATTCTGACTTGCCAGAAATGTGCTTCAAGTTTTTCGCTTTATTTCGAAGAGAATCAACACAAAATATAGCTCAATTTGTAGCTGGAGATATTTTCTATTGCGCGGTGCTCTCGATTTCATCCAGGAAACTCATCCAATGGCACAAAAATGCTTGGATTCCACGGTATTCGCATCGTCAATTTTTGGCCTACTTCAAACGGTTATATTACCAAATATCTGTATGATCTGGGCAGCTCCTGAGCAGCTCGCGCTAGGTTGAACCTTCCTCCTTCGAATGAGCCATTTACCAGCGACAAAATATTCTGATATAAGGACGCAAAACTTGATGCACGTAAAACCATCTTTTTGACGGTAATGTAATCACTCTGCCTTATCGCGAATCTACAAAGAGCCGGCCCCTAAGGGCTCTCAACAAGGATTTAAAGGTAACCTTGTTTCTTCCAGCACGAACACCAGTGTACACGACTTTTGGGCCGCGGTCTGGCTCGTACACGCAGCAGGTCCCTTGAACGGTATTCGCACGGTGTCGCCGCCGTGAGCACCGTCGAACTTGCGATTGCTCCGGATCGTGTCGAGTTTCATCGGTAAATTCGGTATTGAATCCGCGCGCACCGATTGAATTTCTTTGGAAGGACCGGTGCCGGTGGAAAGCGACTCTTAATGTCGGCGGACTCGTGTCAAGGTGATTCGAGCCGCAATCTCGGGGGCCGGAAACGTGGCCGCACACTAATGCAGCCCTTCACTATCATCAACGCCATGATCGGGTGTCGTGCAGCCGCCGCTGCCGCCGCCGTCGTCCGCAATGCACATTTCTTTCCCGAGTCTTTTCGTTTCAGAACTTCTGTTCCCGAATGCCCGTCGGACATCGGTTTCTTTCCACGTTCCGTGGGCTTCGATATGCTGATATTTAATACATACAACTGCGCAGCCAACTAGGCCAGGCCGGATCACGCGCGATAGTGACCGCTGATAAACAAACTCGCGGTGTCAGGATGTTTTTAAAAAATATTTCAGACGGCTGCCTTCGAGGGTAATCGGACGGAGCGACACGAATCCCGGTGGATTGCACGGAAAGACGTGGAACTGGTCGCCTAAGTGGATCGATTTATAGCAGGGTTGAAAGATCGGTAGATTTTTGGGACATTTTTTTCATTTTTTTAAAAATAAATTATCAATTGAGAGCTCTTTAAGTAAGATGATGTCTTTCCAGAGTTTCGGAATGTGTTTAGAATTTTATTTATTCATTGACGGTCTAAATAGTATTTTATGCTGAACATATTTATATTAAATATGTCCCTCTAGGATACAACACTTTATTTTATTACCCGCTTCGTCTGGTAATTGTTTTAACTCCAAATTTAAAAGACTCATAGTCGTCCACATATGAAGTCATCGAAACGTTGACCACTTGAAGGTTAAAGGAATGAAACTATGGTGCCACTAGATCGCGAATTTTCGTGCACGATAAAAATTCTCTACATTAATTGTAATCTACAAATGCGCATTTGTTTTTAAGTAACGAGTTGGAAGTAATAGATCGTAAGTGGCATCGCTCCTTTATAAGTAGCTTAAACGGTTCTCGGTCAGACGATTTCCAAATCTCACGACAGGATCAATGGTAAAAAGCGAGCAGACGTCGCCAAGGCGAGCGAAGCCAATCATCGTCATGTGAGACGATCATCAAGCGATTCCCAAGAGTGACCGGAAGCACTATTCGGAAACGCCGAGGCGCGGCGCGACGGCAGGAAGAAGCCTCCGAAACCGCGTGTATCTTACGATCTAGAGCACGAATGGAGCAGTCGTTGGCCCCCTATTAGAGCCCAGGCGACGCTGGCTAAAAGACCATGATCAAGGATCTACGAGAAATTCGCGAGAGAACGGGAGGAGGTGGGGAGAAGGGGCGTGGTAGCCACGAAAGGCAACCCCGACAGGCAAATCACATTATAATTAGTGCGTACAGCTGTACAGATAGCCGGGCAAATTGTATTAATGCATTCCGTTGTAGGGTACTATCTAAGCTGCACGATGTGTCCTATAGCCAGGGCCCAGCTGTCGGTTAGCACCGACTATACTGCCCGGCGACACGACACCGTCATTTATCACCGGCGCGGGCTTCTCTTCGCGTCGCTTTTCTACATTACCTAATGAGTTTCATAACCGAATTAAATTTTTGGGGCTGAAACGGGTTGGGCATCGTTAGCCGGGGGCCGCCGACGGCGTTCAACTTGCCCCCAAGATTAATCTGTGCTTCCATTAGCCGGGGAACGTGGCGCCCCTGACACTCTCAACCTACACAATGCGAGCTGACACGATATCCCGATCCGCGGATTTATTCGCCGAAATCCTCGCCTTCATTTTTTGAATGCTACCTTCGTTGGCCTTGCCTGGGGAAGCTAAGGACGGTCCCAGGAAGAGTGCTAGGAAATGCATGTAAGAGGGACTGGGAATAGAGGAGGGATCCAGGGTAGCTAGGGAAGGGGTAGAGGAGGGATCCAGGGTAGCTAGGATAGGGGCTGGAGGAGGGATCTGGGGTTCCAGGATAGAGAAACAAAAGGTTAGGAATCGAGGGAAGGAATTTAGGGGTGTTGGGAAAGACACTAGAGGAGGGATCTAGGAAGAAGGTCTAGACAAGGAACTAGTGGAGAGATCTAGGAGAAGCTCCGGGGGAAGGATCTAGGGAAAGGGCCTCGTTAAAAAAATCTAGAAGAATCTGGAATCAGGAAGAGAAGAGGGCAGCTTCAGTGGGACTGACGATTTTTGGCAGTGCACCTCCATGTTTATAGAGAGTCGACGACATTACCATTGCTCGGTGGCGCTGCCAACTTGATAGAACCTCCTAACCCTTCCGAAAATTGTGACAGTCTATGTAAAATCGTATCCAAAAAAAAAGTACTGAACTCTCCACCGTAGAAAACAATGCAACAACCACGAGAATCTTCAATTTACAACGACCGTTCGCCATATATTCGTATATGCGAAAGGCTTAAGTAATTATTCTTTTCCAAGGGAAGCAATGGTAGCGTCAGGCCAAGCTCATTTGGAGCAAAGTTATAACCATGGAAGAAGCTCGCAGGTATCATCGCGTTCACCGTGAGCGTGGCCTTCGTCCGACTGACGCTCCAAAGAGGAGCGAAATTTCAAGGCGTTCAGCAGGAATTCGCGGTTTCGAAAATGTATCCCGAAGAGTGTCGCTCGATGGATGGCGTACGTGTCAGACCCTAATAAACGAGCGGTTTGCCGATCGTTTTAATTCCCCAGTTCAAATAACGACGCTTCCGTTTATTATTGCGAGCGCGGTGTATTATTTCCGAGCGAGAAGGCGCGCGGTAAGCAAAGGAAGATGCGGCGCCGATAAAATCTGTAATTGCGAGCCGCCGTTAACCGATTCCCGCTCCCTGGATCTCGACCACTGAAAACAATGAAAAAAAAGGCCCGCGGGAGTTTTTGTATCGACTCGCGTACGCGTGCTCGCGGACGATAAAGACACGGCATTACGCGGCCTATCATTAGATGGCAGCGTCGAATTTCGCGTAACGGCCACGGTGTTTCCTAATTAATTGCGTCCAATTGCTCGGCGAATTTTCGTCGGCACTCGGCTCGAGCGGAATTTCATTGGCGGGCTTCCGGGAACGTCTCGTTCCCGATTTTTATCTACCCTCCGCGGGATCGAAGCCACCGAACGTGAGAAACGAAGGTAATTTTATTGCATTGCTAATATCGAACTCGGCTGCGTGCTCACTTCTCAAAATTACTTTGTTGAGCCGCTGCATTAAGTCTCTGTTGAAAATGTTCCGTGTGCTGAAAGCAATATAGAACCCGGCTGACGTGTGCCAACTTTCAAAAATTACTTTGCACAGCCGCTGCTTTAAATCTCTGAAAGTGTTCTTTGTGCCGAAACTGATGTGGCACACGACTGACGTATGCTAACTTCTCAAAATTACTTTGTTGAGCCGCTGCATTAAATCCCCGTTGAAAATGTTCTGTGTGCTGAAAGTAATATAGCACCCGGCTGACATGTGCCAACTTGTAAAAATTACGTTGTTCGCAATGTTTCGAGCTCTCGAAGCAATTCCGTCCGTAAATTGAGAGTGCTGTTCTCCGGGGACCAAAGTTGTCGAACACGAGAAATGGATGTAATATTGTTGATTTGCTAAATTGAAGCTGACAGTGTCTTAAATTGAACTGGATTTTCTACCTCAATGTTCTTCGAATACTACACACAACATAGGAAGTAGTTATTAATAGCGACTGCCAGACAAAAGTGGTTATTGTATAGAAACTAGATACATCGAATAGGAGACATAGTTGTGAAACACGCTATATTATATTCGCTTATGTAACTCCTGCATTATATTCCCACAAGTTATAGGCAGTTGTCTCGAAATTACGTCTTCGCGCAAACCACTGCTACTTCCGACTAATGCAAGATCACGTTATCTTGTAAAACAACGTAGCACTCATCTTTTTATTCTCATTAACCAACATTTTATAAAATAACCCAAACTCCACTCAGAAAGCACAAATGGCTTCAAATTAAAATCTCCTCTTAACTCGCAAACGAAATAAAACTAAATAGATGCAGAGTGCGCGCAAAGAACGATCACGGAAGAGATGAAAAGCGGAAGGAAGAAGTTAAGAAGATGGAAGAAAATGGATTTTCTTCTGGACCATCGATAGCAGCATCCATAGTGGAGTGTTCTGTGTTCACGAGAATTCTGGAGGGCATCAAGGCAACTCGATCCGCGCGTAAAAGCTCGTGCCCGTCTCGGAACGGCCTCGTACGGCCCGCTCCTCTTCCGACGGGACAAAATAATTACACACAAGGGAAGAGCAAGACGGATTAATCGAAATTTAATGGTAGCCGGTCGGCCGTTCAAGTGAGCCAGTCATGGTCATTGCCTGGCCGGTCCGTTTGCTAATTAAATTCGATAAAATCTGGAGGATGACGAAGGTACGTTCGGTCGCGAGAGACCGAGAAGGTACTACACGGATGATCGAGAACGGACGGGCCCAGAGACGAGGGTTGAAACCGGGAGACAAGTCGCGGAAGGGGAACAGCTTGCCCTCGCCTTCCTTAATTATTATAATGCGGACAGTTAGCGGGCTCTCGACCTGCCGAATGTCTCTCCCGAGGCGTTGCTCTTCCTCCTGCTGTCTTTCGTTCAGGGGAGCGATCGTCGCTGAAACATTAACCGAAATTATTCGGCAGGGTTGCACACACCCTTCAATCGCTGGGAAAGTAGCCTAACATACTGTCCAGGTTCAACCATTTCGTTCCATCTTATGGAAAAGGAATTGCCAAAACGTTGTTTGCATAGTACAGTGATTTCTCTATATATGTCGCCAAGGCCTGGACGACAAACGTCGCGGGGTTATCCCCATTACCGTAAACATAACACGTACGATATACGACAGTGGCAAGACTCGTGTTGTTGACGAATATCGAGAATTCCTTGTATTGCATACTTAAAATTCGAAATTTCGGAGCAGAATGTCATCCCCGGAAAAGCGGCTGACTTAATTAAATCTGAAGCAAACGAAGGGAAAAATGTGAAGCGGGAAATGACGAAAGATGTTTGCGGGAAAGCCAGGAAAATGCCCGGTCTAGTTTGTTAAACGTTTGGAGAGTGTCGTCGTGGTTCAGGTCACGGTCGGTTCGTCTATCGGACAAGCACAAACGGCGGATCATCAGCTTGATCATGAGTCCACGGAGCACGGAACATGGAAACACGGGGACCGGTACAAATGGCCGAGATAATGTATTCCCACCTTCCGTATTTTGTCAGGCTCGTTTGCGGGCCGGGACGTTTCGGTTAGCTGAAAAATTACGGCGATCCATTCTAGTTAGACGCACCGGTAAAACCTCGTGCAATGGGGCCAGGGGGAAATGGAATGGGGTGAGAGAGAGAGAGAGAGACGCTGTTTCCTTGGATTCCCGCAGGCTCGCGGCCCATCAATGATCCATGACTCCCCTCGGCAGACCGAGCTTTAAATGATTTTACGCGGGAAACGCGTTATTGCCTCGTTACCAGCCTCGGACTCGCATCGGAACGATTACTGGACCGAATGGGGATCGTTGTGCTGGACACTCAAAACTAACATTTGTGGTGCTTCATACACCATCAATTAGGTTTGTTGAAAGAGCTCGTTTCTGATTGTCGCGTTAATTATTGAGGATTTTATGCATTTGTGACAGAAATGAGAAATACAAAACAGTGGAAACTTCAAGCCACTTTAACCCTTCGTGTGCTATGCCGAAGTCATTCGGTGATAAGTTCGAACGGCCGCCAATATGATTAGTAAAATATTAGTGTGAGTCAGAGTCGCCTTGTCTCCCCACTTCATTTTCCCCTTCTACGACGCTATTTCCCCACGCTCACGTGACTACTCCGGTACCGGCAGAGAGGGGGTAACTGTATTCCCCTCAATTCGAGTCAATTCGATGCACAAGATTTTCATTTTGCAGAAATATTCTAATGGTCAACACTTTGAGTGGCAAGTATTCTAGAAA
Organism: Halictus ligatus; assembly: GCA_028454255.1. Lineage (NCBI taxonomy): Eukaryota > Metazoa > Arthropoda > Insecta > Hymenoptera > Halictidae > Halictus > Halictus ligatus. The sequence goes on from CM052129.1 coordinate 6,058,336, forward strand.
TGAATGGTACAATTAATTGTCCAGATTTAAGAATGCAATTCTGCAATAGTGTATTCAGTGTACTGAACTTGATTAGGGTCTGAAAAATACAAGAAAGTTGAAAGGTTGCTAGGCTGACACTAGGCTGATTGTCACAGCCATGGATTTTGATATTTTCCACAGCAATTTTGATATTTCAATTCTAATTTTTTCTGCATTTGTGCACTGTTTGGAATTAAATACATTTCCAGTCTTTTTTTTTAGAAATTCAGCTATAATTGTGATTCTATTAATTCTTTTCGATGTTACGGCTTAATTTCAAGTATGTCGAATTCCACGTATTCATTAGAACATTATTATAGGCCCATTGTTCAACCATCGAGTGGTTAAATATTTTTCAGAGACAATTTATGTTTCATTTGTATTTCTTCAGGAAAACGCGATCGAAGACTCACTCGACTCACGAATATAAAATGGAGAACGTAGTGTCGAGGTGGTCATGAAGGAATGTTGATTTTATTTGGCCTCCCTGCGAAGCACGCCGGGCAAATACTTGGATATCTCTATCAAATAACTCGGATTTACGAAGTTTGACTGAAAATGGATGGGAACGGCAAGCGGAAAGAGGCGAGTGCCTCCGACAAGCAAAGTACATTACCCGTGGCTCAATTGAACCGCCACAAGCGGCGAATCAACGAGTGTTTGCCGAGTTTTTCGAGTGTTGGCACATTGCTTCCGAATGGACCAGTCATCGACCATCGGAAATTCGTTCTCTCCAGTTTCTTCACGGAAAAATATATTTTTACCCTGGGCTCGAGCTAATATGCTCCAAAAACATTCTTGTTAATTATTTCTGTTTGACGTTGGATAAAGAAATTACCATTTGGCGGGTTCTCAAAGCCAGCATAAGAAGATTATAGTTAATGAGGTCGATATTTAATGGAACCTCCCGGATGCGGTTAACACTAGTTTCCGGTTAATTACTACTCGGAAATTGATGAAATAATTCTACAAAGTATGTAGCGAGGGGACTTTGTTACAGAATTTATTCTGTGTTATCCCGGTTGTGTTCGTTATAGTAATGAGCCGAAGATGCAATGATGCAGCTGGCGACGGAAATTTCAATGCCCGCATAAGAACTGTCGTTTCTGCAATAGCCTGTTTAACATGGTTATTAGCCATTTCGAGCTAAAGTGCACAAATGCAATTACACCTTGTATCAATAACCGGGTACCCGGGTACCCACTTTTAATTTAATTTTCATATTTCTGTTGATAAATACCGACATTCATTTTATTCACATTTTCCAATTAATTTACGTTCGAGGCATAAAATTATGCGTCGAGACTATAACACGTTGAACATTGCAGAACATTGTAATTGTTGACACAATTTCAACCATTAATTTCCTTGCATCGTACGTTTATATAAAAAAAGTCGAGAGAAAGAGATACATAAATGCAGAGCATAGTTTTATTCGTTGCTGCACGTTAATGATTTAACTTTGTTCATTTTATAGAGCCGATCCAGCAGCATAACGAGACTCCCACGTGCTAACAAGTGCGTGTGCGTTTCTTTTTATCGTACAAACGAACCTAATGCCGGAGCCCGCTTCAAATTGCTCACTTAAATTTCGTTCACGAGATATTAGCTAATGCTTAACCTCATTTATGCAAGCCGCAACGTTAATGAACCGGCAGATACGATCGTTATGAGTCGCAGAAACGGTAATTTAGAAGTTCATTAGAAACTGCGAGACAATCCCGCGAGAAATCCGCAGCTGGCCCGCATTATCATTCGCTCCAGAATGTAGACATCTGCTTAGAGCTACGAGCTCGACGTGATTAATAGCCTGATAGCATTTCTCTGTCAAGCTTTCTAATCTTTAACTACTTTAGGCGGCAGAGGATTGTTTAAACATTTAAATCAGTCATAAAAATAAAAATTGGACTGCAGGAGTTTGAACATTTATCTCAATTTATTTATGATACTTTAAGATAGGACAGTGTTGAGCAATTGTTCAAGCATTGAACATTTTAATTTAGGGGGTAAAAAGGTATTTAAATATTTCACTCGAATCGCAAAGAAGGAGAAATTTAATAAGACTGTAATAAAATATAATTTATATTCAAATTTAATTGTGCACAAAATAAATATAATATTACGAACAAAGCCCCCAATTCACCAAATAAAAATTGCCTCAATTTTCTCTCTTATCGCGAGAGGTAGGAAATCTGCTGATTAATTACGGCGGAATATTTTTAGCACATTACCGAAATTAGGGCCCTCGGAGGCGATTATGACCCCGGAGAACATGGAAACGAGGTCTGTCGCCCCGAAAACCGGCGGGCGCAGACCTTTCATTATAACGTGTGATAGGGCCAGCGACTGGTTTCCTGATTAGCACGGCTAATTCTGTTATCTCTTCATTCGCGTCGGGCTCGGACCGGGCCGGGCCGGGTCGGGCCAGGATCCCGCCGCGCGTCGGGTTCGGGCATAATGCACGGTTTATCAGGAATGACAGAGTGGGAAAAGAAAATTGCTGTTAGTAGCGGGCCTCGGGGGTTAATTTGAATTCGGCAGGCCGCGTCGGCAGGCTCACGTGTATGAACGAGCACGCGAACTCTCAAAGAAGGCAAAAAGTACGGCCGCGCCGCGGCTGCTACTACGAAACTAATTAAATTACAAATTTCATTTGAACTGTGTAATCGAATCATGCTGCACGCGGGGCTGCTCCCCGCGAGCCACGGGAAACCAGCGAACGGGAGGAGAAGAGTTACCCCCGTGCCTTGATTTTTCGTTTTCGGTCCCCGATACCGTCGATCGTCCCGATCCCCGGACGTTTCCTCGAATCGATCGGAACGCAGGATCCTCTCGATTACGGGAACCGAAATGGGCCCCTGCGATTTCTTTTTTTCTCGGCGAGATCATGTTTGCGAAAATAAACCGTGAAACGGGCGAGATGCTGTGTTAATATCTTCGCCGGCGAATTCATTGAATTCGTTCGTTCTTCCACCGTTGAATCAATTACATTCGTTCATCCACTCGTTATTGAATTCGTCACGGATATTTAGATTAATTTTCAAAGGTTTAGCACAGCATAAAGGGTGTCGTATTCTCTTTAGAATATTATTAGAATGTTTGCGAATATGAAAAAAGAAATAATTTGACGGAATATTTGGTCGAGGTTCTGTTACATAACCTGCAAATCCTTCTGGAAATAATCACGAATATTCAGATTAATTTTCAACAGATAAACGAAGCAGAAAGGGTACAGTATTCTCTTTAGAAAATTGTAGGAATGCTTCTAGGTACAAAAAGAAATCATTTCGAGCAGTATTTGGTCGAGGTTAGGTTAGGTAACCTTCAAATCGAATATTTAGATCAATTTTCAACGAATAAACGAAGCAGTAAGGATGAAGTATTGTCTTCAGAAAATCTTGAGCATGTTTCCAAGTATAAAAATATTTGCAGGAGTAACGTGTTAGGGTTAGGTTAGGTAGCCTGTAAATTCTCCTGAAAGTTCTCCAGTATTTTTCCATGAATAGACGAATCAATTAGGGTGCTGTGCTCTGTTTAAAAAATTGTTAGAATGCCCTTAAGTACAAGAAAGAAATGCAATTCGAAGGAGCAATCAGCCGGGGGGAGGGTTAAAGTGCAGCAGAATCGTTCGAGCGGTTCCGCGTATAAAATGAAATAATTCGCGTTGGTAATTGGTGTTCGACGGTTAATTGCCGCAGATCAAAGAATATTTCGAACGCAGGCAGTCGAGATATCGTGTCGAGAGTCCGTGGTTATTCGTGGCTCGTCGGGGTGGCTCTAGACGATGGGGTTGCTTCGTTATCGCGGGGCTAAATCAGCCCGCAATTAGCGAGCGAAGCCGGAAGCCGGCAAACCGCGATACCACTCAAATTCAAAATTTCATTAATTAATGTGCCCCGGACGAATAATATTCACCCCCTGCTCCTCTATCCCGCCTTCCGCTGTCTCTCTCGCTTTTTTCCCTTTTTTATTTTTTCTGTCGGCTCTTTTGCCAGGCGGTGGCGATTTCCACCCCTGAAACGCACACACGTAGCCACGTGCACGTACACAAAACATAGTTACACGTATTGTAGCTGGATGTCACGGAAACAACGGGCGTCTGCAACGTTTACGATATATTTATTACCCGTTGCTCTCTGCACGGACTCTTTTATTAGACACTTCCATGCGTTTCGGGGTAATTTCCCTCGCAATAATATTAACATAAAAGTAGCGAATTGTGTATTAAAGGAAGAGAGTAAAAACACAGAAGAAGATTAATGGCACTATTACGCTCGCCGCGTATGAAAGGGCCGATGTTTAAGGATGTTTTATACTTTTTTGAAGCTTTCACAGAGTCTTATCGATCGGCTTATCTGCCCCCACCGATTCCGCACACTGCACCGCGAGCCCGGCCGAACTGTATTGCTATTAGGCCAACATTTTCCGCAGTGTATTAGGGCAATTTCCTGTGGCTGCCCACCGTCTCCCACCTCCATTATAACTTCCCAAATTTTTTAAGAAAAGAACATACTTCATATTCGCCCCAAAAACAAGAATATTATCACACGTGCAATCATGCAATAATCCGTCAAACTTCAGGAAATAGTGACTCGACTAAAAACAGCACGAAGTTCCAAATCAAAGAACGAACACGAATCATATAAATAAAATTGTTCCAGAATGCTACATGAACTATTACCTTCAAAATGTGCCTCGAATTTCAGCGAAAAACTTGAATTATTAATTTCTGAAAATCTTAAAATTTGCAGAAATCGCTACTTTGTTAATTCTTTATCAGCGATTAATGCTCAGATTAAAGGATCAGTCTCAGTTTATTTTAAAATCAACCTCGAATTTGACATTAAAAATTAAATTGTTCGTTTCTACATTTAAGAAAATGCTCATTTGCAGTATTGCAGACTTCGTTGAGTTCGTGAAAAAGATTAGCACAACCTTAAATTTCATGTAACACTTTACCGCGGCAAATTGAATTGCTGAAGACATTTTTACAATTTTTACATTCGCTTATAAAATCGAATCGATGGACAATTCGCACGTTTACGCAGATTCGGCTGGTGCGCAAGTCGAACCGGAAGCTGAGCAGAGCCGACGGGAAACGTGTTCGCAGTCCGAGCACGGATTTCGTTAGCTTCTGACAGCGTCGCGAGGGACGGGGAAGGCGAGAGAGGCGGACGGTTCGCAGGTAAGAAACATGTTTCAGGGTTCTAAGACACTGGAAACCTTTCGCGGTGGATCGCAGCATGGACGCGGATCTACAGCTAATCCACTTATGGTATCCGATGTCGAATACACTGTCCGGTGTTCGGTTTCACCGTAAATAACGAGGCGAGCGCCGGCTAATTCGCAAATCTTCTCAAAGCGCGAAATCCGATGTGAAAGGCATGATCCGTTCGCTCTGATAGAGAGAACACGTCACGACTTTTAGGGGCACGTACGCGAATCATGCTACTCCAACCACCGCGCGATACCACGTCGAACAGTGCGTGCGTTGCGTTAAAAATTCCTGAAATATTTATTCGCTAACTGGTCATTTCTAACGAAAGATAAAGTCTACTATTTTATTACAAACACTGGCGAGTAATTTAAAATAGAAATTAAAGCCTACTATTTTAATGGGAGCATTGAAAGTGTAAAATATAAAACCTAATATTTTATTAGAAATGCTAGCAATTAATTTAAAAGGCCTTCTATTTTATTGGAAGCATTGGTAATTTAAAATAAGAGAACCTTAATGTTTTATTAGAAATTCTGGCAATTAATTTAAAATAAAAGCCTACTCTAAATAATGCCTACTATTTTATTGGAAGCATTAAAAATTTTAATTGAAAGGAGCCTACAATTTCATTAGTGTCAGATTTTTAGTGGATTAGGGGATAATGAATTGTTCACGCATTTTAGCATACACGAAATAAATGTATATTTAAATAAACGTATATAAATAGGAACATTATCAATTGCATGGAACTTGTAATGACAACTGAACACCGGCAGGTGTCGCTGCCGCGATCAATCCGCTATCGATATATTTCCTAACAATTAGCAACACTGACAATTAATTGAAAACGAAAGGTAAAGCCTAATATTTGATTGAGACAGTAAATTGCAGGGATTCTTTTTGCAATTAAAGAGATAAGCAAATGCGAGGGACTAAAGTCGAAAATACGAATTTTAGAATGTCCAAAATATGCCGAAGAATTTTTCTTTTCGAAGTAGGTTTGGGGACCAACAGCGATTTTTTTGTTTCCGTGGCCACAGGCCTCGAATCTCGGGTTTCATGACTCGCAGCGATCAGAAGCTCGGGAATTAGGTGGATTAGTGGGATCGACTGTCTGTTTGATCAAGGATGTGAGAATCCAGCGAATCCACGGCGTCAGAGGCGTCGCGTCGCGCCGGGGTGGTCCGAAATCGAGGAACGCGATGTTACCTTACACCTCCGCCGCGCGTCGGATATATACGCGCCACCAATACGCATCAACTGGGGAAGACGCCATCGTAAATACAGGCCCAAAGACATAGGGGCTCGTTATTATGATGCTAATGAGCGGTCCGCCCGCTGGAATCCGCTGGGAGACCGCTCAGCCCGACTCGGATTCACGAGCCCCGCGGTGACAAGACGCGATAACGCGGAGCCCTCGCCTCTCTTTGGGCTGCGAGATTCGGTTGCAGAACTCGATGATTCCTCTTTCGCGACGCTGCATACTCAATTCCGTCCGGCAGACGTGTCCTGGCGCGTTAAACTCTTGCCCGCCGCAAATGGCGCGCGAACTCGACAATCCTTTTCACTGTCCTCCTTTTTTCACTACGCAAACTCTCACATTTTGATGGTCAAAAAAGTCAGTATTTGAACGATAGTTGGAGAGCTTCTCTCTATATATATTTTTTAGACTAATCATCTCACTCGTTACGCATGGAAAAGTTCTCAAATGAAGAGTACGTTTTGTCACGCTTGTTCCATGTATGGAATGCAAATTAAACATTTTTTTTTTACTACCCAACTTCTCAATTTTTAGCAAAAGAATGTTTTTCTTTGTTCAAGAAAAGGTTGAAAAATATCCCTATAATATTTTTTTTAACGACCCTGCCACTCGTTCCATAAAAATAAAATTGTTAAGGTTGGCAATGCTGGTTGGTCTCATTGTTCCATGTACCAAACCCAGATTCAAAATTTTTCTGCTGTTCAACTCCTTCATTTTTGGCGAGCAATTTTTGTTTTGCCCAGTAGGATAAAGGCGGAAGAACATGTTTGTATTTTTTGATAAGGGTCCTTCCATTGCTTACTAACAATAACCGGATACGCATAAAGCGTATTTTTGAAAATATCTTGAAAATAGGAGGAAGTGTTCGTAATGGAATTACACGGGATACAATGCATAAAATTTTTTCTAGGGCCGGTAAATTGCACCGGGGCCGAAATCCGCGGAATCCCTCGGCCCTTAGCCCTCGGATCACGATATTAGAAAATGAATGCAGAAAGGTGGAGCGTTCTGGCAGAAGGGTATAGAGCGCAGGATGCCGGGCCAGGAGGAGAGATCATCTGCATAATGACGAGCCCCGCCGAAACCGGGGGCCTCCATTTATTTCGAGCAATTGCCGTGCATCTGTATGGGAACCAGCGAGACCGTTTTATGAGCCGGCTGATTGATCCCTTCGCGACCGATATCGATCGTTATCGATCGGCGATCACCGGGGGTTACGATGTTTCTTTCATTACAAGCGGCCCCGTGCGATCGCGCAGTTTCCGGGAACCACGCGCCGCCATTTTCGTCGAAGCCCTCGCGCGATGGACGGAAAATCGATCGGTCTCGCTCGTGGTTCCCACCTTCCATCGAACTATTTGTACACCTGTTAACTGACTGAGACGAGCTCCCTCGATCCTGCCCGTATCTTCCATCGATTGCTACTTTTATCATTTAAACAATGTGTTTTGTCTGCGTCTCCATGACTACCGCCGATCAAACGCGCCAAAGTTTCTCCTAAAATTGTACGAAACATCATCTGGAAATGTGGAACGGTGTTAAAGAAAGTTTCCTTGCTTAATTATTGTTATTGTTCTGAGTATCGTTAGATTGAATCTAAGTTTTATACACTCGTAAAAAATACCTAAATGACTCAACGCTTTCTCGTATATCTATTTGAAAAGAAAACATTTAATTGTTCCCTTTTATAGTCCTCGTCCTGTATGCTAGCGTGAGGGCTGCAAATAAATAAAACGGTCCGTGATAATTACTATGAAACTATGTGAAGGGCGTGGTTGAACAATAATTAGCAAAGGCGATAACATCGAACCTTGAAATCTACATTCCAATCGCTATTTAAAATCAAAAAGGAAATATATATTTTTGGTGTACAATTTTCTATCAGAATCAAAAATACAGTCTCAAGACCTCATAAAGTGATCAATGTACATTTAAAGAATAAGACAAAATTAACGCAGGTTCACAGAAAAATTGTCAAAAAAATTCTGCAAGGTCTTCGACAAGTGCTTCTTTTGCATCAATCGATACGGATCTATGTCGATCGCGGATCCATCAAACTTCCCTGGCAGGCCGTCAGATATACCCAGCACCGGGTCGCACGCGCCACATCAACATCGTGCTTGATCTCCGCTTGTAGAGAGCAGCTCCGATAATTCCAGCCGGGACAGGCCGGCGCACGCGCCTCCGACCGGAAGTACTTAAATCCATCATGGCGTCCACCGGAAACCGCCTGAGTCACTCGCGTAATCGTACCTCCTCCCGATGTATCGATTTTCCTGGACGCTTCTGCGGGGCCAGGTTCGGCCGACTTTTATCTCGATTCTCGTTCCGAGCTGCAATTCCTTCGCCCGCAAGAACACCCAAACCCTGAACACTCCGAGAAACCCCGAAGATCCCAAGAAATCCCGAGGAATCCCAGAAACCCTGAACAATCGCCGAAACTCAGAGGAACCCAAGAAATCATAAATAATCCAAGAAACTCAGAGGAATCCAAGAAATCCTGAGGAGTCCCAGAAACCCTGAAGAGCCCTGAAGAAACCCTAAAGAGGCTAAGAAACTCAGAAGAATCTAAAAAACCTTGAAGAATCCAAGAAACCCTGAAGAATCTCAGAAACTCAGACGAACCCAAGAAACCCTGAAGAATCTCAGAAACTCAGACGAACCCAAGATACCCCGAAGAGCCCTGAACACAACCTGAAGAAGTCAAGAAACCCTGAAGAGCCCTGAAGAAACCCTGAAGAATCCAAGAAACCCTGAAGAATCCAAGAAACCCTGAAGACGCCCGACTCGTCCATGATCCTCGCATGATCCAGAAGCGAATCAGCGCGGGTCTCGCGTTCGAAAAATCGAGAATCAGTATCGAGGCGAAACGGATCATGATTATCCGGGATGAACTGGGCTAATTCGGGGGAAGACCGGATCTAATTGGTCAATTGTCGGCGCTCAAGGATGCCATAAGTCGCTTATCAGACGTTTCCAGGAATCTCGGTCGCCTCGACTGCCTCGGACGATCGTATCGTGTAATTTCGGATCGTAATTGCATGTTGAGATTCGTGTATTCGATTTAATTTATGCTCCCCTGTCATCCTGCCTCTTCCTTTCTCAATCTTTCTTTCATAAGGGATGATTTTCGCATTCAATGATCCACTGGTACAATCTGAAACCAGCAAACCGACGACTGTATGGAAAAATTATGAAAGCATTATGCAATTCCAGAATTATCTTTATCCTCTTTGCTACCTTCTTTTCTCTCTTCCACTTTCATAGGGGATGATTTTCGCGGTAGATAACGCTCTGCATCGATCGTTACCGGGAAAATCGATGACTAAATGGAAAAATGAAAGACATTCTGCAATTGCACACTGCGATTCATGTATACGACTTGATTTATGCTTCCCTATAATCCTGCATCCTCCTTTTCTCTCTTCCACTTTCATAGGGGATGATTTTCGCGTTAGATGACGCTCTGCTTCGATCGTAACCCGGAAAATCGATGCTTAAATGGAAACAGGAGAAACCTAGTGTACGATTGAGGGGAGGGGGAGGAGGAGACAGACGGGATCGATTTTCAGGGACGAGAGCCGTTCCAGAAGGTTTACGATTAGAGAACAATTGACTGGCAGAGTTAACCTGCGAGGAGGGTTGCGGTGAACCTTCTCGGTGGCAGACTTTATCGATCTCCCGCGGCCTGAAACGACCACTCCGGTGCCTTCTTCTTCCTTCTACAAGGACGATAAACCAGCCCGGGGCGTGTTCATTGTATCCTTCTTCTTATTGTTACCTTCGATCCTCCCCGAATCTACGATTCCGGGGGCCTCCGCGGGCCGACCCCACCGGTAATGTTCCCCCGGGTCGTTTTTAATGATTAATCGCATAC